>CP135579.1:8598381-8624864 GCA_032401905.1 Swietenia macrophylla | reverse complement strand
ACTCAATTTTTTATTTATACATTTCATTACTTTTATAATTTAATACTATTAATTTATATTTTTTAATATTTTTTTATAAAATTATAAAATTAAGGTGATTAATAAATAAAATATTATATTTTAGAATCAAAATTAAAAAATAAATATTTTGTTAAATATAGTAAATTTTGATTCACATAAAACGGAAATTGAATCCAATTTTACACACCCCTTGTCGCTATCTGAATTTTTCCCGGCCTCCATTTTCTAAGATAACGAAAAGAAATTATGCTTCCAGCAGGTAACTAGTAAACTAAACTGCTTACTTTAATCTTCCCTTCACAGGCTACTGACATGTAATTCTTGCATGTTAAACCTTTACTACTACGTGTTGCCATTGCTGGGCGGCCACATGTTTGAAGGTTAGAGATACTACATGTTCTTCAGCGACTGGTTCAGTTACAAGATAATTAATTACTTTGGGTTGGCGATATCTGACCTGATTTCCATTAGCGTAAATGTTTGACCGCAATTCCCGATTACATGTTTTCGGATAGTATGCGTTCTCGTTTTGTTTCTCATATAATTCTTCTTTCATCTAATTCATTCAAAACAGCTCAGGTTCCCTGAGTTATATCGACCTACGTCGTTATCTTTTATGACGGCAACACATTTTTCGGACAAGAGATACTTGCGCGTCAGTTTTTGTTGGGAAATTGAGCTAGAATGGATCTCTCACCCCGAAGGAATTGAAGAAAATTAAAAGTGAAATAGGTTTCTAATAATAACAAAACCAATGTCAAGAAATCATAAATCACATTACATTGTACCCTCTACCTCCAAGCTATCATGCTTGTTAGATTTCTGGGTGCTGCTCACTTTCAGTTAACAACAGCATTTCATAATATTAAGTGAGTTACTCGGATGATCATCGAAAAAAGCTGCCAAAAATAATGAAAACAGAAACAGCAAACCTGAAATCAGTTGGAATATTGACTAACTAAAATTAATGGATGGCTCGTGCAAAATGGAAGAAGAAAATAGTATGTTGGCATAGGATAGTTGGAGAGCAAGTGCCATCACCCTTAGGTGCCTGCAAATGCAGCTCCCAAGGGACAAGTTTCACAAACTTTCTGGAGATAACAATTCAAAAATATTCTTATTACAAGTTAAATTTAGATAAATATAAATGAAATGAAGCAAATTGAAAATTCCTTGGTATTTGTTTTTTTTTTTCCTTATCCAGAAGGGCATTAGTAATTGTTATCTTTGCAAGTCACAACCCATGACTTTTGTTATAAATTGAGTAGCTTGGAAAAGCTTTTGCATTGAGCTTCTCCTAGTTGTTAAGAGCACACATTCAAAGCTTTTCTTCAAAAGCAAAGTTCTACCATGGCTTCATCATTATCAGTTATTCTCTTGATCTTTTCCGAACACATGCATGAATTTTCTTATAGCTTTCTTCTTTGTTAAGTGGGGCCAAATTCCAGGTTTTTTAAAAATTAGATTCGAGCATTTTAAGGTTTTCGTGCAATGGTTTTCCATACATTTGGTTAAAACTTTCTTGGATTTCAGAGTTTCAGTTCATTTTGCTCCGATATTCATGGTAAATACACTAAGATGCATGCCCTTGCAGCTTGCAAAATGACATTACCGATTCTTGGCCTCCAATATGGTGTCCTCTTAAATTCTCGGCTTCCAGCACTTGCTATAGATATGGTTTTGAAGATTACATGCATGCATGGGTCAAAACACAGTTCGATTAAGCAATTTATTTCCGAATTTCTCTGCCGTTTGATTTGTGCTGGTTTACGTCTGTGTCAGTGTCTTAACTGTTGAACAACTTATGACATCGGAATGTGTCTCTTTAGACTTTTCCTTTCAAATGTTTTATTATATTGTTTCTTTGTAACCGTGAGAGGTGATTATTTAAATTTCAAAGAGCAAAAGTAACAATTAATGAAAAATTCTTGGTATTTTATATGTCTTTATTTCCCCTTACATTTTCTATAATGCTTCGATTTTTATAACGAAGCACGATGATTTTTCAGCACATGTGCATGGTTTTCCGGAAGACCAGCAATTTCTTATTGAGTTCTGCGAATTAACAACTTTTCTTCCTCAGTTGGATTGTTAAGACCAATAGATGATTTGGTAAACAAACCTTTAAAGGCAGTTTTGAGAAATTTCATACTGTGTGTAACAATGATTAATGAAAATGAAGAGATTTCAAGAGAATATAGAGCTCATTCTGTCATGTTAGTCTAAAACTTTTTATTAGTGTATAATTCATACGTTGATGTATATAGTTTGAATAATTGATGAGAGAATTTTAGCCAGCAGATAATGGAGGAAGAAGGGTGGTTTGAATCAGAAGTTGCAGAGGTTCAAGCATGGTGGAACTCTGAGAGGTTCAAGCTAACCCGGCGACCATATTCCGCAAGAGATGTTGTGGCTCTACGAGGAAACCCTAGACAAAGCTATGGCTCTAACGAGATGTTCAAAAAGCTGTGGCGAACTCTCAAAAATCACCAAGCCAACGGCACCGCTTCAAGAACTTTTGGTGCACTTGACCCTGTTCAAGTGGCCATGATGGCTAAGCATTTGGACACCATTTATGTCTCGGGTTGGCAGTGCTCTTCAACTCACACCAGCACCAATGAACCAGGCCCTGATCTCGCTGACTACCCCTACGACACTGTTCCGAACAAAGTCGAGCATCTTTTTTTCGCGCAACAGTATCATGACAGAAAACAGAAAGAGACAAGAATGAGCATGAGCCGCGAAGAAAGGGCAAGAACTCCTTATGTTGATTACCTGAAGCCAATTATTGCTGATGGTGACACAGGATTTGGTGGCACCACAGCAACTGTTAAGCTTTGCAAGCTTTTTGTCGAGCGTGGTGCTGCTGGTGTTCATATTGAGGATCAGTCCTCTGTGACCAAAAAATGTGGTCATATGGCTGGGAAAGTGCTTGTTGCTGTAAGTGAACACATTAATAGGCTTGTGGCTGCAAGGTTGCAATTTGATGTTACGGGGGCGGAGACAGTTTTGGGGGCCAGGACTGATGCGGTTGCATCTAATTTGATCCAAACCAATGTGGATACCAGAGATCATCAGTTTATTCTGGGCGTGACTAATCCAAATCTTAGAAGGAAAAGTTAGGCTACCCTTTTAGCAGAAGCAATGGCTGCTGGTAAAACAGGAGCTGAACTTCAAGCCATTGAGGACAATTGGCTGGCCATGGCACAGCTGAAGACGTTCTCTCAGTGTGTTATTGATGCAATTAAGAGTTCGAACATTGGTGAAAATGAGAAGGGGAGGAGATTGAATGAATGGATGAACCACTCTAGCTATGACAGGTGCCTGTCAAATGAGCAAGGCCGTGAGATCACTGAGAGATTTGGGCTTAAGAATCTCTTCTGGGACTGGTCCTTGCCCAGAACCAGAGAAGGATTCTACAGGTTTAAGGGGTCAGTGATGGCAGCAATTGTTCGCGGCTGGGCTTTTGCCCCTCACGCTGATATTATCTGGATGGAGACTGCCAGCCCAGATTTGATCGAGTGCACCAAGTTTGCAGAAGGTGTGAAGTCAAAGCAACCAGAGATTATGTTGGCCTACAATCTTTCACCATCTTTCAACTGGGATGCATCAGGAATGACAGATGAACAAATGAAAGAATTTAGTCCCCGGATAGCCAAGTTAGGTTATTGTTGGCAGTTCATAACACTGGCTGGTTTCCATGCCGACGCGCTTGTCATTGACACATTTGCCAGAGATTATGCCAGAAGAGGCATGCTGGCTTATGTTGAGAGGATCCAGAGGGAAGAAAGAAACAATGGAGTTGACACACTTGCTCACCAGAAATGGTCCGGTGCCAACTATTATGAAAGGTATCTCAAGGCTGTCCAGGGAGGCATTTCTTCCACTGCTGCTATGGGCAAAGGCAAGTCGTTTCCCTAATCCCAATATATTTCCTTCATCAATCACCCCAAATTTAACATTTCTGATAATTTTTGTGTCCATTATTGTTATTGCAGGAGTGACTGAAGAACAATTCAAGGAAATATGGACCAGGCCAGGAGCAACGCACGTTGAAGATGGAAGCATGGTTGTTGCTAAAGCAAGAATGTGAGAGAGGCACTACCTTCCAGTATGGTTAAAGGATCTTACTGAGCAGTTACCCAAATCCTGTATTCTGGAACTGGGGTGGTAGTAATGTTTTGGATTAATTCAATTAAGGTGAATTTTGGGCCATTCTGGGCATTTCTTGGCCTCATTCTTCTGCTTAATTAGTAATCGGGTTCAATCAAGTCTCCAGGACCTTTGTTAAGAAAGAAACTTGTCTGTGTTTCCTATTTTGGCCTCGGCTATAATTACGCCACCGCATAGGTAATGCTGCTTACTGTAATACTTTGTGTGCGCCAAAAACGGTGCGTTTAATTCGGGCGGGGGAAGCTTATTATTTATCACGTTATTCTAGCTGTTCATCCTCTCTCCACAACGAATATAGGGAATTGGTGGATCTGAAGCGCTGAGGGCATCAAGATCTGAAGTTTTAAGCTTACACTCGCTCTCAAATATCTTCGGTTTAGGTATGTGTTTATGTCTGTTTTCAACTTTTTCTTCAGTTTGCTACAATTTCTGTATTCGATGCCTGACGACGACGTTCACTTCGTTCATAAATTGAAGGATACATGTCGCTGTAACGAAATGATTTGCGCTACAGATTAAAAGAAAGTACAAACTTGAAAACCACAAACCAATCTCTAGCTCTGATCTGTAGATTAATTCATTTAGTTTGATTTCTGCGACTTTTTTTTTTTTTTTGTTTGTGATTGCTGTTTATTCGGTCTACGATCTTAAAAGTAGTTTCTTGATCAAAGCTTTCTAGGAATGAATACCATCCGATAGAAGAAAGTTGGACTAAATTTCCATTTGGGAGCATTTTTGCAAAATGCTCTGTGTAAAAGCATTTTACGTAAAGAATGCTTCAAAGCGCTTTTGGGAAACCACCTATGAGGTGCTTCTCAAAAGCACTTTCAAATGTACTTTGATCCCCAAGAGACACCATGAAATAAACACAAAAGTGCTTGTAGCCACACTGTTGATCAAAGTACTCCCAAGTGCATTTTTATCTCGGATGGTATGATTGATGAGTACCTATAATGCCTTCAAAATTTCAGTGAACTAATAAGGAGGATTGTGGGAAGTAAAACAAAATCAGTGGCATAGAGAGTCCCTTGCCATTCCTCACATAACGTGTTCAAATCTTTTTTCTTTGAAGAATCTCCTGTTCATTTAATTAAATCACAGAATGCTTTTATCTCAATTTACTATTATGAAACCAATAAGCAATTAGAGATGCTTAATTCATTTACAAACCAACTGAGATATATATTGGTTTCATTGACTTGAAACAATGAAAATATATAATTTAAAATAAAAACATGGTTTTGGATGAGTTGGAGACTGCTACAAAAGGAAGTTGTAAGCGTGTCGTGAGGAGCTACCATCCACTATGTCTCTCTTGATCCAGTTAAAGCATTCCTTGTGTGTGTATGAAAATCTAGAATTACATAGCGGTGAAGTGCAACAATATGTTTTGGGAGTGATTATACAGGTTCTAAAGCAACTAGCTGTACACTAATATGACATACTAGAAAGATAATGTTATTCACATGCTCTTGGTGAATATCTGAGTGACACTCTACGCAATGTACTTTCAAAAGATGCACTCGAGTTTATACTGAAAGTACGTTTTCAGAACACACTTTCTAGTATTAACATGAAAATTGTGTTTATTGAAATGCGCTATATGATCTTGTGTATGGGTTTCAAACCCTAGTGCATGGTGGGAGACTGCAAACAGCAGGTGATTTCTCTAGAAACAGGCTGTATATTGCTCAATCCTATCTTGTAGCTTTACCGTGCTCTAAATGCAAGGAACTCTTTTTAGGCTAAAATACAGAATTGGCACACAATGCTGAGAGAATGACAACAGTTGTAGGATAGAGTTGTTGAATGCTTGTCCTATGTGATGAAACAGAAGAACCCCGAGAATGTCCATAGAGAAGGCTTGCTTTCCTTTATTTATACCTACTGCTTCTTCTCTTCCCTTCCTACTATTACTATTTACTTAAATACAGATATGTAAATTTTTTAGAAAATTTCAGGAATCACCTCAAGAGTTTGCAAGGGCTCAAAAACTTTCAGCATATGCTTCATTGCCTGTAATCAACAGGTAAACTTATGGTTGTTCCATAATGATATTTCAAAGAGAAAATTAGGATCATCATAAGAGCAGTAAATGGAAACTCTCTTGCAATAGTGGAAACTTATTATTTATTATTTGGAACTGAGGCACAAATAATAGAATACAGAAATCCAAACAAATTTATAAGCAATAGAACCAAAAATGAAAACAAAAAAAAATGCTCTGCACACCTTTAACTATTGTCTCAGATTCAAATAGACTTATATAAGAGACCATAGAGGAAATTGAATTTTACTTTGCCTTTGCCTATTTATTCCAAGGTTTCACAATAGCTAGTACGACGACAAGGGCAATAACCAGAAGCAAGATAATAGCAATCATCATGCATTTTCTTGACTTTTTCTGCAAGTTCTTTGCAGTTCGAAGAGCATCTGTGCCCGATTGAACATGGTCCACTGCATTTGTAACCTGCAATCAGAGGATCATTGAATGAGTTATGTTATACACAATGCCACCTTCAAATTCAACCTTATCCAGCGATTTAGGAGACTGACTATAAATAGAAACAATGTAATATTAATATAACAGCATAATATCGCATCAAAATGTTTGTGGAAGTACTGAGCTGAAGTGTTTATTTAAAATGTAATACTATTGTTTGGTTTATAATGTTTTCGCACAAAAAATATGTGGTGCCCAATAAAGAATAAGAAGAAGAATAGCAACAGTGGCATTGAAACTCTTAAAATCAGGAAACAATGGGAAGAGAGCACAGAAAAAGATCAGAAGTCCATGGGCCTAAACAGAACCACTATTACTAAATGCCCCCACTCCTTTCAGGTCATTGATAATTTTGCAAGAAGTTCTTTAGAACAGGAGAAAAGGACTTCCATTGTGTTACATTATCCCTTGTATTTATTTGATTTTTTTTTAAGAAAAATATTCTTAGACAGGTGGCAAATACTGCCGAGGGCAGAGAAGATTTTAAAACCAACATTTTTAGCAAATTAAATTCTCATGCATTGTAAGAAATTTTTCATTCAAGAGCAGCTCTTTTATGTCCTTGTCCCAAAACCCTCAGGTAATTCACTCTACCAGAAACCACAGAGGTAGCAGGCGATTTAGGGACAGAGTCATAAAAAGTTTTATGAAAAGTGTCAAGTGATAGAAGGGGCAGGCTCAGGCTTTGCCACTCTTCCAAGGTTTGGTGACCCCAACAACTATGACAGCTACTATAAGCAGGAGAATTATGATGGCAATGCACATCCATTTTCGGGAATTCTTCTGGAGTTTCTTTGCATTTAGAAGTGCATTTGTCCCTGACTGGACGCTAGTCACTGCATTTGAAACCTGAACAAGATTTAAGTTATCACTCACACACAGACCAAGCAGAATATTTCATTCAACATTCATGCAATGCACACAGGATCACATGTCGGCCAAAAATGAAGGGTGCGAGAGCAATAGCAAACCTGACTTTCAATGTTGTCTAATATTTCTCCTTGGGCCTCGACCAGAACTGCCATGTCAAGGTAAATCTGGAAAGGAATGGAATCGTATGAGAAGAGTCGAGTGGGTAGCCAAGACTTAGTCTACGTGCGTACATACCTGCTGCAAGTCAAGAAGCTTTTTCTCAATTTCCTTGACCGCATCGTGTCTTTCCTGTATTTCTTCCAAGGTATTCAGCACCTGCAGTTATATTCCAACCAAAAAAAAATTAGGGAATAAGAATATGAATTCCTAATGAAGATGATGGCAATAGTAGGCCGCAGATGAGTCCATAAAGACATTTAACAAGCATTAAAATTGGCAGTTCTGAGATCAAACAGGGCTTGAGTATACAGTTTGGGGGCAAATGAAGTGTTAGACTTTAAACAAATCACCAGCTAGCAGTTGAACATGAAACACCCAAAAGAATTTCAGTTTTGCTTAATCCCATCTAAATCAATAATAGGAGCTAGAAAATGACTTTTAAGGTACTCAAAAACTACTCCATTCAAACCTAAAATCATTTAAAACCCATGAACAAGAATGACCTTGGTATTACAGTAACTTGTGAATCCTGAACCTGGTGTCAGCGATTTCCCTCAGACCATAAGATGTAGTCGTATCCATTTCTAGACAAATTAGGGTTGGCCTTCTAGGAAACTTTTGCAATATAATTCTAGGGCCACAACTTGGTACCGCTACACCAGTGAGTAATAGAAAAGATGCCACAGATCCATTTCTTATCAATCTTGTGCTACACTTTTCAAAGTAGAGCAAGTCTTCAAAAACGATGAAAATAGAAATGTTAATGGATGTACCTGTCCTCGGCCCTGCTCTTGAATTGCCTTCTGGAAGAATTGCTCACTATTTCCAGTGTCGATCAGGTGGTCAATTGTCTAAAAGAGACATTAAATATATGCCAATTATGATGGCATCCATTTGCATTAGGGCTGAAAGTATAATTTCAGGATTCAGGCTCACCTTCTCATCTGGTCTGGTTCCGGTAACTGTTAATAATAAAACATTGAAACAAGAAGTGCAATGAATAGAGATTTTAACATTTATGTAGAATGGAAAATGCTAGTATCATATAGCCAATATTTAAGTTCATAGTTAGAAATTTATTAACTTGTAAGCTAAATATTCAAACCTGTAACGATTCTTCTCTCTACAACCTCACGATACTCGTCTTGGATCCTTTGTCTTAGAGTCTGACACATTATACCACAATGAGAGGCCAAAGAAGAAACCGAGTACGGATATGAGTAGCATAATTTGTAGACTTACCTGAAACTCTGTCATTAGTTCCTTGAACCTTTTTGCCAAAGCACTGCAATTCAAACAAATGATTTATACATCGACATGATAAAACTGTATGACCAGTACATAAAAATTACTTCACACACTTTGTGACATTCATCCTTGATCTGTCAACACTTGTTCCCTTTTCACATCCAGGTTTTTGCCGATTGGCTAAGTTCTGATGACAAATAAAAGGTAATTAGAACATAACTTTTAAAAGCCTAACTATTAAAACAAACATGATAGCGGATACAGAAATAAAGGAATGAATAGCGGATTGGTGTATTACTTCTTTGTTTATTGCTTCTAGTTTTGCTTTGACATTTCGTGCAATCTTTCCCACTTCATCAACATCTTTCTCCATTCGCTTCTTAATGGCTGCGGTGATATAACATCAGTCTTTTTATGTAGAACCAAATAAATATTAAATGCGACCAAAAGCTCAGAAACCAAAAATAGGTACTCAAGATTGTAAAATTATTGACTCATTTATCAGGAGCCTGCTCCCAAGTTTTCTAAGTGTTTCCTATATCAATACAAACTATCTCTAAAATTAGTTGCTGCCACGGCTTTTACATCTAGATTTAACTGTTTAACTAGACCACCATGGAACCAACACCACCAGTAAACTAGCCAAGCTACTTCATTGTCCACAACTCAGGCTTGCAACTGACTCAAGGCAAATCCATTATGAACATACAACTGACTCAGGCATGTGAAATGTTTAAGTGTACATCTTAATAATACAGTCATAGAACTCTACCTTTCATGGCAGATGCTTTTGTTACAGATTTTGACTCCTCATTTGCATCCTGCAAAAAGTTCATGAATGAAAATGATACAAGTACATAGAACAGATCAGCAGCAAAATTATCCAGGATAAATCAAAGACAGCAATGAAATAATTAATTACAAATTATTGTGGTGGTTTACTCTGAGTATACTGATACATGCTTTTGAACTTACGAAAAATGTTTAATAATCTTTCTTTTTTCCTGTTTTTTAATCAGCAATGATGAGCATTGATAAAATTGAATAAAGATGAAAATATTCATTATAGAATCTGTATCAAAGTAGGCAAAACCTGTTTTTACACCTAGATCAACTTCAGAGGATTTTACCATTTGGACTGGAAACCAGCCATCTCTCCTGCTGGCTGGATGGCTAGCTCTCAGACAACCCAAGTCCATCATTCTATGCAATCGCACATCATCATTTCTAATCTGTAACTAAATAATTAGCAGAAAATGGATACTTTCAACATGATTACTACCTTCAACATTTTTCTTCTACCCCGAGGCATTTTGTCCATTGAAAGACATACAAGAGAACTAGTATTAAGGAACTGAACCATCAGAAAGATGATTCCCTATCCCAAATTCAACCTTTCTTTTAGCTCAAATATGCCAGATGAAACAACTTTTAGAGATGATCGGATCATCTGAGAGCTAAAAGTTTGCCTTAAAAGAACTATGGTACATAAACTCCACTTTCAGAGCCAGAATGTCTTACATCTATCACATCTAGTTTTCGGACAACCATAAACACAGATTGAGACGAGCATTATACGTACCTTCAGTTTCTTAAGTAGCTCAGAGAGCCTGTCAACCAGTTTTTCAACCTCTTGTATCTAATTTTACAAGAAGAAAACAAGAAAATATAATTAGAGGAAATGAAAACCACACCCAGAATAATAAATAGGGGTAAAAAGAAATAGCACAACTAAAGGATTGAAGGGTTTGGAAGGGGCCCTAATTTGAAACCCGAGTTCGTTGAGTTTTACAAATTTCTTAGCATTCTAAATAATACTAGTAATAATAATGCAACTAATCCTTAAATGCATTTTCCTTTTTCTTTGAAGTTATCCCACTAAAAAACATAATTATTACAAATTTACACGGTATCTCTCAAGATCACATGGGGTTTTATTAGAGGTTCATTTAAATGGATTAAGAAAGAACAATAAATAGCACGGCTATGCAATACCTGCTTATTGAAAGCCTCCATTCCCATATCAGGGTTACCCTCAGGAATCCGCATGCCCATTTCAATATCATTATCTCTGGAAGGCTGGCCTCTAGCATCACTGACAAACGAGTCCTAGAGTAAAGCAACACAACATGAACTGATATGAACTTAATTCTACAAATATGGTAATGGACACTCACACTATCACAGCTAACAATGAATTATACAAGTCAACTTTGAAGAAAAAACCACTGGAACCTGATCCAGTTCATAGACATATTCAAGTGAATATTGTTGTTTTTTCCAAAAACAGATACAAAATAATTTCCGAGATTCTCAGGAAATTCAAACTAAACCATGAAAGCTCAACCATACTACAGGAGACTATGTAATGATCCTGATCAAAATTGGGAAAAAAAACAAAAAAGTTAAAATGTCTCCAGTTGGTCTCTACTGGGATAAATTTTTAATATTTGAGAAATCAAAATAATCGATAACTATATTTTCTTTTCCTAAGTACTGCCAGCAACCAAACAAAAGGAAGAGAAGAAAATCATAAAAATTTACACCTTCGCAATCTTTAAGTCAATTCAAACAACAAAATTCTTTGATCCCCTGCCAGAACTTCAAATTCCCACATATAACCACACGAAAACAATAAATCAAACAGTTTTACCGAGCAACAGCCATTTCAGCTCCCAAAACCCAGAATTCGAACGACCAAATTCATCATCATAGACAAATTAAAACGCAACATAAATGAAATAAGAAATCAAATCAAATAACAGTAACATAATCCAAATTAACAAACAATAGTCTGTACTTGAAAATCACAAATATCCAGAACGCTAGCAGAGAGACGAAATGAAATGAATAGGAATTACCGTGAGCAAGTCGTTCATGTTGAATTGTTGATGGAATCACTGAGAGAGAGAACGACAGAATGGAAAGTCCAAAATGGAGGTTTGGAAGTAGATTATCATATGTTACGTTGTTTACTTTTCAAATGTTTGGCTGCCCACTGATTATTGTGTTACACAAAATCATATTAAGACCAAATACGTTAACGGGAAAAGACTATCTTTCTTGTAATAATCAGCTGTTTTACTAGTATTATATTTTATTGTATCATGTAGGTCGTTTTGAACAACCCCACTGGCCACCATGCTCGGATCTTTTCTAATCTGCAGTCTGATCTGATGGGTTGATTCGCAATGAGGCCCATTAGGTCATTTGTGAAATCTATGCCCGTCCTCTTACCGAAGTTCCAATGAGGCCCATTAATCATGAATTATAGCAGGTTCTACTTCAGAATTAGTGCCCAAGCAAAGGCGAAAATAGTAGACAGGCATAGACCTCTGTCACGTCCCTGGCGATGAATCCAACTTTGTTGTCATGCGGGATGTCTTTTTAGGCTTGGATCCAAATGCCCACTTTGTTTGAACCTTTATTTAGACCATTGTAGCAAAACAAACACAATTTTGCATTCAACCTCCATCTCCATCCTTGTTTTTGCTTATGTTTAAATACTGTATATACTTCTTGCATAGCTTACCAACATTCATGAAGTCTCCATTACAATATTCTTGAAGCTTTATCACAATATATCGACAATCCTAAAGAGCATGGCCACCCGGAAAGGTCTCAAAGTATGCTGTGCGGTGACAGGAATTTTATTAGTCATACTAGTCATTCTTATCACAACACTATCACTTACTGTTTTCAAGCCTAAACAACCTCAAGTCACCGCCCACCCTGTTGGCCTTGAAAACATTTCATTCACCGGCTTTCCGAACGTGACATTGAATGTTACACTGGACATGGTTGTCAGCATTGACAATCGAAACTACGGAAGTTTCAAGTTCAAGAACACTACAGCTTACGTGAACTATCATGGAGAAATTGTAGCCGAAGTTCCAATTGGAGAAGGAGTAGTGCCTACTCGCAGAAAGATTAACATCACAACCTCTGCAGATCTTCTGGCGGATAAGTTGATAACGAATCCTAACTTTTGGGGTGATATTGAAGCTGGTAGCTTGAATTTAACCTCAACGGCTAATTTGCATGGGAAAGTGACTGTATTTAAGATTTTTAGTTTGCATGCAAGGGCTCTTAGCACTTGTGATATCTCAGTTTGGATCAATTCCCAGAATGTGCAGACCAAGTGCAACTCCAAAATCCAGTTATAAACAATCAAGTTATATATACATATATAAGTTGTCGAAACTCTTGAGAAAGGCATTTAGGCAGCCGTGACATTTCGGTAGAGTTAGCAGCAGAACGTCTAGATTATGTCATAATGAAACGAAATTAAAGGAAAGAACAATCATTTTTTTACTGTAAACGAAGAAACAATAATTGATAGCCAACAATCTTGTTGCCAAATTATTAGCGTTGAATTGATAGTTGACAAATTAGGGGTCAGAAAGAAAAGCTAAACCAATAAATTGCTTACAACTACAAATTTGACTACAACCAAGACAAAAACGAAGGGAATTAATAGGATTGCAGACAATACATACATACATACATACATATATATAATAATTAAGAGCCGTATCATGGACCTGAATCATGTGATCAGGTATCTCGTTGCTGGCTTTCAAATTTAAGACACACAAGTCATTGGTGGGTCTGCATATGCACTACGAGACTGTAAACGTTAACAGTGATATATGCACGGACAAGGCTATGCTTCGCGCAATCGCATGCCTGAGCATTGTTCTACAGTAGATTCTTATGTATTTCTTCCGCGTTGAGTGATTTATTGGAGTGTACGTATTTATAACATATCCATGTGCAATCGGACATATAATTTGCTCTCGAATTTCAATAGATGTACGATTGAGGAGACATCCTTTATTCCATTTTTGTCAACCTACAGCACGCTCTTAATTGATGTGCTTAAGAGGGTTCATTTTCAAGTGTACAAGTGGTTGGATGTTACGATCAGCTACAATAACTTTTAACACAAAAGAATTTTAAGATAATCAAAGAGGAGAACAATTCAACTAATCCTTGAGGATGAAAAGATTATTGTATGATTTTGATTAATTACAATTAATATTAAAGACGGTTGACGGAATACAAATGTATCTAAATTAATTAATCTCCATGGATTTGAGGTGAAGAACATACCCGCGACAAGCAGTTCTGTCCTAATACCTTTATTAAATTGATTTGCAAGTATTAACATAAGAATTTTCATGGGCAAGCCAAATGATTGAATGTAGACAATACCTTGAACTACTATCCTCCCTCTTCTTCTCTCCATTTTCTCTTATTATTACTATAATTATTTTTATAATGTATTCTCAAGGATGCGAGATTTGGGTTTAAGATTTTATTCTCTAGATAAATTTTTGTTTAATATAGAGGTTGTTGGAGAGGCCGGCAGGTATGCATAAAGATTCTTATGCAATGTTTGCAAGCAAAAGAAAGAAAGTTAGTAGATTCACGGGTTACCAAGGATATGTTCTTGTTGGGCAAGAAAGTATGTGTCCAAGTCCAACTTTTATCACGGGAAAGAACATTTGTGATTGTAAAAAAGTCAACACAAAATGGACCAAAATTGATATTCAACAAATTGCACATGGTTTCCAATTGATGATCAAATAAACCTTCTTTAGTGGGACCAATGATAGTTTCACCAGAACTTGCTCTCCTTAGAAGAAGAAGAAGATGAAGATTGCCATGCCATGCCCGTAAATCACGCTAGTTGATGATCAACGTATATTTTTCATAATTCCATCAAAGCAAATCATTGTTTCAAGCGAAGCCATTTTCAGGTCAATAATGGAGGATCGTCATTCTTCCATTCCATGCCAGCCTGTTGCTCTTGGAACCTTCTGTTCTCTTCTTGGATAGACATGTTAGGCCTTAATTGTTAACCTTCGATTTTAGCATAGGAGATAATGACGAATCATATGTTAATGAGTTTTCGATGGAGTAAGTAACACCCTGTGTTATAAAACCTAGAAATAATTAGAAAATTGTGTGTGTGGGAACATGAGGCGTGGCTGTGGACCCATTGAATTTCGTTTAAGCAGTCTAAATATACCCTAAAGTTGCGACACAAAAGCCGACATGTGTTCATAATCTTTAATCAAACAGTTTAGAAGGGCACTTAAGTCTGCTTAATTGGATTATGATGTGATAACGTGGACCATTTAGAGGTTAATTATTTATATCTTAATCATGCTTTCGTCAAGTGAATAAAACAAAAGGACTATGTAGAATTATAACGAAAACCCTAAATTAATACATCCTTCTAAACAAGTGATAACCTTCAATTGCTTTTGTTTTATGGTTCTTCTTGTGAAAACACTTAAATAATAATACCCATTTGTTTTATTAATAAAAATTATTGAGATTTTTTCAATAACCATTTTTTATTAAATTAATTTTAAATTATTTAATACGGGTAATTAGTATGCATAATAGAAAGGATTCTACAATGGAGATTTTGTAATCTTGTGATGTTACTGTTTTAAACAGATAATGAATTAGACAAGTAATCTACCATTTCCAAAACCCAAATCACATCATTAGTGGTTGTTAACTATTTGATTGGTCACCTAACTTGAATTGCTAATCCATCTAAAATGAAACCTATGGTCCATAAAAAGATTGCCCTTTTCAAACGGCAACTAATAGTTGCCCATTTAACATGGTCTGTGTATTATTGATGTAATGCAACTATCAAGGCAGCGACATCTCTTCATTTCATTTCTAGCTCATTAACTCCATCGACACAGTTCTAGTTTCCACTTTCATATATAATATGTTCTTATCCTATAATTTATGATGCTGACTGGAAAATATTAGATACAAAGCATAATACCCACAAAAATCGAATTGGTTTATGAGTTTGAATTAACAGGTACAGTGTTTTAATTTCAAACGACCCTTAATCATATGATCGAAGACTAATGAATAGAGTAAATATACAGATAGCATTTCTTGCTATGCTCTACCGCTTGACTTTCTCTGGTACATTTGAGTAAAGAAGCAAGAGAAAACCAAATTTTCAAATCGAACAAGTGGCTCAATAATTAAAGAATGTTGGGGAATTGTCAAAGATTAGTACATTTTAGGTTTGACTCATTTGTGACACAGAAGTTCCTTGTCAATTTATATATATGTGCTTCATGAATATTTACATGTTTACAGTTAAATCTTGTCTGTCAGTAGAATCGTGATTCTCTTTGCTGTAAAAAAGAACATAATCTTCTATCACGATCAAGTTTGTCCGGTGCTGTAATTTTGCAGGATATGTTTGAACGCTTACTAGACTTGATTACTTGGAAAGAGAAAACAAAAAACAATCGAGTTTCCCTTCGGCATTCATCTAGAAAATCACTTATTTTCTTAAGGATTTGAAATTAGTTAAATTTTTTTATTATTTTAAATTATATACATAAATATTTTTAAAAATAAACGATATAAATTATTGATTTAATTTTAAAATTTATTTTATTTTTTTAATTTAACATTAAATTAAATAAAAGTTATTCAAGTATTGACCCAACGCCTTCGAAAACTCAATAAAATTTATAGAAAGTTGTTTCCTTTCCTAGACTCAATAAAATTCATGGGAAGTTATTTCCTCAACTGTATATGACTGTATGGGTAGACAGTGCTAGTTATTTCCTCCTTTGTTAAAGGGCACCGCGGAAGCAAAGCAATTAATACCAGGCATAGGCACGCGCAATACATGTTTCAGATATGGCTTGCAACGTAGCGACAAACATAACCTTAATTAGGTAAACTAGTTCTTTATTCAACGCCAACTTTTGCCTTTCTTTTCACCATTAATTATCAACTTATACGGTTCTGCAGAAATAAAATTCTGTGGCAAATATCAAACTACCAAATAAACATGCCAATATATAATATATTTATATTATATAACCTGAGGGGTAAAGTTTCCTTAGAATAATGAAGTAAATCAGTTACTGTCGTGAGCTAAGGAATCAGATAGAATGTGATAGATGAAAGGAGTCAACCAGCTGGAGAAATAAATGGTGATATTTTAGCGGAATGTTGTCCTTAACAACTCTGTGCTACAGCTCGATCGCTCTTCCGTATGCTTCACCTGCCTTCAATGCTTGTGCACATGGAGGGGTGTTTCCATGGCAGCCCTTTCTGTATATTTTAAATGAATGGCCTGCAAGAGGTTGGAGATGAATTAATATTTAAACCCTATCAATCTACTTCCCCATTTTAAATTTGTTTACTTTGAGGTTACAAGGAACTTTAATCCCCTTTTGGATTCGGTTTTGATTCTCATTTCCATTTGTATACTGTGTTGTCTTTGTGTGTGTGTGTGGATATATATATATACACACACACACACACATTTAACATTTTCCACTACCATACAACTTGTTCTATTTTTATTTCGTATGTGGTCAATGAAGAAATTTTCTATTTCTCTTTTTTAAAAGGATCGTTTTGATGAGTTGTCTGCATACAATGAGAGCTTTCTCTTGCTAATCATCTGTAAATTTAGGCACCTTCACCTCCCATCGATTTCTTCATTGTTCTATGAGTTTACAACTTCTGTGTTTTCATCATTTGATCACCAACTTGATCGGATTAAACCCTTTTCTTTTCTCCTTTCGTAGCATGTTAATTGGTGATTAATTATCTAAAAAGAAGTCATACAGGAGAGACTAACGGAAGGAATATGCATCATTTGTCAAATCAGGAAGTGGGAAATAACAAAAGAGATGAACAGTTCATTATTCGCATACGTCGTTGTGCCTTCAGGAATGTACGAAAGAATTAAAACAATTGCTTTTTGAAAATCATAATAGCTCTAATATTTATTCACCGCTTGTCTAATATTCTAACAGTAAGTTCGGTGTATCCCTTGGAAGTTGAAGTGGCACATTCGTCTCCCCAACCACCCAAAGCAAATTATTAAAGAAAAAGAAATGGTTTCTCCCCTGGTTCTCTTACACGTAATGAAATTTAAGGTAATCAGTCACATATAATATGTGATTTATATTCTTAATGTCTTTCTTTCTTTCTTTCTTTCTTTCTTTCTTTCTTATTCTATGAGATTAACAGTAGTGAAAATGATATTCACATGCTTTGAGTAAACCTTTTTATTATTTTCTTCTTGTTCATATTTACAGCAACACAATATTTGAATTGGGTTAAGCTTCGTACAGATATGAAGGCAGTCACTGGACAGATGTTTAATAATTAATTAACATGTATTGCCAGAAAGTTTCTTTTTTACAAGTCTGATCGTTTGTTCTACAAAGACGACAAGAGAGAGGAGAGAATAATATGAGATTTAACCAAGATAGTTAACTAACATGGACAAAGGAACCAAGCATAGACCTCTTCTCCGCAAGTCTGTAAAATCGTTCTTCCCAATATTGAAATTCATACTTCTTTCTTTTGGCTGCTGTTCCGAGTAATGTTCTGAGGCAACTCCTTTTCCCTACAAAATCATCACAGCCCATTAACCATCCAACAACAAACCAGTCTATACAAAGAATATAGTAGGAAGAAATTAAATTAATATATATAAGTATACCAGAGAACTATACATATGGTCATCAGTCTTCCTGGGATTCATATCAGTCGGTTCCAAATCACTGACCTATTTATCGATATTGAGAAAAGTCAGAGAAGTTTCATAGGACTATTGATAAGTATTGAGAAAGTATGAGAAGTTCATCACAGGATTAAAAAATATATATTTCTCTAAACAAAGAAAAGAACAACGAAAAATTGGTTTTAAATCTGACCTTGGGACTGTTGACAGGAGAACTGGCAGTATCCTCCAAAGAATCATCATCGTAAATCTGTTTGGTCCTTGTTTTCTTGAACTTTAATTTCTTGGGAATATTTGTAGATCCTCCGATTGAAGAATAGGCAGGAACATGATGTTTTTGGGATGGTTTCCATGCGGCACAAGAAGCACCATCAGAAACCAAAGAAGGACTATCAAAACTAGCGCAGTAACTTTGTTCTCTATTATTGTCCGATGAGAAATCTTCGAAGTAAGCAGTCCAACCGCTCTCTTCACCTGGAGAGTCTGATGTTGCTTTGGAAGCAACATGGTTGTGCTGCATATATGAATTCACAGACTCCTCCATCAATCTAAACAAGAAAAAAAAAGAAAGAAAGAGAAAGAGAAAGAAAGAAGAGAATAGATTTGTTTTGCCAGAAGTTGAGAAGCTTTTTTGCAAAGAGAGAGAGATTTTATAAGAGAAATAAAGATGATAAAAAAATATGGAAAAGGAAACCCATAATGTAGAATCTTTTGGTCGCCATTTGTGGGCCAGGAGAAGTTGAGGATGTTAAAATCAGCAGTTGCAACAGATAACCAAGGCAAGGACAAGGGCCGATTGAGAAAGAGAGAGAGAGAGAACGTGCAAAGAAGCAAACAAATGATAAAGGTAAAGAGAGGGTTGACCTTTGCGGTTGAAATGAGCTTTCCACTCAGCCCTATGGTTTTGGGCAGCCATTTTCTTTGATACTATTTACCTTTCAACCAAATACAATTAATGAGTGGGAACGGCTAACCAAAAACGAAGTTTGGACAAATTCTGCAAAGCTGACACTCACACGCAGCCTGAATATGAATTAATTCAACGTCAGGTTCAGTATAGAGAGTACAGAAAGGGCTCCATCTCTCTTTTATGTTGCCTTAGCTTCCGGATTAAAATAATTCCAGCCCAAAGTTGACAATGGGAGTGGGCGTGCTTCTTGGCATCAGCATATTCGTGTACAAAAGGTACACCAACATCTACCATAAAAAAATAATAATAAAGCACTAAACTAGCTTAGGAACAGAGCCTCTGATCTGCAGTTTCTTCATTCTGTAAATGCGCCTGGAATCCAGCTTTCATAAGACAGCAAAGAAGTCATCCAACAATCCTAAAGGCACAACACTGAAACTCCGTGAAAGCTTTGTTCAAGTTAAAAATTAAAATTGCTTAGGATGAGCTGCATGTCACGGGGCTGAGCTTTTAACCTTCTTTAAAAGACATGTCTATTAAGGTGTGCAGAGTCCTTTTATAATCACTAGCTATAAATTTCAAGAATAGTTTATTTCTATTTAATGTAGGATTCTGTCATATTCTTTCCCATTCAATCTTGTGGCACTTTTGTTATAGTAAAATTCTCTACATACTCATTTTACTCTACCTCGAGACTTATAGACTATTCATGAACGCATTAGTTATGCGTGAATTTTTAATTAAAATATTAGAGTTGGAATAGTTTAGTTCTGATATCACTTTATTATATACTAGGTTATTATCTTCTCTTTAAAAGATATGACTATTAGAGTATGCAGACTCCCTTATAAATTTTATTAGAGTACGTAGACTCCCTTATAAATTTTAAGAATAGTCAAACGTGACACATGCACCTAAGGTCTGGAGGCCAATTCCTGAGAGAACAACAGCAACCCATCTCACATTGACTGTGCAATTTGACCAGCTTTAATGAATCTATCATATCAAATAACATTAACCCAAATTAAAGCTGCCGCAGTTCAGTTCAAATGAAGTTGCCCACCAAATGAAAATGCAAAGAAAGAATTACTGTTTCCCCCCAAATAGTTCTTCAAGGGCGCCACGTTAGAACGTGTGTATACCTTTCAGATACAGGGAAATGATGATGTTCGCTTTGTGGAGTCGGCAGTTGTAACTCAATCTGTACTTTATCGCTCACGAACATGTGTCAGGCAAACTCTGCCTAAGCCTATCTAAAACTCAATCAATTTGATTCGTGTCAAAAGCATGTCAGATCACGTGGTTACATTTTAAAGTATAATGAGTTATGCATATTGAATAAAAAATAGCATTATATCATATTCTAACATCGGTTAACAGCATGCACAGCACCTGAAACATGTGTAATATATTACCCATTTCAACTGGTATTTAAGAAACTGAGAAGAAAAACTTTTACAGATTTGATTATGTCGTAATAACTTGGTCTTCTTTTTCTGTGATGATTTCGCGAGGATTGCCAAATCTCCAACCAGCCTGCATTTTATTATTTGTTAAATGTGATCTTTCACAGAGACTCTCCACTACTGGTATCACTAACTACGTGGAAATACGTGCTCGGACATGTACATTTGGCTTAAAACAAACAAGAATGTAACAAGATATTAAATCCTGGACTAATCGATCCGGGATATTACAATGATGATTAGCAAGATTGTAGTATCTAATTAAGTATCAATTTCACTCCTGACAAAAATAGCACGGCAGTCCGTTATCTTTCGCATATTGGTTTCATGTCCAACATAGCCTCGGAGTCAGGATTTCCCCCAACGACTGAGATTTTGCACACACATCAATGCTCGTGTGCTGTGACACTAAGGATCACACTAATTTCTTATCTTATTCCTCTCAACTTTTTTTCATCCATCTCCTGATGATCCTCCAATTAAACACTTAAAAATTCCCAGTAACTCGTGATTTTGGCCTGCCTAACCTCCGTTGCGTTAATTAAGCATGGCTGCTCTAATCATTCGTTTGGCCACACAATTCAAGGCCTACAATTACAAGTACTGGTGTCCTATTGTCAATTTTCAACCTTCCTATTATCATAATCACACAATACACCGTCTAAAGAGCAAATTTTCTCCGTGGTCCTGGACTGATTCTACTTTCTGTATTTGTCCTTATGTTTGTGTCACATTCCATATCATTAGTAGATAAATCTGTACTACATAATATATAATTTAAATTTTTTTAATTTAAGTAAGTGTATTTTAAATTGTAAAATTTAAAAAAAAAATTATAACGAGCTGCGTGCTCAAAGTAAATAATGTTAGAATTAAGTTACGATTTGATATATAAATATTTTAATTTATGATAGGTGAATATTTAATTTGATCCTCTCGCGTTCAATACAATATATAATTTGAATTAGTTTGATCCTCTCCCATTCAATACAATATATAATTTGAATCGTGTGCTTAATAGTTGTTGGCACGGGCCTTACAGTTTGATTTTTTGATTGTCAAGCACATCGATTAAAGCCAAATTTCTATACTTTAAATCACCTACCGTAGGTGTCCCAGGTTACATCAGTACATTATTCTTAGCATGATTCTCGTACTCAGCTTCACATCAATTGAATTTTGTTGCCCACTCGCGCGCGGGAGCAGCCAACCCCTAGGTTCATAGACCTGACACGGCTTAATTAGATTTTCATAAGTTTTGCATTCGAATTACTGAAGGGTAGAAAGCAGAAGGCTAGCTATTTGTGAGGGATAGGACACCAGTGAAAATGAGTGATGAATATATTGGTCCAAAATCTAAAACTGTATTATTGTTTAAGAAAATTGCAAGTCTCAACCTCAACCAGAAGTACATAAACAACATTAATCTTCTTGCCAGACGATGAGAGATTGAATAGCTATTGCTTTCAGAAGCAACCACAGTTACATCATTCATGAATTGAGGTCATTTCAACGAGCGTTGGAATTCTAAACAGTTCTGCTAATATCAATCATGGTCGTGGAGCCTATTTGCACCAGTTTCTGTACTCCTCCAGACAAAAACCCACATAACACATGCTAACAAACAGCCAACTTTTGTGAAGACTGTTAACAGATTCAGATCAGATGATACTGATTTCACCTTGTCCTTTCAAATTGACAGCACAAGTTGTCATTTTTTCTTCAATTTGGAAGTGCCCTTTATCCCATTTTTGCATGAACCTTGTAATGTGTGGGTTTTGTTGGTTCAATTGGAAAGGTGCCCGTATGATTATCCCATGCCAGGCCGTTCTCTCAATTTCTTTTCATCTCCGTCTTCTTCCAGCTTATCAGACTCAAAACACTTTCCTACCTACAAATTTATTTTCTCCCTGGCTTGTGTCTAGCGCCTTGCTGTAACACTTCCTGAATCTGAACCATATTTTTCTTTTTCTTTTCGCTTTACAGCTAAAGGTCTCAAGTATTTTCTTCTCCCTTTCTACTAACCCTAGTACTAATTATTTAATGATCATTGTCTGCTTCGATCAGATCAGCCTAGCTTAGCTTAGCCAGCACTGACACGTTTGTATGTCGATCTAGTAAATTAGATCATAGACCTTATACTTATTTTCTTCGCTTTCAACAACCAACATTATAGACGATGGGCATGCGTGAAAGTGAGCGATAAATGTATCTGAAGTAGAAATGTATTATTGCACAAGTACAGTGCAAACATCGAGTTTTTCAAGAGAATTAGAAGATTGTTGATGTCATACAAAAGCCCAAAACCACCAGTTTTCTTATCCCACGAACAATGAAATAAATAAGTCCTTTGGCACCTCACTGGTTGCTTGTTTCATAAATTTGATGTCAATTTCATGAAACAGTGGCATGGTCAGAAATAGTTCCTGTGATATGAATTTGTGGAGGTCGTTTGCTTTCGCTTAAGGATCACTACAGTCAGAGTATTGTTCTTCCCTGTAGGTTATTCAATAGAAGGGAGTACTGGTAGGGATAGATGGCGGGCAATAAGGGACGACTTCCAGTACCAGGGGAGAGTCTGGAAGCGGAATGACAAAGAGACTAGCGGAACTGACTCTGTTGAATCCAAGTTCTATAATTATTTTCTATTAGGTGCACTAATAGTGCTTGATCAAAATCTTACCTGCTTCATCTTCTTCTTCTCTTTGTTACTTCCTCGTAAAAATGGAGCCGATTTCACTCAATTTAAAAGGAGAATCACATAGCTACTACCAAACCGAATAGAACGATCATCACCCAATTGTCTTTCCATTGTCTTAATCTGCAACTATAATTCCATGAAAAACCCCGTGACCCAATTGACTTTGGACTTGAAAGTTTAATGATTGGCTCACAAAAGAAAGAGCTCGACAAGTATTGGACTCAGTTTAACTTTGGGTTCATCAAGCCCACTACTTTGTGTTGCAGGTTGTTCTGTTCAATTGCTAACATTTTCAATTTAAACTGAAAAGGCATTTGCAATTACTAAATTGAAAAAATAATAATAAATCTAAGGAAAAAGAAAATGCAAGAATCCCCAGTTTCCCACCACATAAATGAAGTGAGGAAAATCAGGTTCAGATTTAAATCATCCAACAAAACCACACCTATCTTCTATGAAATTGCATTAAAGGAAGTCTTGGTTACATTAAAGATCATTAGATTCCAATATTCATTGACGATCATAAATTCTCTACTATGATATATTTATTTTAAAAAAGAATTGCCATTAATATTCCTTTAAGGTTCTCTTTTTTGGCTTGCGTATAGTCTTGTATAATTAATTATAAGCAGTGCCATTGATTTTATTGATTCAAATGATCATTGGCGAACAATTTTATGATCTTCATAACTGAAACGTATCATTACTTGTTACAATTCTCCTAACTACTCTAATTAGGCAATGCTGAACTTGGTTTAAAATTAAGCCGACTAGTTATTGATGAAACTGGGGATTGACAGGACAGGTGGTGAGGTGAAGGAAGAAAGCTTCAATCGCGCCGGTGTATTAGACTGCTATAGTAAGACACAATAATCATGCATAGCTTGACTTGAAGAAGAAAACTTAATACATTATGTTGTTCGTGGGTCAATCTGAAACATAGACGAGTGGTGAGAGTGAGAGGAGAGCAAGTTGAGTTGTATTGCGTTGTATGTATTGTGCCCTTTCCCTCAAGGCCACGACAGAGATAATATTGGCCCACCCATGTTCCACTGCTCCTAATGGCTCAAAATTTTACACCATTCCATTCAACTCTCCTGATAAAATACAGCATCCAATATTAGTTAACCATGAACATGCTCTTTAAAGGTTTGGTAACCAAAGTATCACGAGAACAATAAATTCTCACGTTGGTAATTAAGAAGAAAATCATCGGAAAGTCATTCCTTCAATAAATAAAGAAAAGACCGACAAGGAATTAATGATCACAAGCGAGTGATGATACTAATGAGCTATATCAATAAAATTAAGTAGGGCTAGGGTTATGCATTCCCTTGAATCTGTTGCTTAGAATATTACCCATTAATGGTGTAAATAGCGCCACGTATTGAAGACCTTCCTATTCCTTTATTGGTGGAGTGAAACACGCCTGCATTCTCTCATTTCTTATTCCTTCGTATCAATGTCACTTTGCTCTATTATATCAAAGCCGAAGCTGACTTTTGTGGGTACAGCTACAGCTTATACACTAGCTGCATTGATGAATGATGATGAATTGAAGGCTGAGGATCGTGCGATTGGAGCTGGCTGACAGAATCAAAAGGCCGGTTTCTTATATCTTGGTGGGTAAGAAGAGCAGCAGCAACGTGCAGCATCAACAATGGATTGTAGGCCCCATTCTGCATGATGAGCTGCCATCACATGGGGTACTGGTTCTGCTACAAATTTCAAAAAGGTTTTATTTTGCATGATAAGGATAAAGGCAGCGTGGTCCCGTGACAGTTGACAAAGATAACGTAGGAGGCCATTGGTCAAGCCCCAAGCGAAGACAGACAGTGTCCCCGCCTACGCCTACGTGTCTCTATTCTTTCTCAAACTGGTCCACTCCTCCGTCTCCTGTATCCTACGAGACCAAAGTCGACGTTTCATACGTATACGGTATACAACGCCAAAAAATGAACGAAACGCAGCGCTTCACTAAACGTAACGGGCCCAGATAAGACAAAAAGAGAAAGCAAGCCTCACGCGCTCTGTGAAAGCTCCATCAACACGTCTCTAACGACGACGTTAAATTCATGACGGACCTACACACTCGTCTTCAGAGAGAGTCTTGTACTAGACAGTTTTATTATATTAATATTAATATAATAATTAAATTATTTTAAAAATAAAATTAAAAAATAAAAATAAATAAAATAAATTTTTTTAAATTTTTTTAATTCACACTAATTTATGTATTACCCTGTTATTTAGTTGAATGATACTACGTGTCATCACAATCACTGAAAAATTACATTGTTGTATTCTTATTTTTTTTAAAAAATAATATTTTAAATATAAAAATATAAAATATTCATGAAGAGGTATTATCATATACATCCCCTAAAATTTATGATAATTATACTCTGTAATAAATTTTATAAAAAAATATACTTACGTCTCTTTGATTGTAAGTTAGTTAATTAAAAAAGAAATATATCTTTAATTTATTTATTATTCATAAATAAAATTTTAATTTATTCATCTTTATTTATTTTTATTCTTTATATTAAATTCTATTTTATATTCTAAATTTTTAATAATATAAAAATTTCATTAACTTAAAATAAATGTTATTATTGTTATATCATATTATTTAGAAATAACTATATGATATAATATATATATATATGATAAAAATTAAAATATTTTAATATAGTTAATAATAATAATCAATTAATTAACACAATTTAAATATTTATATAATAAAATTATAGTGTCATAAATAATTTTAAATTAATTTATTAGAAAACTAATATGTGTTTATATATATATGATTAATTTTTTAATTAATTATTATTTTATTTATTTTAAAAAGTATACCTAACAAGCTCCAA
>CP135579.1:8485596-8593706 GCA_032401905.1 Swietenia macrophylla | reverse complement strand
ATTTTGGGTTTCGTTAAGAACAGTGAAACATCCCAAGTATTTTCAGAGTGTCCGTGGATTAGAGGTTCGGGTATTGACTTTCCCAAACAGAGTGAAAGCAAGTAACGTATATGCCGCATTAGCTTTTTGGTTTAGGGTTTTAGGTATTGTTTCCTCATTTTCATGTCCTTTTTGCCTTTCTATTGTTGTTATTATGTGTGTTTTTTGAAGCACTAGTGGGTGGAAAAGCTCACACCTGCTCGCAGACAATGGCTTCCTTTTTTCCCATTTTCAGAGCTTTCGAAATAGACTGCCTATTTGCCTTTTTTTTTTTTTGTTTCTTATTTTGTTAGCATATAAACATTATTCTCTACCACAAAGACCAATCCCACCATTGAAAAACTCCGAACTGAAAACTTGTTCTCTTTTCATTAGGGTAGATAAAAAGATTGTGCACGTTGGGTTCATTATCATCATGGAGTAGATGGTGCCGTTTGTCAACAAATGAAGATAAATACATAAATCAAACCCATAAAATCGGCTGCACTGCTCTTTACTATTGCCCAGAAGAAAATTTCCAATTTGGCTCTTAAATTTCCCAACAACTCCTCCAACTTGGATCACTGCTGCTGTGATTTTCTTGACTGAGGAAGGTCAGTTGATTCGAAAGAAAGACTTTATATTGATTTTGACTGTTGCCTTGCTTTTCAAAAGCGTTGGGCATATTGAAGCAAGTCCATTAATGTTGAAAATCAATCTGTCTCTTTGGAGTTGAAATCTTTCTCGGTAATGACAGTGCGAAAATTATGCTTAACAGCTTGTTTTGCCAGTTGTAAATAATGGATTAGTTTGGGCAATTAACAGATGTAATGAGGACACAATTAAACCATTGTGATCTAAAAATTTAAAGCGACGTTTTATCAACTACTGGCACGACTGGAAAAAACAAAATGGTCTAGAATCATTAACACTTCACTAGAAGTTCTCTGCTACAGATACTTGCTGTTGTATTATCCAAGTCGAATGAACCAAGTTTTCTGTTTAAAGAAAGCCTTGAGATTAATTTTGACTCCATGCAATTGGCTGCTTTTGACTGTTGCGTTGCTTTTCAATGGTGTTGAGCATATTGTAGCAAGTCCATTAATGTTGAAAAATCAATCTATGACTTCGAAGTTGAAATCTTTCTCGGTAAGGACAGTGCGAAAGTTATGCTTAACAGCTTGTTTTGCACTTACAAATTCATGGATTAGTTGGGCAATTAACAGACACGACGAGAAAACAATTAAATCAACTACTGGTATCGGTGGAGAAACAAAATGGTCTAGAAGCTTTGACATTTTTATTTAGAAGTCGTCTGCAGTCGCTGCTTGCTGTCGTATTAACCCAGTCAGTTAAATGGGTTGAATCAACCAAGTTATGGTTTATGAAAATCAATTTGACGTCGTGTTTGACTTTTTGGCTTAATCAGTGATGCCCCGAGTTAGCATCTGGCATGTCTGATAAAATTTACTCATAAACTAATATGTAATATGCAAACTACAACAATCAGAAGCTATAGAAGCTGGGCAACGGGCATCCCGGAAGACAGAGACAATAGATTAATAAGTCATTGTGGTTAACTAAGTAGAGGTAAACCCATCGAACTTGCCACTTTTGCTCCAACGAATTCTTCAAACGGTAAATGAGGATCCTAAAATGGGCATCCTTAGAATATATACACATTTGCCAAATCAACGACAAATGGAATGCTCCCTTCTATTTCATCCTGCACATGTTACAATTCTGGAGGCACATATGGCATTTGCATGGCCCTCCTCACGACAGTTCATGAATCTGCTATCTCTTCGTTACCTAATGGTTCAGAACTACTTGACCACTGCAGGCCAAATTGATCTACTTTTCCATTTCGATCGGTTACTCCTTTATGTTTTAATTATCTGTCCTTATTCTTTTTCTTTGAAGCAAAAATCAGAAATATCCAAAAGGTCATTCTTTTTCTTTGAAGCAAAATTCAGAAACATCCAAAAGGTCTTCTAATTAAGATTGAGCTTTCAAGTAGAAGACTAAGAGGGCGTACCATTTAAAATTTGAACAAAATCCGTTTGGTAACTTAACTAATTGACCTGCATCACATGGTTTACTTAATGATTAGCCATACTCTTATACACGCAGACATGGCAAGGCTGAATGGTCATTGCCATACTTCAGATGGTTTACTTAGTTTCCACCATTGGCGTAGGTCAGAGATATGATTTAACAACAGTAAGTTATATAATATGCTAATTAATTAAGTTCATAAATTAATTAATTTTTATTTTTTCATGTGGAATTCACAAATGGGTGTATGGTGTTGCGGTCAACAGCATAAAATTTTTACTTTGTTTTTATTTCTGGAATTTGGAATAATTTAGTGCCAGTTGACTGTTAGGGAGACAGGTACTATAGCCATTTAAAGGCGTGTTCGCAAGGATGACATGTGCAAGTCACGCGCCTAAAGGTCGATTGAATGAGTCTGACGGAATCCAACGATGAATTCTTGTTGAGCTAACGAATGGTAACCTTAATTCTATCACCAATGAACTCGCAAAGTATTTGTGTTACCATCGCACCGGTTTCATCTCTTTTTATTACACGTGGCATGACACGACATTATCTCATAAGTTTCCTTCTATTGCCGGTCACTTTTAACTATTGAGAAAGTCTCTTGCATCAGTTCACCGCGTTAACTGCAATGACGATGATGTGGGATCCAAAGCGTTTGGTGTCATTTCACACACACTAAGTGGGCCCGTGAAACCCACCGTTCTCCTTCACAGAAAAGCCTTCCATTCCTCTCTCTAGCTTTTCACGGTGAAAGCCAATCCCTCCGCCATGACAATTGATAATGAAATTGTTAGAGACAATTTTGGCAAGGCAACACATTTACTGCAAGATGAAGAGGAGGCCTAGGAATGAGCAGTAGTATCATAAAAAAAAAAGGGCAAGATCAATCAAATTAGATGGAACACCATAATCACGGGCTACAGTCATAGTTGATAGGATGCTATTTTTGTAAGAATTCATCTGAGTTAAATAAAGATTCAATACCTCGAATGAAGTAGGAAATGTATTCCTTTATGTTGATTTATTTTTTTTTTAATTGCAAGCCATTTGACTATTTAAAGAGATAAAATTATCAATGAGAAGGAGGAAGAATTTCTATCCCAATCTTGTGTTATATTTCGAAGATAAGGCACCTCGAATTATCTTACTAAGAGAATTAGGATTTCTCAAAATATCTTAGAAAGTTGTAGTATCTATCACAATAAAAAAAGTTGCGAAAAATTGATTCAACGATTTTGGTTTTTGTCAACCATTACAAGGTCTATCACTGGGCGACTCGACAGAAATTTTATCGCATCTCGCTGATGACATTATCGTCTTAATCATCTCCTTCCTTCCGTTTCTCGATGCCTGCAGCCTTTGTTTGTCGAGAAAAGATTGGCATCAAATTTTCGGGGCATAAAATCTTGCGGCTTGGGTTACTGCAATTCCCAGAGCTTTAACTGCCTGAGAACCTTAACGTTGACACGGGTTCGGCTTTTCTGCGAGTAGATAGAACATATGGTTCTTAGTTGTCCTTACTTGGAGAGTCTGAACTTGGTGGAATGTTGTCTACTGATTAAGGTTGATATTTCTTTAATGTTTTTGAGCCTTAACATTCATTGAGAAACACTCACACTAGGGATCGAGCTTTTCCTTCCAAAAGTTCTATATTTCGAGTACGCAGGAAGGATGGTGCAATTCAATCCGACACATTTATTTGATCTCCACGACGTGCTTTTGGATTATCGCATGGATGCTTGTTTTCCATATGATGCTGGTGATATTAGATCTCTCTTTGCTGGTTTTTCTAAAGCTAGGATCCTTAAAGTAGGCACTTATGCTCTCAAGGTGGGTGTGTGTGTGTTTTACCTTCTTGATTAGTTTATATTGCTGTTGGAATAAAACATATATACACTTGGGAAATACAAATATTGTTTCCACATTTAAGTTCGAACATCTAAATAACCGATGCTCAAGAATCCATAGTATTCGTTTGAGCTTGCTCTCAGAGGTACATTTCCTTGCAAATCAATCTTTACTTTCTCTCTAAGATCTTAGAAACCTCGCTTTTTGGGCCCCTTTTGTTTGCACTACGGTAGTGCTTGAAGGATCGCTGGGGATTATGAATTTTATTCAACGTTTGATTTCACAAATTTGAATCTATAAAGATAAACAAGATATGAGCAACAGTTTAGCATGAAATTTCAAGGTCTGACCATTAGGTATATGAATGCATATCTAAATTTGTGATGTGTAATCATTAGATCATTTATTCGTATATGAGCTTTAATTGATCGATCAAACGATGTAAGCTTATATTAAATTCGTTATCCGTATAAAGTGTTAATTGTTCGATATCTGAGGTAATAAAATTCTTTTATTCATTTGATATGCCAACTATGGTATAGACAAGTTTTATCGCATATGGCATAAGCCCCAAGAAACCTTTATACACGATTACAAGACTCATTCTGAGCGGCATACACAACCTTCATTATGTGTAAAAAGTTCTTACCTAGCTAAAACATACCCCTATATCTCAAGATTTTGTTAGATTTCGATGTTATGAGATGAAAATTATGGTTTCAAGAGCAAGTTTCAATCTTAGTTTTCTACTCATTTCATTTCATATTTATCACCTCTTCAAGAACCGACTAAAAGCAAATAGCTTGGTCTTGTATTTCCTGTGTGGATTTACCCAAGTGAGTATTTCCTGTATGGCCAACCACTGTTTCAAATGAAGCACATGGAGCATTTAAGAAACATGAAAGAGACATGAAATTGATCTTCTCAAAATCATACTTAAAAAGAGCGAGGTTCCTCGATAAACTGACTGTCATACAGTTGATCAGAGGTACTTCATCCGTAACTTCGGCGGCCCTTATGGAGATAAAAAATGCAACTTTTGCTGATGGAAATGCGTTGATAGAATGGAGTTGAATTTCAAGCAGTGATACCTACGGCTATCTGCATCAAGGTATATATTATGAAGCGCTTACAGTAGCATGTATGATCTAGTGATTAGTATTATGTTGCCTGGATCTTCAGTTGATAACTACTCTTCTGCGGACCAGATGTGTTGTGTTCTATCGAGACTTTGAACCTTGAACTTTATAATGCTTTCAATTTCAGAATCGCTTATTGCCATCGGCCTCTTTCTTTCCCAACTACTTGATATGTTAGTAGTTGTTTTTATCCTGTTTTATTAGCACGCTGCTCTTAGAGAATGCTTGTGATTCATGCCTGAAAAGTTTTTTACCGAAACATTTATTGAATGAAGGATAATATCTGTAAGTTGGATTAGAAATGGTTGAGGGCTTAGGCTTTAACCTATCATTCGAGCGGCAACCTCAATCACAGTTTGATTACAAAACTTGATATGTGAGAAAATCTTATGAATGAATTGGGTTCATCCATCTCACCAAGAGACTAACTCACAAAATAGAATTCGTCAGCAGATCTCCACAACTAGAATTCACAGATTGAAATATAACTGCTTAGGAACTTGAATTTAGATTTGAGTTAAATTTCAATTAAAGATTAAATTACAAAGGCAATTAGCATTGGATTTACTTGAATTATTGATGAAGGTTATTAATTTCGACCCATCAAACACCTCTAAAGAATAATTATGCCTCAAGTTAAAGAACAATCCTGCACCCCTGTTACAGGCATTCAAAATGCCAACGCCATCCAGCAAAACAAGCATGACAATAGATTCGATTTCGTTCATATTGGCTAAAATTCTATCCATTCGGATTCAAAAGAAATGTGGGATCAGAAATTTAAAGTCAAAAACTTGAGAAACAAGCATGTCAACCCAATAATAGATCGCGGATACAAGAAGAAAGTTGCCATGGAAATGCAAAACAGAGACGACAAAAATCAAGCAAAGTTGGATTACACACAAAAAGGAAACAGAAAACTCTCTAAATATAAATACGGACGAGGAAGACTGATTACAAATGTTGTTTCAAGCCTTCTTTTTTCTGCCCACAGCAGGTCTTTTGCTGAGATTCACCGTCGTTGTCTTGGCACATCGCGATATCAGCCCACGCAGAATGGATAAAACGCCAAGACCCATGAACGGGAAATACATCATCATCAGCTTATCAGATGCCTTCCCTGATCCCATCAGCTCCGCTAATATAGCCGTCTGCACAAAATTAAGCCAGAAAAATGAGTACTATGAATCTTGATTAATGAAAAAAGAAATTTATTGTTTACCATGGAAGTCAATACAGAGGCACCGTAGATCAAACAGGTAGTGTTGAACCAGGATGCAGAAGTAAGAATGGCAAAGACGTTGACAATGGCCAGTGGCCATTGAAAGAGGAGCTCGAGCCAAACAATGCCAACGAAGAAATGGGGTTTCTCGGCCACTAAATAATCGCCAAACTCGCGAGCGTACCACTGCTTAAGTTCAACGAGAAATGATGGATAGAAGTGGATAGGCAAACACGTCTGCCCGTCGATCAAAGGCGCTGCCAACGCGATTACGACGAACAATACGAACAGTATTGCGTCGATTAGCTTCACAAAAGCTCCCATTTTTTCTGACGAAAACAGAGAGTGGAGAGGGGATCTAACGGAGAAGGGCTTTGACTAGTCACATATAATAGTATTCAGGTTCAAAACGACACACCGTTTGAGTTAGTATCAAGTATGAACTTAAAGACGAAACGACGCAGTTTCGATGAAGCGTAACAAAACATCCGCTGCTAATAGTAGAGTCGCAAAGGAATTTACATTCGAAGAGAGGAAATGAGCGAGACGAGGCCGGTGCCGAGGAGAGAGAGCCCATGGGGAACGCCAGAAGGAGAACATCGCCAGCCAAAAGCACACAGATGTAACGATCGAGCTGAGGACGTTATTCAAGTATGCCGAATCTTTTTTTTACCCTATTCAATTAGCCATTTAAATGCAATCTGTACACTGAGTTTATCCGTTCGTTGTATGTGTGTGTGTGTGTGTGTCTATATATATATATATATATAGCATCCGGGTTCGCAGTATAGGCAATTAGCCTGAGATTAACTTTCTCGGTTCCGATTTGTTGGCTGCTTTGTGTGTTATATAGGCTTGTTTCGAGGGAAATCCATTTAAAACTGTTCCAGGACCCTTCAAGCTTTTCTGGCGGTGCATGCGATCAAAACCAGGGTAATGTAGTCTTTATTCTGCTGTTGTAGTACCATTGCTTATGTTCTGCAGTAAATTTTATTAGTTTTATTGATTTCAGAATTAGCCATAGATTCTAGTTATAGAATTTATTGAATGAAATTCAAGTGGCTTAGTTGGCCAGGCTCTTATGTTCTTAGTATTCCATGATTGCAGCCCTGGCATAGTTAAACCATTTGCCATAAAGGATGCTAGTTTAACTCCTCAAGCACATATTCTCCTTTGTGTTTATAACAATGTACGAGTTGCATCTTCAAGATCTGTTACTTTGCTCCGTATGTGAACAATGCCTGTGATTGTGCAGGGAGGAACCAACAGAGCCATACACCTATTTGCAATTAGATCCCCCTAAGAGAGAGGTGAAGCTCCAGTGAAATCTTAGAATGCGGTTGTAGTTGTTTTCTTTTCTGAATGGAGCTTTATGCAATTTTTGTTATCAGTTATGTGTTACCAAATGCCCAATGTGGTGTGGACTGATAATTGTGGCCTTTTATGTTTAATAATGAAAATGGTCAAGCAAAATGAACTTCAGCATCATTGTGTGATTTCAAACAAGGTATAGAATTTCCGTTGTATGCATAATTGTTGCATAAAATGTCTCCCATGACCTTTTGGTTGCATCTATTCATCACCATTAATTAAATAGCTTCCAATGGAGAGAGGATGATGCGCCTTCAATCTATGTATGTTATCATATTGGGAAATTCCTGCTGGTTGAACTACCTTTCGCTCAATGATTCATACCGGCTGAGACACATGATTTGATTGTGAGGAAAGCTTATCAATCTTCTTTTCTTTTGGCGCACAGGTAGTTATTTCTATATCGGATGGACCTTTTTGTAGTGTGGCAGTTGAAATAAGTGTTCTTCCTTTTCATTTCTGTCCTTAAACGTTCTTTATTTCATGAGGAGAATGTAAATGACATCTATGTGAATGAAGTTTCCACTAAACATTGTTTGCCCTTGGACTCAGGAAAAAAAAAATGCATGTTTCTGTCTGCCTTTAACTTAATGGTTTAGGGAGGGCTTTGAATCTCATAGCCGTTAAAGACATTGCATTATATGAGTAAAGTGCTGCAAAAATTTTGCATTAAAACAGTAGGCCAAACATCTTATACAAGCAAACATCTCTTTCATCTTTTGATTCTGCGAGTTATTCCCCAGCCATGGAATTGTAGCCTGAATCATCATCCAATTTTAAGGTTATGTACTTTTTACATACCCATCTTCTTTTGAGACATTATCTCACTGCTTTATTTTTAGCCACTACGTGCATTTTCCCTGACTGCAAGTAAGACTACCCAATGACCACGCGAAAAAACATGAGAGGGAATACGTAAACATTCGTTTTTGTAACTTTATATTTTATTTCTCTGTTTTTCTATTTTTTTTGCTTACAATTATCGAACAACAAAAAGTTATTCATAGATGGAGATGTGGGCTCTCAGCCTCAGCCTTACTCCATCGCCATTCTTTGCGGAGATGACAATAATAACGTCTCCGGCAAGGGATTGACCGGGATAACTTCCTTCGGATCAACCAGTTGTTCTTCTATGCACAATATTGTGCTCTAGAAGTCAATAATAGGCTCTCCAATAGTGAGATTACGTTCCAGAGCCCATGGTATGTCAAAGAGCTTTGCTGTTATGAACTTGAAGATCTTGCTTACATTGATGTTGTATGTAGCACTTGAAAAGAACAGTGTAGCATTCAGTGCCTTTGCATATGCTCTTGCCTGTCACCAGCGAAACGTTGATCAAATTACCATCCTTTAATAAGATCTTGAATCAGCTTATAAAAGACTATGTCAATATGTAGTTGGGTTACTGGTAAAGGGCCATAGGCTCTTTATATATGCAATTGTCAGGCCGTTTATAAATGCAATAATAGGCCGAATGGTCCAAGAAAGTCCACGAGTAAGGTCTCGCAATCATTGAGTTGAGCGCCAAGGTGAGCTGTTGTCGGTGCTTGTCACCAAATTCAAACATGCGTACAATTATATGACGTCTCTTTGTGTCTATCATTGACCTTCGTGACCCCACGTTTTCTCAACCCCTTCACGTTTTAGTCATTGCCTAACTTTTCCTCAACCATTACACCACTACATTACATATACGTGTAATGTACACTACACTGTCATCTTCTTTCATTCATTCTGTCAAAAAATAATAATGGTGATCAAATTGGTCGAGTAATTTATTACCTGACTCGCGATTGTCCACTGCAAATCTATTGGGAGCTGAATGAAATCATCGAACTTGGCTCCTATCATAATCGGAATTGCCGTCTACAACACCAAGAAATCGTCAGTCCCATGTTGATAAAACTGAAGCACGTCAGGCAGTACTGAGAAGTCATGAAATGAGAATACCTGATTCCATTTTCTTGCTTGCTGATACCATCTTATGACACTAAAACAATGGAAAATCGCCCCTTGAGTCTCAAGAAGACAAGGAAGAAAGCATTGTCATAAAGATTGATGTTAAGGAATTAGATCAGTGAGCACTAACCTCTTCAATGTACAACGACTTGTTAGATCGAACATAAACAGAATTGCTATCGAGTCTTTACAGGCAACAGGAAGGTGATCATGATATTTATCACCTGCACTCAGAGATTTAAACATGGTCATTTGTTCGATCATCAAGAAAATGAATTTGGTATTCTGTAAGTTGAGTAATAGAAATAAGACCAGAAATATACCTGCTACTTCCCAGATAGAATATGAAATTCTTGCTCCTCTTACCGATAAAGTTTTATCCATCAAATTTAATCCTTCAGTCCGTGACCCTCCCTGTTCATTCTCATTCCCTACGTACTTTTCCTACAGAAACAAAAAAAAAAAATCATAGAAGATATTTATGGAAATAAAAAAAACGGTTAATTTTGATATTTGTTTACCAAAAAACTAGTCTTCCCAATATGGCAATCACCCAACAGACTAATCTTCAAAGCAACCAAGTTATCAGAATCCAGGTGATGATGATTATGATGATGAGGCATTACGTTCCCCAACGTCGCCGTAGAGGCGCTATCAACGATGGAAGGAGACGGCGAGGCAAGCGTGGAACGTGGCAGCATCCGATATTGAATAGACTTTCCTAGGGAACCTACGAGATTTTTCTCCAGAAAACAGTTAACGCAGCGCCTAAGAATCAAAACTCCACGTTCAATCCTACGTTTGAGATTGAATCGAACCATTTTCTGGTTAAACTGAGTCATAATTTTTCTTTTTTCTGGGTTATCTTCCTTGTAAGAAAGGGATGGCCTCAAGAAGAAAATGGTGTCGCTATAAGGCCATGAAAATGGTAACTAGGCAATGAGTGCCATCATATTTTCAGAAACTGTGGTTATTTTTAGAATATGCTATTTATTTATGCTCCAACGACCTCCTGCTATGAACGTGACTACTTTAACGGGAAAATTGACCAAAAGTATGTGGCCAAAATGACTACAAATAGTCCTTATTACAGCCACTTTCTGCTGTTTCGGTCTTCTAAAGAAGGGCTTTTTTGGGAAATGCGAAGATTTTGCCTTGGTTTTGCTTATATTCAGTGTAAATTTCGGATCTACAAGACCTTACAACTCATACAAAGACCAAATTAAATGCAATTACCCTTATCATCCATTGAAATTACAGATTACCCTTATATCCATAAATATCTATGGTGTAGCTTTCATACACGTATCTCTTCAATTATTATAAGGTAGGCCAAGTTAGTAACAATTGAGTCATGGGGTAGCCATGTGCACTGATTTATGAACTTAATAATAATGTGGAATCTTGATTAATAATTCAATGGGAATACGAAACATACCTAGATGACACAAACCCAAGCCAGGAATTCGTTGTCTTATTTATTTAATTAATTAATTATTAGAACACAATTTGACAACACAAGAAACGGTGTTGGTACTTGGACCAATGAATTAATATTAATTAATGTTATTTGATAACACTTTTCAAACTGCCTTTGATTGAACCATCTACGTGTCCATCTAATAACGCGTCATTAGGAACCATCTACGCATTGAAAAGCTGCAAGACCATGGAGAACTTTGCCTAATCAAGGTGTATTCGGTTGCCCGCCGGAGCTCGGGCCAGGCCGTTGTTTGTTATCACTGTTCCTTCTTTTAAGAATTTCCTTAATTTCTGTCTCTCTCCTGTCTATGAAATCGATCAGGTCCTTGAAGCTAGTTGAGCGCAGTGGACGTCTACTTGACCTTGCAGGTTCAACCTCCTCCACTTCTATATTCTCCTCTTCTTCGGGGCTAAACCTGCGATACTGACAACACACTCTAAAGAAGAATGCTGTAAGCGCGAGGAAACATGCAATGCCGGCAATAAGGAACAGACCCCAGAAGTTGTTCAGAGAGAGACGGCCATTTTCATCACTTTGACTGAGTTGCATTGCGCATTGGTTAAATGTCAACCATTTGTTATGGATTCTTTGGAGATCGCCGTTTTCCGAGAGTTGCAGAATGGCGGTTGACAAGTCAATTGCAAGAGGAGAATCTTTTTGGAATGCCTGATACATGAAAAATCATATTCAGTGTGAGACAAGACCAGAATTTGCTTATCAGAGTTTGAAGTGGCAGCGCAGTTAGTGGCAGAAATAACTTGCTCTAGCACAGTTTGATTTAGGTGTAGACTAACAAATGAAAATGTATATACTTACGAATCCCCATCCATTTTTTGTAAACTCCTTGCCAACTCTCCTGAATTTACAATTGGTTTCGGACAAGAATATCTCGATGTAAGGAAGCTCATCAACAATTGCAGCAACTCCACCCGCTTTTGGTCCTCTCTCAAGAGCGATGGAATACTCTTCCTGGCTTTTTAATTTGACAAGCCTAGATTCTGCTATGTTGAGCTCATCAACCAAATAGTTCCATGCAAATGACCCATCTTGAATTCCTATTGGTTCAGTGCTAGAAATCAGGGTGTCAATCCCTTCAATTCGTGATGTCAGTTGTTGAACGGTGAGGATTGAACTCAAACTAGCTGTATAGCTCGAATTGATAATCAACACTACAAAAAGCCATATGATCAGCACCAGCCGCCCCAAGGAGCTCACGGTGTTCTCCCCTACATCAAGTCCGAACAGCATGTCAAAACTTCGTACCAGTCATTTTTAGACAAAGAAAGCACAAGAAATTAGGCACAAACAACATACTCTGCGAGTAAAACAATGTTGAGAAGCTAAACCTGCAAAATAGAAGTAATTTAAGTGTTGCTCTTAAATATATAAGCAAAGCAAATAAAGGAATTTCATTACTGTCCACTATAGTGAAGCTACACTGCTCACATCCCGATTTTCATCAGTAGGATAGCGGCATATGCCATAATCATATAATCATGATTTTCACTGCTAATTATGTTTGTATTAGGTCACTTCTCATCAAGGAATTTCCAAGGCTCTTCGGCAGTTGCCTGGTCAACTGCCTAGGAGCTTTGGCATCACCATCACATGCTAGAAAGTTCAATTGATCTACTTAAATCGAAGGGCTTTCAAAAGTTAAAACATACCAACATATAGTTATAAGTTGCTGACTTGGAGGACCACGGAATTCATTATTGAACCGATGCTCAAGGATCCAAACTACAGATCCCACTAAAAGAAAGAAGCCAGCAGTGACGCACCACATTTGTGGAGAAAAAGGCTTGAGGAAAGCCCAAGCACTAACCTTTGCCTGTTGAACTGGAGCAACAACAACAAGACCTGATTCCATGTAAGGCTGTGTAAAATCCACAATCTTTGTCCTATTTGGAACAATTGTGATATCACCAACAGCCGCATCATAGTTCTGAAGAAGGAAAGAAGAAAATCAAGGTAATTACCAGAATTTAATTGCCCAGCTAGGGCCAAGGCCTAATTCGTACAGGCACGCATACATGTGATGTGTATTAAAACAAAGCAAAAGGCTCTGATAGCCAAAACCAACCACATCAAATATCAGATTTCCTAGTTTAACAGCTCCTAAAAGGGGAAAGTATGCCGACTCTCAACATGTGCACAAGGTTAATTCCAATCATAGCTAGTTTTCATCCTCTTAAGAACACCCTTGAACTATTCAGAAATAAGTTACTACAACAAACTATTTGGAAACAAGTTAGACAACTACTTAATTGAAGTAACATATATGAAGCAAGATACTCACATTCAGGGCAACCTGATTCACCAGATCACTGTAGACCGGGTTTCTCTTACCATCTCCATACAAAATATAGATGTATGAGACAGGATAAGGAAGCAAGTTTATTGCTGCTTCAAAGACATCGATACAGTATCCTCTCACCCCTGGGGGGCTCTTGTCTTTAGCCACAAATTCCTCGTAACTTACTCGGTTGGGCACAGCAATTCGAAGTGGCTTCCCATTGCTAGGCATCACCCATCCCCGGGGTGTTGTTGTAATTTCACCAGGCCATATTACGCTGTAAAGATGTTGATTACTATTAGAAATATTGGCAGGCTTTGTATATAATAGCTCTGGAGCAACAACAGAGAGACCAGAAGAATTTGACCAATAACCAATCCTCCGGGTCCCAGTGCCACCAACGTTAAGAACATCATAAGCTGGACGAACAAAATTCTTATCTGCATCAAATGTGATCTCACCACTTAGACCTGTGAAATTTATCTGCAACAAAGTCTGGAGAAACTGTTGCCCTCCATCAAAAACACGGAGGGATCCCAAGTGCAGCCTACTTCCATTTGTGTCATGCAACTTTGGGTCATTAGAGAAAGTAATTTTCCCCCCTTCATTTAAGAAAGCATCAAGAGCTCGGGCAGCTAACCAAACAGAATCATAAGCATAGAGTGCATAAGAATTGAATCCTGAAGGACCTTGGTCTTTGTATTTGAGGTTTTTCCACCTGGACATGAAATTCCTTTTAAGATTTGTATCTGGGGTGTGATGGCGAAGAGCAACAACCCCTTGGAAGAGGTTCATTGTGTGAAGATCAACTGGTTCTATTGAATCTAAAACAGAAGGAAGCCAATCTGTAGCAATCCAAACATAGCCACTGGTCATCATCTCAATACTTTTAGCAACTGAGAAAATCGTCAAGCCAGAATCTGGATTTACATGTACAACAAAAACTCGAGCTTCCATAAGGCTTGTACCGACTAACAAGTCATTAATTTCACTTTTAGAGGCTCCAGGAGTGAAGGGAGCCTTGTAAGAGATTTTGGCGTGCTTCTTTGCGAGGGCATCACCCAATACAGAAATTCCATTTCTGCCATAGTCATCATCTACAAAGATGGCAATCACCTCCCTCCATCCATAGTAACCAACCAAATCAGCAACTGCATACATCTGATAATAGTCACTTTGTGTCGTTCGGAGGAAATATGGGTACTGCAGCAAAGAAAGAGTTGGGTCTGTTGCTCCAAACGATAGAAGTGGTACGTGGAGTTCGTTGACAAAATGAGAGACAACATGAGCTATTCCAGAGGATTGTGGACCAATTGCAGCAACAACTTCATTTTCCATCAGCTGCAAAGCTACATGGTAATGACACCCATCAAAATTTCCCCCCTCCTATTCTTTATAGGGAGAGAAATTGAAGCAAAGAAAAATTACTTCACTTGCAATCCACTTAATTCTTGGCAACAATTCATAAAGGTGACAATAATTAGAATCATAAACAGTTGCACTGGCATAAATATGAAATTCGGGCCAGTATTAACTTAAATGGTGAAGCTAATTAATGATGGTTAGTAGTTGCAAATTTCAAAAATTTCCGATTCATTTTGATACTTGCCTTCATGTCTGTAAAACTAGAACAATCAGCCATTTTAGCAGGCACAGAAGATAGAAACTGCAATCTTGCAACAAACTGAAGCAACTTAAAGTATACATAGGATGTAGCTCAATCAGGAAACGTTAAAAATAATTAACACAAAAATTCTATCGTGGGACTTGTCCCGTCAGCCAGGATTGGTCTGTTATATTTAAAAGAATTTGATTTTGCTGTAGTGCAACATGTTAAGCATAGAGAGCAACAACAACATATACTAAAACTAGAGGATTATCAGATTTAAAGTAAGTATCAAAATGACCTCTCGTGTCAAAGAGCACCAATTAAACCAAATGGAATTTGAAACAGTAACCTAAACTCCGAGAGGCAGATGATGCCAGAAGACGGCATTGTTTGACGGGGATAGACGTGGTATCCATGAGTTTAGTACAGAAAATGAAACTACTTTGATTAATTTGTAAGTTCAAAAACAAAATTTTGACGGTTAATTTCAATTCTGCCATGCAATTAAGAACAGTGTCCGTTTTTTGAGTTCTAAAACTAGAAGAGCTGCTAACTCAATATTCTAGAACAATTAACGAGTCGATTTCAGAAATTACCTTCTACGGTTCCAAGAAATCCATTGCAATTCGTATCACGCATAATAAAGTTCAATTTTGTCCCGGAAAGAATGCTGGGATCGGAATTAACATCATCAACTGCAGCTGCAATTGCTGGTGAGGCTGCCCTTCCTATGACTGAAGCAGAAGTAAATAAAGCTCCAATATTCACAGAGCGCGGCCTTGAAGAAGAAGTACTCACATTTCTAGCTCCACCCATGACTTCCATGGGCACCCACATACAAATAATCAAAAACAAAACTTTTCTTTTCATTTCGATATGGCAAGAAGTAGGAATCAAGAATGCCACCATATCTAAGAAAGTTTGGAATTGATTGACTAGTTCTTCTGCTCGAACTAGCTTTTGTTCAAAGATAACCAACACCTGCCAGCAATGTCAGTCAACATCAATTCCAGAAAACCAGTTGTCAGATAGATTTGAAGCCATGGAATCAACAAAATCATATGCATGATTATAAAACTGTGAAATTCTAAAAAAGAAAACAAATATGAAACTGGCAGCAGTAACCTTTGGTTACTTTATTCAACGAAAATCAGGGAGACGCTGGCTCGAACAACTTAAGGACCAGATAGTTCTACCCACGTGACCAACGCACTATATTTTATTGGCTTACTTGTGGCAATGTAGCCCACTGACAGGAAGAAAAAATATTAGACTAAAATTACAGGCGGGAGAACCAACATCCAAGTCTACTGCAAAACCCACGTGTAGAGAAGAACAATGAAATTATTGAAAATAAACAAATCAAGTTGTTAATAACATGTCCAATGCAAAGAAGTAGTGGAGTTTGGCTTGAGGGATTTACCTGAATGAGCAAAGACAGGGAAAGCTTTGGGCTGTTGAGGCCATAAAATGTAAGCTTAAAAGACACAAACAGAACAGTCAAAACTCTTCACAATTACATTCCAACCACAAACCACAAGTAAAGAGAGTCTATTCAAAGTTATAAACAGTCTTGCAAGCTCAAGTAAGGAATAATGCTCACCCTCTTTCATGTCTATTGGTCTAGCCTTTTCTTTTTTAATTAATTCTTTTAGACTTTTACCTTTTTTCCTTTTTTTTGCTTTACTATATAACTAACAATATAATATTTTCTCCAAGATTTACTTCAGTTCTGCTTCAGTTTTTTAGCTGAAGTGGGCAAAGTGTTAAGAGTGCGAAACATGTGGGTTCTGGTTCTGTATCATGCAAAACCAGAAAAATTATTTGCCTGCAAAAGGCGAGAAAATGGGGGCCAATTGTTCATATTTGCCTCTTTTCAACGCAGATTTGTTTCTTAGCTTTGTCTTTTCATACATTAATGTGTGTGTGTGTGACGCAATGTACTGCTACTAGGAAAACTTATGAACTGGGTTTCCATTGCACCAGACTTTTGAAAGTGCTTTGGAATCTCGACAAAGATTAGAAAATAACTAATTAATTAAGGTAAATGTCATATTCAGATAGTAACATAAGCACTCGTTTACTTCGACATTAACCAAATCGCACAGCACCTTGACATGAAATGATTTGAAAACATAGATGAGGATAATGCTTCGCAAGGAATGGAGATTGGGTCTATCTCTACAATCAACTTATTGAGAATAACAGAAACTCCTACAATCATTGATAACCCAAATACCAGAAACCTTTCATGATCAGATGATTCTTCATTGCCTTGGAAATTCATTGATTCACTTACCTATCATCATCAAAAACCACCCATATACAGTATGTTACAGTATGTTGCATGGGGTAAATTAAGCAACCTGTCTAACAAATTTAGGTACCTGGCTGCTATAAAGAAGAGAAAAAGAAAAAGAAAACGGTGCAGGGTTCTGTGAGAACAAATTATATTAAAGGCCATATGATGTTGCTAGTTTTCGTCCTCTAACAAGCAACAATTTTAAGTGTCAAACCATATGATTTTGTCAGATAAAGAGACGTCATAATTTAAAAAAAAACATTTAAAAAATATGAGTTTATTTAAAAAAACATTAAAAATTGTGATATAATCATGTATTAACAAAATATGGAAACTTGTTTCTTGATTCTTGAGATAAAGACAGGAGATTTGTGACAAGGAAGGTAATCCCAACAGGTTTATTTACTTTTGACTGAAAAGCATAGTAAATTAATTAATTATGGGCTTAGCTCAACTAATCTGATGGTGAATGGAGGAATTGAACAATTACTTAGTAAAGACTGATATTGATCCCAGCTTAAGAAAAGTTTGGAGCAAACTTTACAAAAGTTTTCAATTCCAGGTCGGGCAAGATCCCAAGTACAAGAGTCAAGTTCCCTTCACACTGTGCACGCAACAATGGGGAGGACTTGCTTGCTTACACTCCTTGCTAATCACAAAAGGGTGCCGTTGATTTTCAAGTTTTTCATTACAACTGTGTGTAATGTTTGTGAATTATAAATAAAAAAAGGAGATCCCAGTTTGTATAATTTCCCAAGTATTCCTTGGAATATGTCACATTACTCTCACCTTTACTTTTTCTTAATATAATTTACTTGTGCATCAGCAGACTGCTATTTACAATTTAACAAGCTTTATGAATTCTGGGACGTAGTGTACAGGATGATACGTGTATAAAATTTTGGATTCTGTTTCAATCCGAAACTATGTATTGCATCGATGTATCGGATGGTGATAACTCCGATATCTTTCAAAGAGATCTTGCGGAGCTCACGTGAGCGTGAGGATTATCACGTTGAGCAAGCATTTTGTTGGTAGCGTCTTCCTTCTCATCGATGAGATTGAAGAAGTTATTGATGACCTAAGAGCAGCGGGGGCTTTGTGCAGTTGAGGATGAGGGTGAATTAGGGAGCATCTGCTGTCGTTTATACTGACAAACTGGCGAGCCATTCTCCGCAGAAACACTATCTAATTCAACACCCAACTCTGTCGACTGAAAAGACCTGCATAAACATTGAGACAAGTTGTCTCCCAGGAGGACCCGGTAAAGCATCATTGATTCGGTCCTCAAGAATCCAAATAACGATTGCAATCGTCAGAAAAGCAACTGCAGTGACACACCACTCCTCCACTGTGAACGGTTTGAGGAAAACCAAAGCACTCTTTTGATTGCTAGTAGGAGACAACATGACAAGACCGGTAGCAACACAGGGCTGAGAAAAATCCACAATCCTCTTTCGATTTGTAGCAATTGCAATGTCTCCAACAGCCGCATCATACACCTGAAACCACAGTTCCAAGAAATAAAACAAGTATCCCCGTCAAATCTACCCTTGCAAATTCCGGGTTCAGAATGGAGACACAACACCGACTGAATCATTAGTCTTGCTCAAAGAACGCATATAGATTTTTTGTTTCCTTGTACTTTTGACAATTAGAAGAAGAATGTCATCTACTTGCATAATTTGCACCAATTTTCACAAGCCCATCATAACTAGGATTTGACAGACCAACCCCGAAAGGCTCAAATTTACAAGGCACGTCAACAGAACTGGCTCTCTCTGGCACTCAAATTCTCAATGAACTTTCACTCTGTGCAATCACCCAACCACGTCGTCTCTCAGTTTTTCCACCAGGCGAGGTAATATTTTGAAGCTTCCAAACCGGTTGGGAGTTGTCATTTTATTTCCCTTTTAGAGTTTCCGGGTGTAAAATTGAGAAACCTGAATCACCAGACAGTAACCAGCCCTGAGAATTTCCATCTTGTCAGTGTTAATGACATCGTAACTACTGCTCCCTATCTTCCGATCGACGGAAACGTGGGGCCACGTCTTATCAAATATCCTGACGTTATCATAAAAAGAAAGAAACACTTTCAAATGCTTTAAACACTACTGGAATTTTCGTGTATGTTTGCAACAAATAAGATTCTAAAGCAGGCAAACTTACAGACGAGAAGCGCAGATTCTCGTTCACTATCGGATACAGCATCCTCAGATATCAACCCACTTCCCTAATCATAGAAATAAATCCGTGTTGCCTGCTGTCTGTACCTCACTCGCCTCAGAATTCCAATCCAATTCAATGAAAACTCGAAGAGTTTATTGAATTAAGAATTTTGATAAGTACTTTCGCACTGTGATGTAAATACCAGAAGAGATGAAAAGTTTAATTATCACTCCCAAGATTAAAGACAGAAAATATACCAAATTATGGAATAATGCAGAATAATGCAGGCTTGTTTCCCCAAAGCAAAAAAGGATCGATGGAAATCTGAGCCAGCCTATAATCTTGAGTGCCAAAGAAAGCAGGCCGAATGGGCCCATGAAGAGGTCTATCCAAATGAACCAGTCAAGCTGGGTATTTTTGTAATTGTGCACATACGTTCGTGTCTCTTGTCTGGATAACAGTCGTTTAGGACAGATTGCTCATTTTAACTGTTGAAAATTGAAGGCAGCGAAGTTGCAGAGTTGATTCATGCTCGAAGTCTCTCAGCGAAATGGCTTATTCTATCAACTCTTCCTTCCAAACCAGGTTAGATTCTAAACCCAAAATTCTTACTTGTTTAGCTATACTTTGTCTGCGTTTTGTTGCAAATTCTCTTTGAATAAAAGCTTCAGCGTTATGTTCTCCTAGTGCTGCCCCGGCTCTCATGTAACATCTTTTGCTGGTGGGTAACCAGAATTTTGTTGAGAATCTTAGAGTATCCGAATTTTCAAGTTAATTTTATTCTTTCGAATAAATGGCATCGAGTTTTTATGTTTTGAGTGAAATTGATTTGTTCGACTGTTAGGCGTTCGAGATAGGTTTTTCTTATTTCGAACCTAATTCTTCCTATCATAAACTTCTAGTGCCGCATTGTGTTCAGAGATAGAATTCTTGACTTATGGATGTACAGCTTGGTTGGCAATTTGGAAATACTTCTATTGTTTTCATGTGTAAACCAAAAAAAAAAATAAAAAGTTCTCTCCAGAGTAAAAAGTTACTCCCAAAAACGCTTATAAAAATGTTCCCGGAAGTGGGTTCTTAGTATTACATCCAATATGGGTAGGAAAGGTATTGTTTCACTGTGATAGTGAGAAACTCTGGCACTTCAATGTGCATATTCAATGCTTGCAACATTCTGAAAATAAAATCTTCAGTTGGTACGATTATTTATTCACATAAATATGGCATGATTAACTTAATAAATAATTGATTCCGGTGAACAATGGCACTATATGACCTTGGATTGGAAAGTTAGAGGAAGCTCTTTCAGCTTCTTGGGTTGCTTACTCTTACAGTAGGATGATTATACGAAGACATGAAACATCCGTCCTATCCAATTCAAGTCGTCTCTTTACATTTAGTACATAAGACTTAGTTAGAAGCTTGAGTCAACTTAGCCAGTTAGTTATTTAGATAATCATGTCAACTTAACCAGTTAGTTGTTTTGAGCTTAGCTGAGTGGCACATGATTTTCTTGGGACTCAAATAATGCTATCTAGTTTCAGTAGTGAGATTTCTCTCTGTGCTATCTATCAGTGAACAAAACAATCGTAAGGAGCCTCTGGGATGGGTACAGTATCTCACAAGCTTGTGTTTTACTTTTGGATAATTCTATTGATTATATTCTTTTCATGTAACAGTAAACTGATGAACTGAACAATCTTCTGAAAGTTGGGACAGTTGATTTTTCTATGATGTTGCAGCAATTTCAGGTCTGTATTTTTTGGTGAGAGAAATGGATTCCACGTTTCTAATGTTCCTGTGATTCGTGTCGGCTTTTTGAGGAAGACTATCGTATGTAAGGAGTCAAGAATAGGGAAACAACCAATTGAAGTGCCATCCAATGTGACACTGACACTGGAAGGTCAAGATCTGAAAGTAAAGGGTCCATTGGGAGAACTTTCACTTGTTTATCCACGAGAAGTGAAAGTTGAAAGGGCGGAGTCCATCCTAAGGGTCAAAAAGGCAGTGGAGTCAAGAAGGGCCAACCAAATGCATGGGCTTTTCAGGTTTTTTTTTTCTTTTTGTGGCCTTATTCTTTGTCATCTCGTATTTTTTATGCTTTACTTTTTTTCCAATTTGGTTTCTGTTTGAACTCTTCCTTAAATGCTAGTTACTCCCATATTTCCACAACTATTCACCGGTTCTTCTCTCAATATATTCATTGGTACATTTTTGAAAAGATGATTATGTGTCTACTGCTTTAGTGCTAAATTCTCTATACAAATTTATCCAAGTCTTGATTGGTCATCATGTTTTCTTCTTTCTAGTCGGAAGTTATAAATTGCAATATGAAATTCTATCTAGTTACATATGTGAAACCAATATTCAGTTTAAAGTACTAAAGGAAAAACGTTTAGATTTGCATTTTGAGCAAACAGATGTACTCATATAATCTAATTTCATTCCAAGGATGCTTGTTTCTAGTTAGTTGTATTTATTTCTCAGAGTTGCTGTTGCTACCTCACTCTTGCTCTTGCGTAATAGTCATGGAACATGTCTGTTTATTACCTCTGGACCTTGTTGCTAAGCTACATATCAACACTATTATTATAGATTACCTTCAGTTGAAACTCCTGGAGCATATGGCTTATTTCACCAAATTAGAGTTGTTGATGTTATATGCACTCATTCATTACTGGTGAAAAGTCCTTCAATGGACATTGTGTTTGTGATACAAGTGACATAATCGACAGTTGTGTCCAACTGATTGATACATGGAATCATTGTACTTCATATTGTGCTGTAATAGTTTGTTAGTGTTATTTAATAATTTACGAGTTCGGTGTCGCCATGTCCCTTTTAACTTGCTTAGGACACTAACTGACAACATGGTGGTCGGAGTATCAAAGGGGTTTGAGAAGAAGCTTCAAATGGTTGGTGTCGGATATCGTGCAGCGCTAGAAGGACAGGACTTGGTATTGAGTCTTGGGTTCTCTCATCCAGTTAGAATGACAATCCCCGATGGCCTAAAAGTCAAGGTGGAAGATAACACCCGAATCACTGTAAGCGGATATGATAAAAGTCAAATTGGTCAGTTTGCTGCTTCCATCAGGAAATGGAGACCCCCAGAACCATACAAGGGAAAAGGAGTGAAATATGCTGATGAAGTCGTAAGAAGGAAGGAGGGGAAAGCAGGGAAGAAGAAATAATAGAACTTGAACTTGAAATGTTTCTTCTTCTTTTCTTCTGTTTTCTCATTTTTGTGTTTATAAATATGCACCTGCTTTGTTGAATGGACTAGATCAGTCGTATGCAATGCATTGCAATGTTTCCCAAATTGATTTCATTCAAGCAAAATGATTTAATGCTAGACAATTCTTGAGCAGGGCATGGAGGAAAGGTTGGGAGAGAGTGGGGTTAAATTTGCAGGAACTTGGAAATTGAAATTCGTAGGGAAATTATTGCAGAAACTGTCAGCTTATTATTTTACAAAAAAAACAAAAAATACATCAGGTAGATCGACAATGGTTGCATCATAACATTAATGTCAGGCAAGCCTACGTAAGTAACCAAAATAAAAGGGCCAAATTGCATTCATGTGATGCCATATAGTAACCAGAAATTGCAATTTAACGACCATTATTATATTGTTGTCTTTACCATAACTAGAGTATCTGTACTTGAAACTAAAAAACAGAAAACAGTAACCATAAACTTTGAATGAAAAAAATAAAAGTAAAAGGGAGCCAAAAAGCTGTCTACTTATGGATTCCTTCTCTCGCATGTGCTCAACCCTGGATGCACCAAGATGACAAAGCAATGCTCCTGTTTCTGCGCCAAAGATTTATCCAAATAAGAGCCATCAATCTCCAAGAATTATGATTAACAAATAAGATAAAGATGACAAAAGGGACACTAATTTCAATTTCAATAGATCACATTTGGACAAATCATCAAGAAATTACCTACTAGCTGGCTTCTGGCTGAGCGTCGGGTTGAAACTTTCCATCCACTACAATACTTGGATTCCCAGCTTTACAGTCTCTGTACCCTTGTTCATAACGTTTTATTTCAATCTGCCTCACTAGCCCAGAATAGTGAGCACAGGCGTCGTTTATCACCTTTCCTTCAATCTCTTCTTTCTCCCTTTTCGTTGCTGCTAGCTCTATTGTAAGTTTCTGATTCTCCAGTATCAGTTTCTCGTTTTCATTCCTGGCCTGCACCAATAATTCAAAGTTGTTTGCATTGTTCTTCTCCCTTGTCATCTTCTCCTCTGTTTCCTTTTTTAACTTCATAAATAGTTCCGCGCAAACTTCCATCTGCAATTCAGTTTTATCTAGTTTTTTCTTTGTCTCTTCCAGTTCCTGTCTTGTTAAACAATCGGACTGTTTAGCAGTCTCTAGCTCATTCCTCAAGACGACAAATCTCGATTGCAATTCAGAACAACCAGAAGAAACCTGCACAAAAACATAATTTGAGTAATAATTCATAACGGATCATAAAATTTATAATAAAATTAAAATAAGAATCTTGACTTACAGAAAGAATTTTGTTGGCCATTTCTGCCATCAAATCGGAATCCGAAAGTCGACCAAACGCATCTTTTAATTGAGGGGTGGTATGTTTTTCTGTAGGTTCAGTTGCATCTCCAGGTTCAGATGCAGAATCAGACCTTCTCCTCTTTCTCTGTCTTTCGGGTGACAGAATTGGCTCTCCTTCTTGACTTTCCTCACTTAGTGAAGACACAAATGAAGAGCAAGTTGGACCGTAATACGGAGATGACGGACCGTAAGCCGGAGATGATGGACCGTAATACGGAGATGACGGACCGTAAGCCGGAGATGACGGACCGTAAGCCGGAGATGATGGACCGTAATTCGGAGATGACGGACCGTAATACGGAGATGACGGACCGCAAGCTGGAGATGACGGACCGTAATTCGGAGATGAGGGACCGTAATACGGAGATGACGGACCGCAAGCTGGAGATGACGGACCGTAATTCGGAGATGAGGGACCGTAATACGGAGATGACGGACCGCAAGCTGGAGATGACGGACCGTAATTCGGAGATGAGGGACCGTAATACGGAGATGACGGACCGCAAGCTGGAGATGACGGACCGTAATTCGGAGATGAGGGACCGTAATACGGAGATGACGGACCGCAAGCTGGAGATGACGGACCGTAATTCGGAGATGAGGGACCGTAATACGGAGATGACGGACCGCAAGCTGGAGATGACGGACCGTAATTCGGAGATGAGGGACCGTAATACGGAGATGACGGACCGCAAGCTGGAGATGACGGACCGTAATTCGGAGATGAGGGACCGTAATACGGAGATGACGGACCGCAAGCTGGAGATGACGGACCGTAATTCGGAGATGAGGGACCGTAATACGGAGATGATGAACCGTAATTCGGAGATGATGGACGATAAGCCGGAGAGGATGGACAGTAAGCCGGAGAGGATGGACGGTAAGACGGGGATGATGGAGAGTAGGACGGAGATTGAAACGATGGAAGGTAAGACGGAGATGAACGGCTAGTATGTATAGAGCAATTCCTTCCGATCACACCCAACAGCAATAGCCAGCTTCTATCCTTCAATCGCAAAGCCGAACTGATCTCATTTGCATTAAAAGTTCCGACGGGAGGAGGGTCGTTTGAAGAATCAACTACAAATAAAAATCAATAAATTAACACCATCAACATCTTTAAGGATAAACTAATGCACAAAATAAAAATCTTTAGGAAGAAATACTTACAAGGTGCACTCCAAAATCTGGGAACTGGCCAGGGCCAGTCTTCGGGTTTCATTCTCAGTTCTATAACATCAGAATTCCATCCTCCTTCTTCATCGCAGGCGGGCACGTCAGTTATCAAAATTTTGTCGCGATAACGCGGGGTTATATCATACACATTATCTTTTCTGTGCTTTACGATATATAATTCCCTAAACTCTTTGAAACCCAAATCTAAACCGGAGTTACGTTTCAGGGCAAGAAACCCTAACAATATCGTGTAGCCGCTGGGGCTAAGTTGAGTAAGGGCCAAATTATAATGCATAAAGAACTTGCGAATGAAACAATCTAGAGGGAACTTCAACCCCAAAGCAACATAAATTGGGTAAATTCTAATGCAATTGTGGTCATCAGATTCAAGAGGAATGTCGGCACCACTACCACACAGACGAACTTCAGAAACATCATCAGGAAACGCATCTTTAAACTGTGAACGAAAATCAGACAACTCTTGTTCTGTGTTAATTTTGGGAATTATAGCATCAAAAGGAGCCATGGAGAAGCAGAATAAAGATTATCGAACAAAAGAGGAGAACCCTGGAGTGGTGTAACTGGCACGTAAGAAAACCCTGACGAAAGAGCAGAACCTTAATGACTCTAAATCTAATGCTGAAACTGACAGGAGACCAAGGCACGTATAAAAATGCTAACGAAGTTGCTCTTAAATAGGGCACGAACGGGAGGCGGTTGGATCTAATGGCCGAGATTTCACCTTCTTCGGCTAAATGGGCTTAACGGATGTAATTACCTGGTATTTTCTCGGATACCAAACTTATTTATATACACTAATCTACTTTCAATTCAAATAGGATAATTATCCCTCCAATATTTTTCAAACAGATGCAGTTTATTGTTGAGTTCCTATCGAATTTGAGAATTATCACCTTGCATAAAGAAGATCAACCATGCCATGTATTTACCAACTAATGGGATTCCTACAATTAATGGACATGATCACAGTGCAGCAAATTTTGTTTTATCACAAAATAAGACAAACCGAATTACCTAAGAGAATTGATAATGACATTTCCGTATGAGTTTCAAATTTTCATGGGTTGTTGTTCCACAATTTTGTGTGCATTACATATCTGATGAACAAATTATTTCCTGCACAACCCAAATCTTGATTTGCTACGATTTGAAGAGGATACATAACTGAGGAGAATAAATTATTTTCGGAAGCACTCAAGCCATGTTCATCGATCAAGCGAATTTCACTCTTTCATAATGGATTCTTTCTTGTCATCCCACCTATTCAATCTCTTCATTGCTTCTTGCACCTACACATTAAAAAATAATTGTAATATTCTATTTTTTTTATTTTAATGAAAGCTTTGTATATTGAGATGCTAATTATTACCTCTTTATTCCAGTCTGTTCGAAATGTGACCCACAGTAAAATGAAGGTTTGCATTACTGTGCCGGCAATCATTCCTGACCATATCCCCTGTACATGAAAGCACAAGAACAACGTACAGTTACTACTACCATATGGGTTGCCTTTGATTTAAATGCAACTCAAAATTGTGCTACCTTAGCACCAAGATTGAAGTAGAAACCTAGAAGTGAACCCAATGGAACACCAACCGCGTAATAACATCCCACGTTAACATATGCCACGAATGATTGCCATCCGCATCCAACAGCCACACCTTCATCCATATAATTTCATAATTTTACTCATAAGCTACAGCTAATTGCCATATTAATTCAATATTGTTCTCTAGAAAATTATATATTATGTTGTATGATCTTACCGGACAAGACAGGTTGAACTCCATTGAGGACAAGGGTAAGGGCGAGAAGTGGACACAGATCGGAGACAGCTGCGGCTACCACTTCACCTTCGGTGAAAGCATAACTCATGACATCACGCAATACTAGCACCATTATCGCTGCGATCACCGAGATAATGAAGGAAAATATTGTCACTATTACTACAGAAAATGATGCCGATCTTGGATTTCCAGCACCAAGCTCATTGCTGACTCTCACACTGCATATATGTTCATTTCGATTATTTAATCAACACAGTCAGTAATCGTTATGTTGTATTGTCGGAAATAATGACAATAATAAAATGATAATAAACCTGGCAGCTGCATTAAACCCGACTGAGATCATGAACACCCATCCAGATACCGTCATGCTGCAAAACCATTGGGCACAAACTTTTAGTTGACTAATTAAACATCCAAAGTCGCTCGTAAACATGGCTTATTGAGCAAAGTATGATGGTCACGTAAATGAGATGCGGTAAGAGCTGACAACATGATGACTCTTCGGTATAGGTAATGTATTAATAATTAGAACATAAACGGCCTACGGCTACTGGTGATGTTAGAATCATTATCCTGTGTGTTTTCAGTTTTGTCACATAAGAGTTTTGTGCCTTTGTCTTACATAAAAGGAATATGTCATATGCGGGCGAAGTTCATTGATGATAGTGCTGCCAAAATATTGCAAAGAAAACTTGTCTATTTTTGGACCACATGCTTACGACTTTTTCATGGTAAGATGGAACAATAATGGAGACACCGTGAAAGATCGGGAAGAATCCAAGCAGTATTGCAATGACTTATGCCATTTGGATGTCTGACAGAATTCAGTCATCTCACGGCAGTATATCCTTCTACGGCAAAATCTAGGCAGTGGAGTAATGGCCACATGCACTTCTCTGCGGTATTATGTCATCGCCAGCTCACATAAAATCTTTTACAATATTTATGTTCTAAATAATACAGCATTGATTAAATGCTGAGGTATTGCAATAAATGTTTAAGAAAATAATTACTTAAGATGGGGTAATTTTACAAACTAAATCATGCATGATTTGACGAATTTGAGTCAAAATTAAAGGTGACGGGTTGCATGTGTCAATCGCAGAAAACAGAAAAGGAAAGAGTTTCTACTTACCAAATAGAGAGAGAGTCCAAAGCCAGCTCAGGATTCTCTAGCAATCCAGCCAGCAGAACAAGAATTTGAAAGTACCACGTTTCTAAGCACAGCATCACGGCCGACGCTGCAGAGAGCTTGAAGAAACCTGGCAACCCGGAAAAAGCCTGTATACTGAACCCACCCCACGTGTATTTACACTTCTCGCTTTTAACTATGTAAATAAACTGAGCAATAACAACAATCCACCACGACAAGCTCAAAACCAGCGATGCACCGAGCAAGCCAAGCCCGATCTTGTAAACCGCGAGCCAACTCAGCAAAAGATGTATGACTAACGTAACTGTTGATATGTATGCGCTTGGAGTCACTATGCTTTGAGCCTGTAAAAATTTTTGGATGGGAAAGTTTACGGCGTAGGCAAAGATTTGGGGTATTAGGCCGTAGACAAAAACTGCAGCTGCTGAGGCAATTTCTGGAGACTCCCCGAGAAATATTAAAATGGGTTTAGAGAATATGTACATAAAGGTGAGTAAAATCCCGGTTAGTGTGAGAAGGACTGTTGATCTTTGCAGATATACGCCAAGCATTGCGTATTTTTGTGCGCCGTATGCTTGTCCACACAGAGTTTCCACAGCACTTCCCATTCCCAACTGTTTATGAGTACATAAAATAATGGAAAGTATAGAAAAGAATGAATAAAATAACGTAATGAATAGATAAATTAGTACAAAGAAGACCAAATATATATACCATGAGACCGTAGGCGAAGACTTGAATGCCGGTGTTGCCGAGGGAGGCGGCAGCCAGCTCAAGATTGCCAAGGTGGCCGGAGAAGATTTGGGTGGACATAGACATGAGATAGTTGATCATGTATACGATAACTGCCGGTGCAGCGAGGTAAAACAGCAGTTTGGATTCGATCCAAGTTGCCCGCCGGAGACGCTGAAACAATGGCATCTCAGTGTCGGATAAAATGGCTTCAAGCTCGCCGCTTGATCCATGTTTTAGCTCCGATGGTTGTGGTGCTAAAGACGGAGGATATGACTGAAGCAGAGGTTCATGAATATGATCGTTCTGTGAGGATTCCATACAGACCTTTTTCGTTGCAGACCTCAAATGAACAAAATGAGAGCAGATAGAGACCTTATCGTCAATTCTGGGGATTTTAAAGCATTAATTGAAGGGCTGGTGGCTGGCTCTGATTGTTCTCACTTTCAGTGCTGAACTAATCGCATTCGTATTGGTGGGGGTGCCCAATTATTCCCTGGGCAAATATTCTCTCTAACATGCATAAGACAACAATAACAACACGCAAACAATTAAAACTTAGAAAGACTTGTATGCATATGCTTGAAAGACTTGTGTATGTATAACTGAAGACATAGATCTTGTTGCATAGCTCGATGTCGTACATCCACCATGTGATATTTGGCAAACGTGTACGAATTCTAGTGGAGAAAAACATATGCAAATCTCAAAGACCATGTTACAATTCCGAACGGGAATCTGGTATGGACTGTGATGCATTAGAGATTGGCAGTCTAATATTGAAATAAAAACATTAATTAATAATTCCCCTTGACTGTAAGTCAAAAAGATGTTTGTTTGAATGGCGTCTGTGCATTAATAACAAAATATACACACTAATTTAATGATGGACCCAACTACTGCCAATGTCTGGTTGGCTTTGGCCGTGAACTTGATTGCTTGGGGCAAGTCAGGCACGCATCTAATTCATTGGCAGCATCCAATCTAAGCACCAATAATTTAGAGCATCCCACTGGAAAATGTTCTTTTTTAATGGGAACTTACAGAGGAAATAAGATTCTGATTGACATTGATTGATGCAAGATTTGAAGTTTCGGTCGCCCTAATTCTTCGCAGAAAACTATGATTTTTCAACAAAGATTGAATTGTCGAAGCCTGGGCATTCCAATTAGTGCCATATTTATTTGCAATTTTATAGCTGAGGAAGGAAATGTTGGAACAATGGATTACATTTGTGAAGCAAATTAAATCAAGTGCCTTTCAATTTGGTCAAATATTTATGTTGTGGGTATTTTGATAGGTGGCTGTCTAATCTATCTTTTTAAGATTATAATTTTATAATTATTAAGTAAAAGCCAAATTCTCCTTTCCCTAAGCAAGAGGCCAAATTCTAAGTTTGTCATTTTCAATTTTGCTTTTGTTTCTGGTTGTCATTTTCTACGCTGGTAAGAATAGCAGCCATTCAAGCAGGCATTTCTTCTTAACATGGTAATAATAAAACAAAACAGTAGGTAGCATGTACACAAAGCTAAAACTATGGCATTAAGACATCCATTACTCTGATATTAGATTATTTAATTATTTATTCGAAGTTTATTACATTAAATTTCAATGTAATCAAGATAATAATGCTATAGAGAGATGAACTAAATGGAGGAAATGCTTGTTCTGCCGATGCTTGAAGAAATAATGCATAGCCAGGTAAGACAACAGGTTCAAATAAATGCATTGAGAACCAACGAGGAGCTAAACAGCAAAGAGAGTGCCAACTTCTTCATTTGGAGGCCTGCCATGCATGAAAACGCTCATATGTCTCCGAACAAAGCAACCATCAAGGTTTGTATCAATAAATCATAATCAATATAAGCAGGAGATATGAATACACTCAAGTCAGTATTTGAGTTCTCAGAGATGATGTGCAAATGTAATTCTAGCAAAGAAAACCAGTAACATGTCCCTCATTTCTTTTTCTTTTCTTTTATCCCTTTGTTTTTCTTTTTCCTTTCCTCTCAAGTCGTGACTAGTGGGTTAAAGAATGTAGCTAAAAAACAAGCAATTATGCAGGAAAGCTAGTTTTGCAGATCTATGGTGAACTTCATAGAAAGGGTGGAACAGTGGTAACCTTGCATTGGAGTGAATAAAAACACATTAGCTGACGGCACTTACAATGAATATTGAAAATTCATCCGCCATACAAGTGTTCTAGCAGGAATTAAGAAAGTAAAAAAGATGGTTTCCATGTTGGTATCAAGTTAAAATTTCACATTAGCCTACATCAAAATATCTTGTTCCACAAATGTAGAAGGCAAAAGGAAAATAGATCAAAGTTTTCTTACCATTTTGCGATGATATAGCTGCTGGAAGAGCTGGAAGCTTGGCAGCTGCAATCCATTTTGTTCAGTAATTAACGTAAAAGAAGTAAAAAAAAGTTGTTCTTTTTATTAGAAAAAGAAAGAACAGTTAAATAAATTATAAAATAAGAAAAAGAATTAACAGAGAATGCATTTCACAAGAAATTAAATTTTTCATCATACTTTCATTGCAGGAACCAGCAGGTACAAAAGAAGTAGAAGAAGGCCAAGGGGCTTCAATATTGTCATTAAGATCGCAAATGAAGCCAATTCCTGAAGTTTTATCATAACTCACATCCAAAGGCAAGCTTGGCAAAAGGCAACCGGATTCTAGTGAAATTGCATCTGAGCATTAGATTAAACCCAAAAAAGAAGGGCAGAAAGAGAAACAAAAAAGAAATTTTCCAGTGCATTGAAAATATAACAGTGTCAAGTTTAAAAGTGTCATGCATAGTATGTGTAATGAGTATTAAATTTTCAAAAGATTTATTTCCCGGTTATATGTATATATATTCCACAACTGAATAGTTCACACAACATTTGAGATTTCTCAAAGACTAACAACAGTTGGCTTTGTAAAAGTTTATGCAGGTAAAACTAAGAAGCTACCATGGCAGCAGTGGAGTATATCATTAGTTTGCTAAGATGACTTCTGCAGCCTTCATCTTTTAGATTATCAGAGCAACCCCAAGATTCATATTTTAGGATCTCAGAAGGTTCGTGAAATACAAAAGGAAATTAGAAATCGATAAAGTATTCAGCAGGGAAATAAAAAAATATAATGAGTGAACTAGCAAGTTGTAGAAGACCTAACGTGAAGAAAGGATAAACACTTAAAAAATGAAATTGAGTTGCTTAAAAGGGTGATCCATTAAATTACCTTCTGATCCAACTGTCAAATTCCATCAGTCAGATCCACCATCACAAGTTATAAACAAAGAGCCACACATCAGTACTGATTCTTTTAAGAAAAATGAAAGACGGCTAAGAATTGCTCATTCAGAGGCATACACCAGTACTGACCTTGAAGAGAGAAGTCCTTCAGGTTTATATGACAAAGATTGTAAACATTGCGGGAGACATTAGCTTTCTGCAACCTTATCCCAAGTGAGGCAGCACAATTTAATGCTTGCAAGTTGGTGATGAAACTTTGCTCTTGCAAGTGGGACACATAACTCCCCATAGCTTTGCAACAAGCTGTTTTATTGCTTACTGTATCTCCACATTCTCTTGTAACATTTATCATGTTGGGAAAAACCAAGGGACAGACTGAAACAGATAATAAACAATTATGAGAGAAGAATATCATTAAGTATCAATGACACTCAACTCTTGTCTTCAGTAATTCTTAAGCAATAAATTTGCAAAAGATGAATCATGGAACATCGTAAACATAAAATCCAATAGACAATCCTGCCCTGTGTGTCTTGTCAAGTTATCAAAGAAACACAGATACTTATTCTTCCATGCTTACCTTCATTTACTTTGCAATTAGAAAGTCCTCTAAGAACGCCATTTGCTGAAGAAGGATCTAGTTTACTGGCCAGCCATCTGAAGACAATATTCTTACAATCATCAATCCTGGTTGAGTTCTCAGGCATATTGAACAAACCGTTCATGGAAATTTTTCTAGCAGCATCCAGTATAGCATTTTGGCAGACTTTATGACAACACTCCTTGACCGGATCAACTTTTTGACAAGCAGCCAAAAGTCTTGAAGAATCAATAATGCTCTCAAGGTTGTTAATATCTACAACAGGGCAAGAAGATTCGGTAAGGTTTGCTGGATGAATCGAGCATATCTTTTGTAGATTCATATTTGCGCCTTGACTTTCTAAAATCTTCTCAAAATCTGTGAGGCAGTGTCCATCATTTGTTGTGTTCAAACTAAGCATCCCAGAATATTTACTGTATTGTCCCATTAGAATCACCAAGGTGGCATCAAATTGTGGACAACATACTACATTGGCTAAATATGGTGCAAAGGAAGCCCAGCAGTCAGTTGCTGTTATTCTCATAATACTTTCAGCAGCTGAAAAATTTAATGTACAGAGTCCTGAAAATATAGAAAATACACTATTAGAACATTTACTAGTTAGAAGGAAGCAGTTCACTACCAATTATATGAAAGCGAGAGGGGTGCTCAGGGGAGTAGATTTTGTACGTTAGAATTGGGTTGAAGTTGATATTATCATGCTGCATAAATCAATCCAAATTGTCTCCATTCTGTCTAGTGCATATAATATGAATGTATAGGTTTCTCATCTAAATGCATCCATGATAAGGGGAGCATTTCTACAGCTGATAATGTTCATTGTGTTTCAGGAGCTCATGGCACTAGCCAAATCAATCATTCAAAATTCTATAGCCAAAATTCCTGCAGTGATCCCATTCATGTCATCATGCAAAAAATAAAATGGAATATCAAAAAAGTTGAAATCCTTACAGTGTGCCCATAAGTATCCTAAAGGCTCTATTGCACATTTTTAGGTTCAGTAAATTCTAACTCAAGCATGCTGAGTTTGGAACTCTCTAAAACCATGATTTATTAAGATGCCTTCAAATCCCTGCACAAATTACCCTTCCCTTAATTGACAGATGGCTATCATCAAATCCAGATTTTTCCTCTTACCAAACCTACATATGTCACCGACAGTGTTGACAATGCATGCACGAAACTGCAATGAAAAGCATCTGTTCTTGTTGTAGCGAAGAAAGAAGGGCAAGTGCAATATACCTGACAATGTTGGAAGACTTCCGTTTGTCAATGGTGTCAATGGAGAAGGAGCTAAAAGAGGACGAAAGGGTTGAGGTTCTACACTTGGGGAAATATCAGGAGCAATTGGTATATCATGACGTGGGATGCATTGGGATCTATATAAACCTGCATAAAGAACAATGTAATGCTGAATGAGAATGCTTTAATATAATCTTGCTTGGATAAAACAGATGTGATTTTATCTTTTGTTCCAGTTGTTCATATACGATTACAAGAAATGGTTAAAGGGCTTTTCCTTATCAAGCAGGAAAGCTGGTATCTATGCAAGCATGCCATTTCATCTTTGCAATATGGTTGTCCCTATTTTTCACTCTTGGATATGCTATATAACAGATTCAACATCTTCTCAGATAGCATGTTTTCAAAACATGAATTATTGAACTATAATTGCAGTAAATTCTCAAACTTGTTGGCACGCTGCATTGTAGAAACTCATTTCAGTTTAATGCCCTCAAATTCAAGAAAATCATAACTAGATTCCAATGGCTTGGTTCTCCGTATCATTCAAATAACCAAACCCAGTTTAGAACAGGCAAGAAACAACAGAAACACAATTTTGTTATTAACAGAACATTACAGAGTCACCAAGTACCATAATTCACTTGCCAAACTTACGATGTAGTGATGTATCTGTCAAAACCAAAAACGTCTCTTCCAGATTTAAATTTTTCATGATGACCCAACTGATAGTTTCTCATACCACGACCAAGAAAATTGAAAATTTTAAAGAAACTGTGGAAACTGCCAAAACCAAATTATTTTACATATTCACGAATGCCCATTAATAAAAGAGAATGAGATAAGCTATGATTACTTACACAGAAGTAATAATAATAATATAAGCTGAAGAATGTGACGGAAAGAGAACTCTCCTTGAACTCTCATGTCTACAATATTATTAGCAGCAACTAAAGAATTTGCAATCGAAGAGTTGAAGAAGAGAGGAAAATAATTTGGGGTTCACCGAAACAATTCTTGCTATAACCATAGAAATTTAACCACTTTGGCTTCAAGCACAGGACAGTTGTCAACTGAGAAGTTAATGAGAAGAAAAAAAAAAAAAAAAGTAGCTAGTTCCAGTGCAATTTGTCTTCCATTTCGCAACCTTCAGAGTCCAGAGTTCACACGTGTGACAGAGAACAATCACGTGCCATGTCCCATGTCAGAGATGATCACGTGATAGAAGGCCAGGCACGTGAGGGGTTGCTTTGTTTGATTAATTTGTGTTTCCTCTCGGGGGCGGTTTGACCCGTCTGATGTGGGCCAAGAAAGGTGAACCGTCGGATGTGAGGAAATAACGAGTGGTTTGTTGATTTTTTTTTTTCAAGTTCAAAAAATTGTTTCCTTAGAAAATAATTAAGGCGCGTGCCCCGCTATTAATGGAATAGGCTGCCCTTTTAGTTTTTTTTTTTTTGGTTAAATTTTAATTTAATTAAATATTAATATTTAATATAATTAATAATTAACGATTAATTTTATAAACCTACTTAAGTATTGGGCATATTCATATAACAACTAAAATTTTTATTACAATTTTGTAAAACAAAATATAATAATTTTACCTATAGAATTATTTAAATATATATAATTATGACTAAATATAAATTTTATTAAATTTATATTTATTTTTTTATGTATCTATTTAATCCATTAAATAGTTATATAAAATGAATCTACTTCTTTCTCGTATTTTAAATATTTCATACATTACTTAATAAATTATTATGTATTATTTTAATAATTTTAGTATTTTAAATTTTAAATTTATATTAAAAATATAAAATTAATTTATAAAATTTTATAAAAATATAATTTAAATTATTTATTATTAATTTTATTACTAATTAATATTTTGTTAAAAAATAAAAATAAAAAAATTAAGAAAAAAATTATAATATATCACAATAAGTGAATTAATAATTAAAGATATTTTAAATAAGTTAATAAAAAGCGATGACATCATGCAAAACCCTCTTTGATTTTCATTGGAGGATAAGTTGGCCCTTCTGACATTGAACCAATAAGAAGACGACGACGTTTGTCAAAAGTGTAAACAAGTCATTGTCAAATAGTCAAACAAAAAAAAAAAAAAAAAATGATAAGATGGAATTCAAATCTGTCGTTGATTGTCGCCCATTATCTATTAACAAAAATGGCAGAAATATGGGACACCACCACATGCAGCAACCGAAGACTCCTCCCTACCCTCACCCCTTATGTGAAAGCAAACCCTAAACCCTCCCTGACTCTTAATTTCTACGAGTCTATGTCACGTAAACAGATATCAAAATGGTGCCCTATATTTGAAGGACATCTCACATGCATTGAACCCACCAATAACACACCATGAATCATCATCCACCCAGTGCCATCTGTATGTATGTCTCCTTCCAACACAAATCTTCAGATATTTAGTTGACTTTTAAGTTTATAAAAATGGTTAAACTATTCTCGTTAGGTGAGGTTGTATCAGTTGTATCTAGCCATACGAGAAATTAGCAGCAACGAACCGAGTTTACAGGAAAGCTTAAGTAAACTTATATCAAGAGAGGATTCTGAATTTTTGATGATGTTCATTACATATAGTTTATATGAGTACGTTAGGTATGGTTTAGGCTACCCAATAAAGTGATAAACTGATTTGTTAAGCTGAATCATTTGATATTATGGACATCGAGTAGAGAACAGTAGAAGTTGGAGCTACATTTGTTTGTATATACATAGAAAGATAGAAGAATACAAATGCTTACGGTTTAGGCCCCAGATTCACTAAATCATGGGCAGCTGCATAAAGTTGATTATTTCTTGGAGATCGATCAAATCTACTAAGAAAATTAATTAATAATGTTGTAGAAAATGGGAGTTTTATATATATATATATATAAACTTTCTGCGCAGAGCTAGCTAGTTGCCGCCCTGATTTAGCCGTAATTAGAGGACCTTAATGCAGAATTAGTGGCAAATAAGAGTCTAAAAACAAACACATGCTTCCAGTCATAGCCCGCCACTTAATTTGGTGAAAACAAAACCTAGTGTTTGTCACTAAGTGAAGCAGCTTAAGATTGAATCGATAACGAAGAATTTCTGAAGCAATCAATTGAATAATTAAATGCGAAATTAGATAACTGTGACCGTTTTATATTTGAAGATGCGTCATTTCATAATTTAATTATGTTTATGGTAGACTTAAGTTTTTGGCAAATGCTACTGTTACAGTCTAGAAGACGGCAAAAGGAAAACAAAGAGGGAATCAAAAGCATAAATATCGGTGTTATTGGTCTCTAGTGAAAGAATCCCCCACACTTTTCCTTCATATACCCGGCGTAACAATCGGTTCCTCATGTGCTCTCTTTACCCTCTTCTCTTTATATATTGATGCTTACTTCATTATCTTTCTCCCTGTCACTTTTCTGCACCTTTTTCTACTGTTTTCCAATCTTATCCAACATGGGAAACTGCTTAATAAGTGACAAACCGCGCGCATGGAATGAAGAAAAAGATGTGGCAGAAGAAGCCTGTAGGGAAGTAGAACAGACGAAGAGAATGAGAGAATGCACGCGATTTGATGGTGGGAAGAAGAAGATAGTGAGGTTCAGATTTACAGGCGATGAAGGTAATTGTGTTGAAAAACAAATCCATGTTGGGGCCGCTGCCGCTGCCACTGCTGCGGATGATGCTAACAAAGTTGAGTTTGTGAGGATTAAAGTTGTGGTGACGCGAGAAGAGTTGGAGCAAATTTTGAATTCTGATAAGAATGATTTGAAGCAATCTTCTGTGGAGAAATTGGTGACGGCAATGAGGTTGAGAGGTAGAAGGATATATGAAGTTAGAAGAAATGACAGTGACGGCAGCAATAGCCGTTGGAGGCCAGCTTTGGATAGCATTCCAGAGGATCATCGATGAAAACACATAATCTCTGTGTCCTAAAAAAAAGAAATTAAAAATCCTATCTTCTCGGCATTAACCTTGAATATATGTAGTTTAATACCAACTGAGTAGCAGCTTTGAGTTTTGATATATTTTCTTTCTCGTTTCTCCTTCTCTGTACATATTTTTCTTTCACGATCTCCTTGTTATTACTTCTGTTGAGAACCCAAAAGCTTGTTTTGTTTTGATCCTGACATTACTTGCTTTGTGTTTTTCATAACATGAATCTAATTTCAACATTAACTGGCTGCTTTCCTTTGGCTGTTATTGAATTTCCTTCCATTTTGGTTCTTCAATACTCAAAAGCTGGTAAAATACACCAGTTCTAGTCTTTCATCCTGAAAATGGTAAGAAAAGAAACCATAGATAGAGAAAACTTAAAGCTTGTGAGAGAAGAGAGGAAGGACTGTTATGTATTCTCTTCCAATATGTTGGAAATATAAGAATGGGTTGGTTGTTAAACAGTGGAAAGACAGGAGAGAGATGGAACTCTCTTTACCTTTTCTTTTTCTTTTTAATTTTGTTACGGTTGAAAATTACATCTTATCATTTTGTTGCCACTGGAAAGTTGAGTTTTCTCGTATTAGTAAGATGAAAAATCTGTAAATGATATTGATGATGGTTGATGGCGAATTTTCTTTGTTTTTGACTATGGTAGTTGATGGTGGTTGCCCGTGTTTTGATCTACGAATAGGTTTTAGTCATGGATGAAAAACTAACTTCTATCTCGAGGAAATTGGAAGAGCTTCAATGGCGATGGCTTGTTGGGAAGCTTCTGAACTTCTTCGATAAAAAGATATGGACGACTGCACGAGGGTTTTCTTTCTTTCTTCCTTGCATTCTTTCGCCGGTCGTTGCAACAATGAAAGAAATTTATCAATTGGCATAGAATTTACATTATGATCCAAGTTAATTATCCACGTCAGTTTCCTTTACTTTCATAAACAAATAATTATTAATGAGCATATTGAAAAACTTTGATGCTTTAAAATCTCCGAAAGCAACTACGACCATTCACAATCTGCTCCAGAATACATCGAGTCCAGAGGAGATATAATACAAGCTCTACCGAAATAAATTAACTACGACGGACTATATGAAAGAAACCATACACCCTGTCCCGAGGCCTTGCTCGCAGATCAAAGATGCCATGCCGGCGATTGTTTTGTTAAAAAAAAAAAAATCACTCAGTCCCATAAGGGGGGATCTTTCGTTTACATTATTTGAAACTTTATTCCATACTCACATTTTACAAAGTAAAGTTTCCTCAGATGAAGCAAGTTCGCTGAGCAGTAATGCAGTTATTTACTGCTTAATCAGGTTACGAATAACGTATGGGAGGATGCCTCCGTTGTTGAAATATTCCAATTCAACCTGCAAGTGCAATTGAGGTTAGAACTCTTGCAAATGTCCCCTATGGTATCTACGACTTGCTTAAGGCCATCGACTTGTCTGATTGAGTAAATTCCCTTTGCATGCCAACTTCCCAGATATTCAAGAACAATACTAAAAACGAAATAGCTCAAATTTAGGGAGAGAGAAATTGGGGATGTGGGAGTACCTCGGTGTCAAAACGGACTGTGCAGGTAAAAGATTTTCCTGTGTCAGTGGTGACAGTCACGTCTTGGCCTGGTCTTATCTCACTGACCGCACTTGGGAGATCAATAGTATAACGCTCATGACCAGTCAATCCCAACGTCTCTGCATCCTCACCAGCCTTGAAACACAGAGGAATGACACCCATTCCCACCAAATTACTGCGATGAATTCTCTCAAAACTTTTGGCAATCACGGCTTTAACTCCCTGTTACATGCCAAAGTCAATTAGGAGGATAAGGCATGGCTAACCACAACATCATTAACCGAGAGCATACACAAATGGCTAAATAAAGAGACTTACCAATAACATTGGACCCTTGGCAGCCCAATCTCGGGAACTTCCACTTCCATACTCCGCTCCAGCCAAGATAATTGTACCATAACCAGCAGACTTGTACCTCTGAAATGCAGATCACTCACACAACTTTAAAAAATTAACCAAAAATGTGGTTATAAAAAACAATGTCAGGCACCTGACAAGCTGAAAAAATAACAAAAGTTCTGAGATCATGAAACTATATCATGGTCAGATGCACATCAGAGAGTTTGGTATTGTAGAAGGATGTAATAGTGCTTACCAATATGTAGGGAATTCAGGGCCTAGCTGTTAATTGACAGGCATTGCCAACAAATCAAGTGCATGTTTGCACACAGATAAATACATTCAAAAGGCAAACAAAATCATAAATTGCTAAAACAAGAAATTTTGAACCAAGAGAGTCTGGAAGAAAATATCATGCAATGCCAGGATTTAATACTGACAAAACTCACCATTGCTGCATCAAACACATACAATTTCTCCCCTGTTGGGACGTGGACAGTCTTTGGGCCCACTTCGCCATTCAAGAGCTTGTTAACTAGGCGAATATTTGCAAAAGTTCCCCTTGCCATCACCTCATCATTGCCACGACGGCTACCATAGGTATTGAAGTCCTTGCGCTCTACACCACGCTCCAGGAGGTACTTTGCAGCTGGACTGTCTTTGTGGATGCTTCCAGCAGGAGAAATGTGATCCGTAGTGATACTGTCACCAAAGTTCAGCAAGCAGTAGGCATCCTTAACTCCATGGGCTCCAGGAGGATCCATAGTCATGTCCTTGAAGTAAGGGGGTTCATGAATGTAGGTTGAATTGCGGTCCCATGAGTACAGTTTACCAGCAGGGACAGATAGCTGACTCCACATAGGATTGCCTTTTGTGATAGCCTCATAAGTACTTCTGAACATTTCAGGCAACACACTGGATTGAACAACCTAAAAATGATGCAACATTAGATTGTTTAATGCTGGTAGTTAAACAATAGATTACTTTGTCTCATAATATGCAAATTCGAGCGGAAATTCATAACAAGGTCCCAAGAGTTTGATTTAAATACAGATAAGTCCAGATTTTATTTGTTTTTGTTAGTTCATGACCCTGCTGTGACAAAAACGACCTAGCTGTAACAAATCAAACCTTTGGAGATCTAGCTGTATTTAAGCCAAAACTTGGGACCTCATTTTAAATTTCCATACTCAAGATTGTCTACCTCTGCTATTTCTTCCGTAGTTGGCCATATATCCTTGAAATAAACACTCTTACCATCCTTGCCCGTTCCTATTGGCTCCTTGTCAAAATCTATGTCAACCTGGAAAACAGTTACAATGTTACCCCATTGAAATAAAATTAAAAAAAAATGTCTCATCATTATACAAATTCATGCATAAGGGGATTATTGCAACTATCATTCATCATGTGACTAACAATCTCAACAGTTGTAGCTACAGACATCTTTTTTGAGTTCTTCCCAGTATTTCATTTTGGCATTTTGGCCATTACTGCATGAATCGCTCTGGATATGGAGTAAGTTTATAAACTGAGATTGATTAAACTTGCATACCGTGCCAGCAAGGGCATATGCAACAACCAAAGGAGGCGAAGCAAGGTAATTAGCTCTTGTCAAGGGATGAACACGACCCTCAAAATTTCTATTCCCGGAAAGCACAGCAGCTGCTACAATGTCTGCACAAAAGAAAACATTTAACTTAGACGAGCTCAAAATAAACATGAAAAAGATAAAAAGGGAAACAACGAAGTCATGAAAGAAACTTGCACAACAAGTGTATCCGCTAAAGGTTAAAATTGCATACTAAAAGAACATATATTCTTAATCATGGAAATTTACGATTAAATATTTCAACAGTACCATTTTCTGAAATAGCAGAAGCAACAGATTCGTTCAGTTCCCCAGAATTTCCGATACATGTTGTGCATCCATATCCAACAATATGGAATCCTTGCTCATTTAAATATTTTTGCAATCCACTACACCAAAGAAACAATTATTCTTGAATTTCTTTTTTCCTAATCATAATAGAGAATTAAGCAATAACAGTATCTTCAATATCAATGCCATGAATCTCATGAAATACCTCTGGAGTAAATATTTAGTAACAACTCCTGAGCCTGGGGCAAGACTTGTCTTAATCCATGGCTTGACCTGATGCAACAGTTAATAATGCAATCATTACAAAAATTGTAGACGCTAGTACACTAGCATTTACATCCTTATAGATGAAGGTTGGAAAAAATAAGGCATGGTAGAGAACAAAATTTTGTTCTATAGAGTTTTCAAGTTTTAACATTCATGATACATCTAACCACAAGTACCTGTAGTCCAAGTTCACAAGCCTTTTTTGCAACAAGAGCAGCACCAAGCATGACACTGGGGTTTGATGTATTGGTGCAACTTGTGATTGCAGCAATCACAACACTACCATGCTTGAGCTCTGCTGGTTGTCCATCGAATGAAAACTTCACCACTTTCTCTTGTGATTCTTTAGGTACAGCAAAGCCCTGCAACACATTGATTCTGTTAGGAAGTGGCCTAGATACTTCATCAACAGAGTTTCAAGTTTAGAACTCTATTGTATTTGCAGTGATACATGCAGGAAAGAGTATGTGAACATGCATTCATGCACACACAGCAGGAAGCAAGAGAGAGACAATGTAAAAAGTCATAATGAAAGCACATGATTCATGGTAGGCTTGCAGCCCTTCTAGTGGCTACCAACCTTTGATGCCACACAATGCAAAAGATCATGGATTAGCAATTGATAATTTTGGTGATAGAAAACATAAGCAAAAGCAGTAAGCATCCAAATCAGCAGTGGAATTGAAGCAAATAATCGTCAGCAACAAGTAGAGTTGTGCTGGTCATTGTTACAGTTCCCTATAATTGTGACAGTCACGTTTGTGGCACTTCACAAACCAGCGGCTGGTATAAAAACATCACTATATTTAACTGAAGCCAAATTATCACAGAATAATTAAAACAAAATTATGATAATTAAACCAGAACAACGTATATATTAATTGGGCTGCTACTTGACAAGAACTTTGATGGAATGGAATTTACCTTGAACCCAATTTTATTGCCAAGACATGAATGCCAATCTGCCTTCATTTCCTTCAAAGGAACACGATCGTGAGGTCTGCAAAGAGTGGCAGTTATATCTTATAGAACATGAAAATTTTGCATCATTGTAAAAGATGGAATCAATCACCAACAATATGCACACGATGAAAACAGCACACACCTCTTTGGTCCCGAAATACAAGGTTCAACATCAGCAAGGTTCAATTCTAGGTATGATGAGTACACCCTTTCTTGTTGGGGCTGAAAGTTTTTAGTAGGGGAAAAAAGTCAAAACAAAATTTAAGGCAATGCTGAATGACAAAATATAATAAAGAGATGAGGAGATGCAAGGGAAGAAAGAGGAGGTCTTACCTCATTATAGTCAACAAACATGTTATTTGCTCGGAGATAACTTTCTATCATTGCCACCTAAATTTAAGGAAGAAATCATCTACAGCTTTAGAGTTTAGAATTGCAATCACTGCCCATGATAATTAGTATACTCACTGTTTCATCACTCCTTCCAGTCAATTTGAGATATTGTAAAGTAGCATGATCCACAGGGAAGAACCCCATGGTTGCTCCATACTCAGGGGACATATTAGCAATGGTAGCTCTGTCAGCAAGTGAAAGTTCACCCATACCATCCCCTATAACAGAAAACAAAAACACATATTACAAGGTACAGAAGCATCACAACTGAGAATAATATCAATTCAACTCCATGAAATTGAATTACCATAGAACTCAACAAATTTGCCAACAACACCATGTTTCCTCAGCATTTGTGTCACAGTTAAAACAAGGTCAGTAGCTGTGACCCCATTGTGTAATTTTCCAGACAGCTTGAACCCAACAACACCAGGTAACACCATGCTCATAGGCTGTGACATTGAAGAATATATAATAGAACCACAGAAAAAAGACAACAAAATGATGCCACAAGTATACTCACATTAATTAACTCCTTATATCCAAAATTATGACATTAGACCACTTAAGTACTCATTAGTATCGAACTATACAAGTTAAGAATAAGGATGCATCAAACTATACAAGTAAAGAATAAGGATTTGCATAATCTTTTATCAACTTAATGCCATCTTAGGCTTTAGAAAAAAACATGTATTCAAAAGCAACATAAAACTTGCACAAGCATGTTATCATTCTGTAGCATGGAAGACACAAAATTGTCCAGGTTCAATACTAGAAAAATTGACCACCGTTCTATGGAAACATTTACCTGGCCAAGCATTGCAGCCTCAGCTTCTATACCTCCAACACCCCAGCCAGCAACACCTAAGCCATCAATCATGGTTGTATGAGAATCAGTGCCAACTACGCTGTCAGGGTGTAGTACGCCATCGGTATTGAATACAACCCGTCCAAGATATTCAAGGTTGACCTGAAATTTCTCCATGTCAGCTCACTTCATGTCAAATCCATAGAAGAAAAACAACTATGAGGTAATTCATTTCTCAAAGTAACCTCAAAAAACAATTTAGTATATTGACCAAAAAAAAATAGAGATTCCACCCAATTGTCAACAACAAAGTAGGCAAAAGAACACAGAAGATGGAAGGGAACTATCAATACAGTACTCATGGTATAAGTCAAATCTCTGATTGCCATCATAGATTACGTCTACAAGCTACCCTACCTGATGTACAATGCCAGAACCAGGGGGAACAACAAGCATGTTATGGAAGGCACTCGACCCCCATTTAAGGAAAGCAAATCTCTCCTTGTTCCTCTGAAATTCAAGATCCATATTTGCTTGAACTGCATTTTCTGACCTTGTTACATCAACTTGAACTGAATGATCAATGACAAGATCAACAGGAACCTGCACACAAGGAAATTTTTGGGTTAGCGTGTGGCAAGAAGCTAATAAAAGAGGATGGTGAAAAAAGCTTGGCTCACGGGATGAAGGAGTATAATATTAACTTTTGAAAAACTTGCTTACAATTCTTTAGCTTAGCATACTACTTATTTTTCCAAAGTCATCAATCACAGGATTCTCTAAGATTATTGTTACCTTCACAAAAGAAGGAACTACAAACAGCATATGGATAAGATAATACAAAATACAACTTTAAAATTACACTTATTAAAAGCGTGAAGCAAGATTATCGGCTTTTATATCTAATCAAGGGGAGTATGCATCTGCATGAAGTTTGGAGGAAATCTGAATTTTTTAACAAATTATGATAACAATTGAAACATTAATGAGTAAAAGTTAAATGATCAATTTAAGCAACTTTATTTATGCTGAATGCGCATGCAAATGATGAACAGACACATACTAGAGGATTGATCTTGTTGGAATCACTGCCAAGCTTGTTCATGGCATCACGCATACAAGCAAGGTCGACCACAGCTGGTACTCCAGTAAAATCCTGCCGAGAGAAAAGAATGTTTAAAGATGATGAACATTTTATCACAACCGCTCTGTAAACTGGGTCTGTGACATACCTGCAACAGAACACGAGCAGGCTTGAAGGGAATTTCAACTTGCTTTGGGGCTGTTTTTTCCCAGTCAATAATTTTCTCAACATCTTCCTTTTTAACTTGAAAGTTGTCACAATTACGAATGGCAGATTCAAGCAGGATTCTGATAGAGTATGGCAACTTATCTATCAAGCATTCATAGAAAACAACAAATATAGCATCACTACAAACTTGACAGAAAAAGAACAGCAACTTAATTACTAACCTTAAGTTTTAACTTCCAGGCTAAGATATAAAAGAAATTTTATAGCATTAGGCAATCACATGGAATATATGCTAAATTGCCATAACAAATGGCAGAGAAATACCAATCCTTGGGTCATTAAGGGCAGGAAGGCTATAGAACTTTCCAAACTCGCCGCCCCCTGGCTTTGGAAGAGTGGTTAAGATCTCCTTGAATGGATGCTCAGCAGCTGAAACCACACAGAGGAACAACCACTCTATACATTAATCCAAATATACGATATCTTCTGATTTAGGCACAGAAAGCAACAAAAATACAAAGAAATGTACCCATAATTTCCATGTACAGTGACTCTAAGAGATGATTAATACCGGGTTAGGAGTGGCTTTGGCATTTTCAAATAGTTAGAAGTGCTCATCTATCTAGATTCTAATGTTCATCTTAAATAAATAATACTGTTTTTTGAGATCAAAGAGCATCCTAATCAAATGTAATATGCACAATTACCAAATGTTGAATAAGTTGAATCAACCATGATTGTCTACTCTGAATCTTTAAGCACTTTTCCAATTTAGATGCATCAACATTTCAAATAAATAAGATTGTGCTGTTGTCGAACCATCGTATATTAATTAAACTAGCATACCAAAGCAATTTCTTCCTAAATAAAACCCAGCTAGATCCAGTAACACAAAACAAAAAAAAACATGAATGAATAACTGCGATCACAATAATAACAACAATAAATTGCAAACCGTGATACATTAATTGATAGACGAAAAAAGTAAAATTTAAATCTCAAGTTTCCAGTTTATGGGGACCCGAAGAACAAAAGAGTTGACTAACACAAATACAACTAAAACAACAGATTTGTTTTAAATCTAAGTTTCGTCAATGTAAGCAGTATGCGATATACTTCATTTTCACTAAGCCGATAAAGTAAACAAACAACTCCAGAAATGTCGGAAGCACAGTACCCATAGTAGCAAAGGTACGCTCAAGCCGTTCGATGACGGGAGTAACAGTTCTGATCTGAGAGCGAAGACTAGGAGGAGAGCGCCAATCAACACGGTGACTCCAGCGAGGAACAGAGCGACGGAAAGATCGAGCCGCGGATGAGAAGCTGTGAGATCGCTGAGATATGGAGAAGGAAGGAGAAGGAGAAGTTTTGGGAGGCGTAGATAAGGATTTAAATGACGAAAGAGAAGAGATGAATCTTGACCTAGAGGCTCTGAGGAGCGAAGAAGCTGAGGTGGAGGCCGTTATATACATGACGATTGTGTATATAACGATCACGCATTCACATACAATGCAAAGACAAGGATTCGTACAGAGATCAGGAATTGGAGATAGCAATAATTCCTTCAGTTCACAGCGTCTTCTATTTTGTTCCCTTTCTGTTACGTTAATGAAAGCAAGAGGAGAGGCGTATGGTGCTCAAAATAAGCCTAGGGCTGCGTTCCGTTTCTAGTGGAGAACTCGTTCAGAGCTCGGCTATTTGAAATGGCTGTGGTGTGTTTCTCTATGATGAGGTATAAATTCAGTATTCCGTTTCCATGAGTTTAGTTACAGCAGGTCAAAACAATCGAAACTCAGATGATTGGATCCAGTGATGGGTAAGTGATCGGACGGTCTGAATATCCCGATGGCATGACATCCATAATTGGGAAGCATCGCACTGGAAAAACTCCTTGATGCAAAAGAAGTATACATGGAAGTTTCGCAAGTGGCAACCTAATATACCCCCAATTGCGTTCTATAACAGCGGATGAGAAATGACCATGTTTTGTTACGCACTTGTAAACATCTACAGTCTACAATGCAACTGGCCCACATAGGAAAATAATCAGAGTCAGAGCGTTCACATTGGTCCACCCAATATGATTTTTGTATTTTTAGGTAAGAGTATTATGGGAAAGGTATTAATTTAAGAAGAGAATGGGGAACTTATGGTAGGAAATTATTGGCACCACTTTGATGTCAGAAATTATTAGCCAAATCAACGGTTGCGATTCGCCAATAAAGAGGAGGACGAGCTGGATGGACGATTCCTAGCTTTTAGTTGCTTTCCTTTATTTATTCTATTATTTATGGACTCCAACAAAGTATGCCATCGTTGAGTTTGAATAGTATGACAGGAGGAAGGCAATTGAATATTTTCCTCTCTACAAGAAGAAAATTCAATACGAACTTGCGTTGGAGAAGTTTCTAAGGATGCATGGAGGCTCGGCACACGCTTCCTTTTTATTTTTTGGGTTTTATTTAGTACGACCAAATATAAGTCAAATTTTGGATAGGCCCCACTAAGACCACCTTTTTTTTTTTTTTAGAAGCTAACATTTTCTGTAGAAATGTTGGTATTTTAGCAGTATAACTATCAAAGAAAGATGTATTTCATTTGATGGATATATTTATATCCTGAAACTACATTCATGATCCCTAGCACTAGATCTAAGTCTTAACATCTGCATTTTATTTCTTATAATGGTATGAGAATACTGTCCGTAAGGGTAGAATACTATTCTTCAAGAATCCATTAATTGTCTATTTCAAAATTTGCATTCACATCCCAGTGAGATTTCTATTGATCAAATGGAGTATGTTATTAAGTCAGTGTTTATTGTTAACATTTTTATTGTTTAATCTAACAATAAATGATACTTTCTTTATACTTAAAAGGGTAAGTATTTATTAACAGGCCCCAAGTATACGGATAATTTTTCTCTTCCTAACTAACGGATATAATACTATGGTATAACCTCAGAGAAAAAGAAAGTTAGCGTACCTGGGCCATGCCTCGCATCTTTAATATTTCTTGGAGGGCCTATATTATAAAGCCCATTCTCATCAGATTATTGCATTGGATCATCTGAAAACTTTTGGCAATCAACAGCTTTTTAACTCCCCTTACCTGCCAACCAAAGCAAAATTTGGCCAATCACGAGAGGGAAAACCGAGGACTTGCTCAAATGGCTAAATCAAAGGACTGGCCAATGCCATTTGTATCCCTAGAAGCTAGTCTTGGGTACTTCAAAACCCACAATCGGCTCCAGCCAAAATAACAGTGCCATTCCAGCGCGCTTGTACCTCAAAAATAGTCGATTGATCATATACCTAGTATCATCAACAATAAAAGCTCGGTTAAAATTATGATTCCTACCCTTAGAGAGCATTTTGTGATCATTCAGCAAACCTTGTTATCCTTTTACACTGGGAAAACGTAACACAAGATCGCATTTTTAAGCTAGCAGTCCCGGATGTAACTGGCACTCGCATGTGATTCCAACATCGGGTAATCCCTTGAGAATGCCTCGCAAGTACTTTTGTACGTACTGGGCAACACACAGGATTGAACCAAAATATTATTATATCCAACAATTTCATATTGATGTTGAACAGTAGATCATAGAACTTTGTCACAACATCATATCTGACTCTGTGATATCCTACCTCTGCAATTTCTTTCGTAGATGGCCATATATCCGAGAGGTAGACGCGTTTCGTCTTTCCTCTTTTAAATTGGTTCCTGAAAATCAATACTGACAAATTTCCCGTTATCCCAGCATAAATAAAATAAAACTGTCTCAAATAAATATGTGATTGCACACACAATAAAAATTGTAACTATCAAACAAAACTCCAGCCCTAGCAACTAAATTCCGGCATGATGTTCTTCATGAGTTTAGATCATTCCGCAGGATAAAGAACTCGCAGGAAAAATTACTCATCACCATTAACTGATATGGAATTTTCAAAACCTATTAGTTTTAGAAATAAAATTTCATTATCTAGCTAATTCAGCCAACACAAACAAGGGCTTTATGTAATATACTCGATCACATACACAACCATCTAGAGTAACTTTTGAGATCATTAAGGGAAGACTTTTGGATCGGCAAACCTTTTCATCCTCACTTAGAAAAAGTAACAGAACATCACATTTTTTAGCTAGCGGTCCGGGAATTAAGTGGCATTGATAGTTGATTCCAACATTCGGTAGCCCCTTGAGACAACCTCAAGTACTTTCGAATATACTGGGCAACCCACTGGATTGAACCAAAAAAGCATATTCTTCCATCTATTTCACATTATGTTAAACAATAAGTCACAGAACTTTGGCACAACATCTATCGGAGATATCTTGCCTCGACAATTTCTTTTGTAGATGGCTAACATCCTCTCCCTTTCGAATTGGGTCCTTTGTGAAAATCAATGCCAACAACTTTTCCCGTTATTCCATCGTAAATTGAAGAAAAGTGTCTAAAATAGATATATGCGATTACTCACACATTAATATTTTAACTGTTAAACAAAACTCTAGCCTTTGCGGCTAAATTCCCCGTCACGTTCCTCATAAGTTTAGACCATCCGACAGGATAAGGAACTCGCAGGAAAAAACTATTCACCGCCATTAGCTGATATAAATTTCGAAATGCGATGGTTTTAGAAAGAAAATTATATTATGTAGCTAATTCAGCCAACCAAATATAAATCGAGGGATATATGTAATATACCCAATCACATATATAACAATGTAGAGTACCTTGTAGGTGAAAAATTAAGTGACTCGCATGGTACGTGGCTAGATCCACTCCCACAACATTTCAAATCTTTGCATTCTCATCAATTTTCTGCAATATGACAGTGTATAGTTTTTGCAAATATTAAAACAAGATTTGGGGCCAAAGTTGATTATCATCATTTACCATGTCAGTTTTTAAGTGCATAGGCCACCATGCCCACCGCTAAAGGAGCTAAACCAAAGTAAGAGCTAACCATCTGTTGTTAGAGGATGAACTCAGCCTTCACTTGATACCAGATCGCAGATCACACAGGCACAGCCGTTGCTACAAAACTGAACAAAAGATTAGAGATAATTTAGGTAAGTGAGAAACCTCAACAATGAAGAAATGGTAACTCACCAGATAGGTGAATATGCTAAAGTCTATGTTATCTATATATTGCTCAGAAAGAATTTACAACCAGAAAATTCTACCTCTGCCTAAAGTAGCGAATGCAACTGATTCATCTGATCGGCTCAAATTTCTATTCATATCATTGCATTTTTGCTTTTCACTGCTCCGTATAACAAAAATCAACTGACATTTTCTCTCTTTATATGCAAAAGCTATTTAACACAGGCTATCTTTTTCCTTTTTTAAAAATGTAGAAAGTACCTAGGGAATAAATACTGTGTAGTACCACCTAAGCCTGGTACAGAACATAATTTATTTACTCGGAGATAAGCTTTTATTATTGCCAACTATATATAAGTTTGAAGAAGTAGTTTAGTTCTTTAAGATTTTCGATTGAAGCAACCGTATATGATAACCTGACTCATTGTTCATAACTCTTTTAAGTCAGTTTGAGATACCGTATACCGAGATGATCCACAGTGCGATGCTTGCACAGTACCTAGGACACATGTTAGCAACAATGGCCCTGTCGGGTAATGATAATTGGGTCATACCATCACTTGCGAACAAATATAAAACATGATAACGTCATGTCTAACCAAGTCAGGAGCACGGCAACTTGAAAATTAAATCAATTCAGCCCCATGAGAATTAAACAAACACAGACCTCAACAGTTTGCCACGGTTACTCAAGATTTGCAGTCACAATTGAAACCAGGACAGTGGCTGTTGCGATCAAGGAATTCCACAGAAAACATGAACCTCTATGTGAGGCAACAGCATTTTCATAGGCTGCCAATTTTAGTAATATAACATAAGAAGCATAATTGCAATAAAATGGTAGCACAAGTATAGTCAAAAGAAAGTAAGCATTCAGCAATAAAATAGAGTCACAATCATGTTCGGGTCACAAGTATAATTTTCACAAATAACAGGAAAGAATGGTTGTTTATGTAGGAAATAGACAAAATCCATAACACGCCTCCATTGCCAAATAAAAATATGGTGTATTAAATGCAAAGATTTCAGTAATCAAAATCTTCTCCATAATTCTTGAATTAAGGTTTCTGTTGTTCCCTATCTAGCATCTGCACCAAACAAAACGAATGTCGGTGTGATTTCAACTTTCAAGGATTATGAAGAACTCAAGAAAACCTATAATTTCTTCCATTCTTGAATTAGGGTTTCCTGTTCCCTAACTAGCATTTGCACCAAACAAAACGAATGTCGGTATGATTTCAACTTTCAAGAACTATGAAGAACTCAAAAAAGCCTAGAATTTCCTCAATTTTGTTCGCTGCCAGCCACTTACCAAACTCAGATAAAATGAAGAAATATCCTCCTGCATCAAGATATTAAAACAGACGAAGCTCCGTTTATAAGACCCGATTTCATTGTTAACTTTAAGACTTCATCCTCTGTGACACCCGAATGTCTTGGAATGACGATTAACAAACAAGTTTGTCCATGTTCAAGAACAAGATAAAAATTCATACCTCATATCCTGCAAACGAATCAAAAGAACTCAAAAATTTGACTGTTAAGGAATCCAATTTTCTCCGATATAATTTTCGCGGCCGTCTGGACTCTAGATCCTCAGTTTTCTTGCCGCGCACGAAGTTAAATAAATTAGCCGTTCTGAATTTTTTACCATTTGGGAGGAGGAAAAGCGCGGGACGTGTGTTAAATATATAATGACGGAAATGACCTTCCCCTAACCGACTTAAAACTGGCCAAAACGGCAGCGCTTCTTTGGTGCAATGATTGCGTAAAAAATCTTTCCCCTCACCGACTTTTAAATTAGACGGTGTCGTTTTCAGCCCTGTTTTGAGGTCGATGCTCCAATTACGCACGTGTGATTCTGGAGCTTCATTTTGAACGTTCTATGTAATTAACAAGAACCATTAGTTAACATATTATTTTTTAATTTTTAATTTTATTTTTTGAATGATTACTCTAAAAAAATAAGAACCGAATATTTAATGTATAATAAATAACCACTCTTTTAAAGTATTGTCTATAAATGCGTGTTATTTATTAGCAATTAATTTGTCAAAACAATAAAAGTATATTCTTTATATTTAATATACAAATTTAACTCATTTATTTATTACAATTTTATTAAATTTATTTTGAATTGGATTAATAAAATTTCACCAAACAGGTCTTTCTTTCTTCTTTTTTTTATCCTCAATAATTAAGACATTGAATGATAAATCTAGAACACATAGTGACACTTATAAAGTAAATATTACCTTATAAAGTAAAATATTATATTTTTAAAATTAGTAACGCGTACATATATAGAGCTTGATATATAAAATTTAAAAATTAAAATTATAATATAAAATACAAAATATTATTACTGAATTTTTAAATATTAATTTTTAATAATTTTATTTTTATCGATATTCGATCATCAATTGTAACGAGTTATTCTTTTTTTTAGTCATTATTAATTTTATATCTCTTACAAAACCATTCAAATTTAAAGTATCGAGTGTTTAGTTATAATTTATTATATTTAAATTATAAAATATTTGTTTAAAAATAAAAATATTTAAAATAAAAAATAAAAAATCTATTATCGATTTAGTAGTACCCTTTTTCTTAAAGTGAACCCTGCCTTTTATAAAATTTGAGTGAATGGTTATTTCTAATTTACGAGTAGTTATCTTGAAAGTTATTTTAATTTGTGGACAATTATCTAAAACAATAATAAACGGTTATAGAGTTCGTAAACAGTTATTTTAAATAATAAATAATTATTTATCCCATGTGACAAATAATTATTGACTGATATACGTGTTTGTACTGGACAACCATAACTCATTCTCAATCGATTTCGGTGTTACGTACTTCATGATCAATCGTATCGCTGTATTATTGACCTACGTTGAATGACATTGAATGCTACGAAAGCTGGGCGTTCAGTTCTTGGCCTTGATAACTCGCAAATCTTTAGGCTCAGTGTTAGACTGATCCCCAACACAAGCGAGCCTACGAAAAATTATAATACCGAATACGAGATCTACTGCGTACACAATACACGTAAGCAAATACAACAAGGGAGGCCAGTCAGTCAGCTAGAAAATACTAAAATATATACATATATATAATATGCTGATGGCTACAAAGCCCTACAAATCCCGCGCCACTGTCTCGCTTTCAAAACCCTCCTCTCATTTCCCGCCTTTCCTTTGATTTCCTTAAAGTCCCGCCCCTCCTTCCCCCTCTGTCTCACACCCTAGTTCAATCTCTTTGCGTCTCTCTCTCTCTCTCCCTTAAAAATGGAACGAAGACTCCGAGCTCTACACAGACAGCCATTGGTCCGATCCGAACCATTTCTCAAGTACCTAAAGCCCGGTGCCCTCGCCCGGATGCGAGACTCCAGAATTAGCGCTAGATCGCACAGGGTTTGCTCAATCACTCAGATCTCTCCCCACCGCTTATCGCCTCCGTCATCTCCAACGTCGAGCGACGGTCAGCCACAGGTCAACATGACTGACGGATTCCCGTGCTTTTCGGACAGGATGTGCGGTCCGCGGTGTCCTCAAAGGAAAAAGCTCGTGGCAGCTAAAGCCGTGCTGTTTCTGAGCTCGAGCCAGTCGGGTACCGTGTCGGATCTTCCCGATCTGGTTATTGATGTTTTTAATAGTGACAGTAACATAGTTGTTGCTCATTGATAGTTCAACCAATCTGTGAATTTTACCTCTGTTGTTAAAAATTTTTTTGTAGATTTTTGGTTTTAGAGGTCCCTTGGCGGATTTCGTTAAAAATATACTAGAGCTCAGATGATTAATAAAATCAACAAATTTTCCATTTCAAATCTCGTATTTGCAGATTTATTTTTGATTTTAGCTTCAAATTATTTGAATTTTTACAGTTAATCAACGAATTAGGGCGAAGTGCTATAACTGTTTGGCATACTGCTTATTAATCACCTTTCTGTTAAATAATGCAGTTCGATAATTTCTATGGATGGACTGAAGTTCAGAGATGTATAAATCATCCATAGTTTTATCATTGATTGTGTTGTGAATTGCATCATAGTTCTCAATTGGTTGTCCTGGAGTTGCGCATTCAAGACTTACTCTTTTTAATTTATCTGTCGTTCGTAACTAATATCAATTTTAGTATGAAAATTGTTTTACGAGTGATAATGTGGTGCTTTTAAAGCCCTGTTGCCCTGTTGCTCAAACAATGATACTAAGTAATTACATTTAATGCCAAAGAGATACAAATTCTTCAAATAGGTTAACATTGTTGGCCTCTCTTGTCTTTTGGATGAAATTCAGGCAGATTTGAATGGTGCCTAAAGAATTTCAAAACCTAGTGTGAGGTTTAATGGTTTTGTTGTTGTATCCATAGTCTGTTTTTCAGGTGAAGGATTCTGTTAACGTTATTTTTAGCCATTGGGCGCTTGTTCGAAGCTTATATGGAAGTTCATCTTTTGTTAGATTGCCTCTTGATGGCCTTGGAACTCAGTTTAGGTGGGCCCTTTGAAATGGTGCTTCCCCTGAAGTTTTCCTGTCTAGGCCACTTTCAACTATTATATGGTATTACACTAATCTTTGATTTCATTCTGATATTTTCTGTGGTTTGATTCCCATTTTGGACATGTAGTTCACTGGATTGATAGTTATGTTTTATTTCAGCGTATATTTCCTTCTGAACTTGGAATTTAGAACTCAACATATTTGCCATTCGATTATGTAGTAAATTGTTAGATCATACACATTCATGGAGTGGACTCGTCTTCTTTTAGTATTTCATCATGCATTGAAGCTGAGACTTTATAGCATATGCATCAGGTCTCGTAAAGAGCTTATTCTCTCAAAGTGGCCATATTTTGCCCCAACTTGAATCATCATTTCTGTAAATTGTTGACAATATTGGAATGAAACTAGTAGAACGAGCAAGTTCAACCCAATTATTATCCTTGTCTTGTGAACATACTGTTTGGCTACTGGGCTGTGACTGAGCTCATGAAAAAGGCATACTCATGAAAGATATTGTAACAAAAATCTAACCAGAATCAGGATGCATCAAAGCCCCTATAGATGCAATAATTCCCTTGTTCTATTCTTAATAGAGATGGTACACACAATTCTCTCATCTATTCTTACGAGAGCTTGCATACAGAATTTTCTCATTTAAATGACAGGCCAATGGATTTCTGGTAGATTTCATGCCACAAAGCAATACACTGTTGGGGGTCGAACTTTATTCGTACAATAGGTACCTCTTAAATGTTCACTAGCCAATATTCATATCTTCTGTTTATGTTCAGGGTCTTACGACGGTGCATTTTTGGGTGCATAACACGACAGCGTTCCAATAAATATCTCCTTAACGCTCATCGGGTTGTTTGATTAAATAATCCATTTGGTATCCGACTACTGAAAGATAATATCTATATTAGATCTTCTGAAAAACAAATGGAAACTGATTTTCTTCAATTTAGCATCTGATACTACATATAACTATCCATTTTGCTGAGGCGGTGCGTTTTGGTAGGCTTAAAGCTAGGCTTTTAGGGCTGGGCTAGAAAGAGTGCTGTCCAGCCCAACTTTATTCGGTCTTCTATGGCCCAAACATGCGACAGCCTTGCTTCGTGGTTGAAAGTTGAAACGCAATGTTGGGATTGATTAGCAATTGTGGTTCACAAATGAATCTCTAACAACGAGGGTGAATTAAATTCATTACTGTAAAAATTACGTTAGCATTTACAGTTAAAACACAATGTTGGGTCTGAAGTAACCGCCCTTTCAGTTTCCAAAAGTCGGCTAAGCAAAACCAAGAGGGCAATGCGAATGAAAGAAACCAGAATGGCATTGGAGACAACTACTGAAAATGGCAAGGAAGTGATATAACATATTGTTCTTTCTGATTCACCAAAACAAGATTTCCGCAGTTCCTTAAGGAACGACGACGATTAAAACAAACCTAGACTCTCCAAGAAGATTTTTGCAAACTTTGCAAGATTGTGTGCTTCTCTTGGGGAGAAATTGTATGGGGTTCAAAGGGTTGTTCAGAATCTCTGGCTATAGTTTGTTCGTGGGGAAAATTCAGATAAAATTAGAGCTTACCGAGTTTGGCCAGGGAATAATGTATTGAGTCAACTTGCTAATGGTACTATTTCTCAGTAATTTCTTGAAAAATATTCATTCGTTGAGAGAATTTGGTACTGAAATTTCTTACTTCATATGCAGGTATTTTCCTTCCATGGGAGATTCGTTTGCGGCCCAGATCCAAGAGGGCTACCGTTGACAAACACATCAATAATTCTTTCAGGTTGGATTTTTGCCATGTATATTGCAGACGATTTACCTCACTCCAGTCTCATTATCACTGTCTCTGTTATTCTAACAGTCAGTTTATTAAAACTGTTTTTATTCTCATATTTTGTTTCTTAAAATTCTCTATAATTGCGTTTACTTTTTTGCTTCTTTTGTTTTCTTGTTTGAAAGGCAGGTTCTTGTCAATTTGGTCTTGGTTAGTGCAACTGATCCAGGAATCATTCTTAGAAATGTTCAAACTTCTGTTGAAGAAGTTGGTACGAGTGATGGAACCAGAAGGAAAAGAATAACTGGAAATGGGGTCGAAATGAAAATAAAATATTGTCAAATTTGTAAGATTTTTAGGCCACCCAGGAGTTGTCATTGCGCTGTCTGTGACGTTTGTGTCGAGAAAGTCGATCACCACTGCCCCGTGGATTGATCAATGTATTGCACTGTTACATTCCCATATAAGTTGCTCCCTGTCACATAGATATAACAGACAAATTATCTCATACTGCAAATTTTTATTTTTATATGGGCAGAGGAACTATCAATTTTAGTTGACATTTGTGATCTCGGCTTTGGTTTTTTTGGCCTATATATTTGCCTTCTCCGTTTGGAGAATGGTGAAAAATGGATTGTTTGAAATGCTGAAGAACCGGCACTAAACACTGTCATTGTTGCCTTCTTGTTTGGCTGCCATTTGTTTCCTAGTTGATCTTGCTATCTTTCATGTCTATCTTACTGCAATAAATCAGGTTAGTTCTACCTATTCAAGCTTGTTTTGATAAACGGCTCGCAAGTTCATAAAAGAGTTGCGTTTGATGGTTTTCATTTATTCTCCTGGTATAACGCAGACGGCTTATGCAGATTCTCACAATCCATATGATGACGGAATACTGAGCAATTTTAAGTTTGTGTTGTTTGTGCCACTGCCACCGTCTGAAGTTGATTTCAGAGCTGAAGCAAATGCCGAGTTGGCATACAAAGGGCACAAGGAGAGTCTAAGTTGAAACTGAATTTGGAGACAGACCAATCAGAAGGTATTTTAATTGTAAGCACATGCTTTGTATAAGCCTACTGCATTTTCTATGTAAAAGAAAAACTTAGTGTACAGTTTGAAAACTTGTCTTTGCAATATTTGCTGGCAAGGTTATGTGTTACATCTGGTTTGCCAATCATGCTCATTTGTTTTCACATATCAAACATTTGATTTAGAACCTGAACATAGAAAAAGAAAGAATCAATAATGCTTGAAATTGAATCCAATTGCTGAAGAGTCAATTGTCTTGATCATACCCCTACTAAAATCAATGCTTTATTTACTCTATATGTGGTGTTCCAATGAGTGAATCATCTGTGGTGCTGCACACAGCTGCCTGCTGCCTTGGTTTACAAGTGGGCAGAGAACACATGGCACATGGGGTCCTAGACAAAATGTGGTGGATTTTATGGAGCTGACTGATTCAGATGGGCATCAATTAAAAATGATTTGAGGCCCAGTAATTAAGCGGCACTGCATGGAAAATAATGGTATTTCTGGGTCTACCAGATCAATGAATGTAGACAAACTTTTGAGTTTTCATTCATGGGTTCTCAGATAAGCAAAAAGAAATAAAGAGATTGATTGTTTTCACAACTTTACGATGCGTTAATGTTTTCATAGCTTTTATGCATGGCTGAGCAGCGCTTAAGCAAGAAGCAGTTGACCGTTGACCATGTGAAGCCATGCCTAGAAACATGGCGGTCCAAACTCCATCTTTAAACTTAAAACTGTGCAGAGGCTATGAGAAAATTGTAAGCACATTGCATTATGCTGGATATTCCTTCGTGGCATTAAACTACTAAATTTGACCTTTACATGAAAATTTAAACAACTAAACTTATTCGTTTGTCCCCTCCTCCATTATTTGGCAGATCTGTTCCTCTGTTATCACAGAGCAATTTAAGATTTTTTCAAGTCCAAAGAAACCTTTACACAAACCAGACATTGAAAAGGGGGACTGCTTTCTAAATTTGGTGGGTCAAAGAGACTGTGTTTATTATTCCTCTTACTTATAAACATATGCAATCTTCATATGTTTATGTAGGATTAGCCTACTCCAAAGAAGAAACTTTCTCTTGTCATCCCTTTTTTCTTTTGGGTGATAAGCACAATCTTAACTTTTTTTGCATCATTAAAGAAAGTGCAGCAGTTTAATTAAAGCGAACAGTAATCATTCTCTTATCATATGAACCCATATTATAAAAGAGATCAACACGTCTGCAAAAAGGAACCATTATTATGGCATTACAAGTGGTAAATTCTTGAAAATGTTTTAGAAATGGCTTTACATTCTTAAGACAAAATTACCCTTTTGCTTAAAAATGAAATTATAAAAAAATCCCCATGTGTGAATAGGGGAAGAAGTTGACTAAATTTTGGCAAATAGATAATAAATAAAGAACCAAAGCGAGTGAATAGCTTTTAATTCATATGCATGACAAAGTACCTGCACCAACCAACAGAAGGTCTCGTGAAATGGCAGCTTTGGGTTGCTTAAGAAGAATACTAACAATATGCGGTGGTGTAAAGCGACCTATTCCTAGCAAGTTACCTGTGACCTAACCTAAAATGCACAATAATAGAAACCCTTCATTTTCTGCCAATTCCTTCTGTTTCTAATCTTCCCTCACTACATGGGCAGTATTTGATCCCAACTACTGCCTCAAAATGGCAAGAAAAAGTTCATTTGTTTCCTCGATGAAATTGGAAGATCAAATTAATGATGATTAATGTTTGTGCTATGTCATGCTATCCCCATGTCACACTCATGAATACTGCGGCAATTTATCAAACATGTAACGTGCAAGTATTTAAATAAATATATATTTTCACTAGGCCCACCAACCTTTGCAACAAATGCCCTCACCAACAAGGCAAACCAAATAATTGTGTAGTAATGTAGTATTGAATTATCTTCTATGATATGGGTTCTTGTCTTCTAGATTTTACAAAGATTCCCATGTTTACCAAATTTTATATAAATTATGTATTTAAATTTTTTTAAAAAATTTATTTAATTTATTTCTTCAAACACAAATAATATTTATTTTATGACATATTAATCCTTCGTCGAGAATATTTAATTATTTTATTATATTTTTATTTATTAATTGTCAATTACAAACATCCATCTTTTTTTTAAATAGTATTATTTGTCGCAAAAATACTTCTTTATTATATTCTCACTTATCCATTTCCGATCATAATCATGTATTTGCTTAAATTCAATCGTAAAAATATTTTATAATTATATTTTTATTCTTTGGCTATCAATCGTAATCATGTACAAATTCTAAAAATACTTTATTATTATATTTTTATTTATTAATTATTAATTAAATCATCTATTTATTCAAGTAAAATATAGTCATAAAAAGTATTTTTATATTTTAATTTAAATTATGATCATTTAAGGACAAATAACAACTTATTTTTATTTAACTTTAAAAAGTAAAATGTCGGTTAAAAAAAATAATTTAATATTATTTATATTTGATTTTTTAATTATCAATATTAATTAACATGCTTGGACATTTGAATCCCACACAACAACATGGTATTTAGAAGGGAGTATATTTTGAAATTCACACTAAATTATATTTAAATTGGTTAATATAATAATATAAATTAAATCTTATATTAATCAAATTCCATTTGCCAAGATGTGCTGTTTCATAGTCCAACAGCATCATTTTCACAGACCTAAATTTAAAATTAGAATCTAATTAATATAAATAAATAAATAATTAAAATTTGGAAGGCTACTAAATTGACCACCCCATAAACAAAAGGGTAAGCTATGTCCCTTAATTTAAGGGCAGCAAGGGTATGTTTCTTTTTTCAGTAACAAGTAAAGTTATTTTGATGGGTTGATAGCTCAATTCGATATAAAATTTAATATTAAATTAATTTTGAATTAAATTTTATGTGTTGTTAGATTATGTAAAAGAACTACAAACTCATTTAATTTTTAAATACAATGGCGAATCATTGACTAGCAGTCTTATTATAAGTCCAATAATGGTGGCTCAAAATTTAGAACTTGGAATGCGACAATGTTTGTTGATAATTAGAAAAACCAGTACTTGATAGTTGGCTGGTAAGAACATGGCGTATATTAAATTATGGGCAAGGGCATTAATGTCACTGCAAGAGAGTGACTGTTACTGAGGCGGACGGTTTGGTAATTTGTTATAAGAAAACAGGGCAGTTAGGGGGTCTTCAGTCTTCTCACTTCCGTTTCAGTTCAAGCGTCCCTTGCCTGCAAAGTGGTAGAACCTTTTTGCACACACAACTCTGTTCAGATTCTCTATCTGTAGGGACTGGAGAAGGAACAAAACAAAAGCTAAGCCAAAGGGTAAAGGAAGGAGCATTTATTCACTCTGTTTCTGTTTCTTGTGCTTTCTTTGTCTACCTTTCTCAGCCTTAAATTTTGTATCTTGTACCAGACTCCACTTCATTCTCGGATTCTGGTTCTTCTGTTAAGTTTTTTGAGCACTTGGGGTTTGTCCTGTTCTGGGTTTTTTTGAATTCGCTCGTTCTTTTTTGGTGTTTGTTGTACTACATGGGTTTGTTATAGCTATTGGTTGGAAATAGGAGAGAACTTTGGTGAAGACGAAAAATAATGTCTTTGAAAAGCAGAGGGGAGCTGACCTCAAGAAGTGTTATTTCTCAAAAATCGGCTTTTTTGCTCTGTTTAGGATGCTTCTTTGCTGGCATGCTCTTCACCAATAGGTATGCGTATGTATTTTTGATAAATATTATGCAAATTTATTGCTCGTGGGATTTGATCAATTGGTTTATTTATGGTTTTGGTGCAGTGGCTTCAAGTTATTACCTTTTTACCAATTTTTTAATCTTTTAAAGAACAAATGATCTTACAGTTGTAATTCAAAGATCTATATTTTAGCTAATTATAATTCGTTTCAATAATAATAAATATATATCAGCTGGTTTTGGGGTATATAAATGTCTATCTTTGATGGGCAACTGTGAACTTTCAAAAATTTATTGTTTTGATACACTTTTTGTTTTGCCAGTTGTGTAAATTCTTTGCTCATTGACTTTGGAAGTGGGATAGATCTGAATTGGATTTTCATTTAGGATACAGACCACATTGGTTTGGTTTTTCTGTTTTGTTTCTCTGTAAAATTACGTAAATTTTGGCCTTGATGACAATTCAGTTCTAGTCTAAACCTCTCCCCCAATAATTTGATGACAATTTCTCTGGTATCTGTTTTACAGCCCTAACTGTTTGATAAATTTCCTTCTATTGCACCTAAAAGCTGCCGATAGGCCATAACTTTCCATATGGTCTTTTACTTTTGTTCCTTTCCAAATGAGAATTTTTTTTGGAATTTTTAGTCCGGAGGATTTATTAGTCTCCGTGCTTTTATTGAAGTCATTTTCTTGTAGGAATCATACAAGAAAAGAAAAGAAATTGAATCATTTGCATAGCTAATTATTGACATCATTTTTATTCAGTTCTTTTAGGCACGTTTTGCTGTTTTCAAACCAACTTATATTAACTCCAGTAGGCTGTTTTAAGAAATAACATATATGCTTTGTTGAAATGGTTTTCAGTTGAACTTCATTCTGATTAAAAATTGCTAAGTTAATATTTCTGTATCTAGTTGTTGGGATTATGGTAAATCAGTTTATTAATGGCAAAACATTGGTAACAGAATGTGGGCAGTTCCTGAATCTAAAGACTTCACACGGACAACTGCAATGGAAGCTGAAAAACTAAAGCTAGTTTCAGAGGGTTGTAATACAAAAGTTGTGAGTATCTCCATCCTTTATTCCTTTATCACAGATATACTCAAAATGTTCAAAGTTACTATCACTTTGTCATTATAATTCAGCCAATCTGATTGGATCCCTTTAGTTGCAACAGAAAGTAGTAAGGCGTGAATCTAAGGACATTATAGGGGAAGTTTTTAAGACTCATCATGCCATACAGTAAGGCTTCATTCTTGATATATTTTAAAGCAGCCTGGACATGAAACTTATTATATAGTATGCTCAATGCAGGACGCTGGATAAGACTATTTCAAATTTGGAGATGGAATTAGCTGCCGCAAGGGCAGCACAAGAGTCTATACGCATCGGCTCTCCTTTATCGGAGAACTTAAAGGAGGCTGAATCTTCTGGGAAAAGAAGGTATTTGATGGTTATTGGTATTAATACTGCCTTTAGCAGCCGTAAACGAAGAGATTCAGTTCGTGCTACATGGATGCCACAAGGTTCTTGGATTGATTTCTTGTTTCTTTAAATGTTGTCATTTTTAGTATTCTTATTTTATCTGATTGCTAAATTTATTTGTTTTCTGATTTTTGATTCGTCTGGATAAATAAATAGGTGAAAAAAGGAAGAAATTGGAGGAAGAGAAGGGTATTATCGTTCGATTTGTTATTGGGCATAGGTTGGTAATCCTTTTATTATGATTGTATTGTACGTGTAGACATGTAGTTTGTGTTTGAATGCCTCTGTGGAAATTTGACAAGTTGAGCCTCTGCTCTCAAAGTGAAGGTGAATTTGTGGCCTTTGTATGATAAAGGAAATTAATTTTTGGCTTTTTGAGATCCTTACCTTGCTTGGAGTTTGCTGGGGCTACAAGTCACTGCAATACACAAAGCATGACAAATTCTGAACGTCTATGAATGCATAGGTTATTTGATACAATTAGCTAATGAATCTGCTAGCGTATCTGCACTCTCTTGTGCTTGACAAATTGGAATATGCTCATGGAGGAATTTGGCAGTCTCAGTAAGAATATATATATATATATATATATACATATACATATTCGATAAAGTAGAATCTTTTCTTCTCTGAAGCAGTGTCATTAGTCAATCTGCTTGAGTTCACAGTAATTTCTACCCAGCACTCCATTCACATTTGTAGATTATTGTCTGAAACCAGTAGTAATTAGTATTTGTAGGGTGCAGATTAAGTTACAAAGTAATTATTTCTTTTTATGTAGTGCAACATCTGGGGGTATTCTTGACAGAGCTGTTGAAGCAGAGGACAGAAAGCATGGGGATATCTTGAGGCTGGTAATGCCTTTATATCATGTATCTCTGTTACTGCTTACCCTATTTTGCAGCACTTTTTCTCAGTCCAAATAAAGTTCCATACATTTTCAAATAAAGATAAAAATAAAATATGAGTTGATGTGTCACTGCTGGTCATCTGATCAGGACCATGTCGAAGGGTACCTGGAATTATCTGCTAAGACAAAGATATATTTCGCCACTGCTGTTTCTTTGTGGGATGCAGATTTCTATGTCAAAGTTGATGATGATGTCCATGTAAATATAGGTAAGTAAATCTTCTGTTTTGTGTGATACCCTTGTGAGTACATGGTAATCAAAATACATTTGATTTGGCACTCCTCTTTCATTATTGGACAGGGCAGGGTTTGGTTTCCAGGTGGTAGAGTTATAAATTAATAGCACAACGTTGAAAACCAATGTATGAAGCCAATCAGCCAACGCATTAGAAATGTGCTTGGAAAGCCAAAATTGATGAATGAATAACCTAGCTAATTTTGTGATAATAAGGATATGCATATTAGCAGGCAAAAGAAATTTTGTTCAGCAATTTGAAAATCTACGTTGTGTTAAGTCCCACCCTTTCGTGTGACTGCAGGAACACTCGGAGAAACTCTTGTTAGACACCGACCCAACCCACGTGTATACATTGGCTGTATGAAATCTGGTCCTGTCCTTAATCATAAGTAAGTGATATTTTATTAAATTTGGTTTTTCAAGAATGTTAAGAAAGTAACAACGTTTCTAATTTTTTTAATGTTCATTTTACTGAATAGGGGAGTAAGATACCATGAACCTGAGTATTGGAAATTTGGTGAAGCCGGAAACAAGTATTTTCGTCATGCAACTGGACAGATTTATGCCATTTCAAAAGATTTGGCTACATACATATCTATAAACCAGTGAGTCTCTTCTTATCATTTTTAGAAATAAAAGATGGAAGCTTATGTTTAGGGCCAATCTGCCTCTGATATTGCCTTCTTGGGCTTGGATGGTAATTTGGTTGTGTATTCTCACAGGCATGTTCTACATAAATATGCTAATGAGGATGTTTCATTGGGATCATGGTTTATTGGGCTTGATGTAGATCATGTTGATGATCGGAGACTATGTTGTGGCACTCCACCTGGTAAAGTCCTGATTCTCTTGAAATTTAAAACCATGATAATAGTACAATATTAAGCTGAAATCATGGTAATCTGTGGGTCATAAATTGTAATTGCTGGGTTGCTGGAGAATATTTATTTTCTTTTCAACAAACTGCTGTCGTATCAATTCTACACCTTAAAGTAATATACTCCATACCTAAAAGGAATTGACTAAACTTCTCAACAATCTGATGGTAAATTATGTTTTTGGAAGGTAAGCTGGAGTTGTCGTCTAATCTTCAAAGAATTTCAATATAGAAATCAAAAGATTTTCTTAATCAAATCAATAATATCATGATGGAAGCCCACTTGGGTCCCAAAATTACAAGTGAGAGTGAGATTGCCATATGGCTTGAAATTAGCATTGGAAGCCCACATGGGACCCAATATCAATAATAGTGAATTCTGACTTATCCTGTAAGGTTTGGGAAGAAAAGAGAACTGGGGAAAACAGTCCCCTGTATTTCTTAGGTCTTTCTGCATAATAATAATAATAATTTCAGATTTGTGTATATAAAGGGTTCTGAATTTTTAACACAAACTTGTTACTGCAGACTGTGAGTGGAAGGCCCAGGCAGGCAACATCTGTGTTGCTTCTTTTGATTGGAGTTGTAGCGGGATTTGCAGGTCTGCCGATAGGATTAAGGAGGTCCATAGGCGGTGTGGGGAAGGTGAGAATGCTTTATGGGGTGCTACATTCTGAAGGGGGCTCCGGCACTTTTGGAGATCTTCCAAACTCAGGAGGATGGTAAACTAGAGTAAAAGAAGCGATTGGGCAAATCTGTTTTTGTATTTTTATACGAGTATAGGGGATGACATATCACACAAGAGAGAGGGAGGGAGCGTGAGTGAGAGTAAGTGTGAGAGCGGGCTAGCTTCGTGGTTCGTCCCATTTTAGTACAAGGGATTTACCACTACAGCGGCTAGTAAAGGAAGTGTCACCACTCATCCATTTTATGATACTTAGAGGGCCAATTAAGTTACAGTCATATGCCTAATCAAGCAGATAATAATTGAAAATCTTTGTGGTGGCTTTTTCACTTTTTCTGGTAAGCTTTTTCCCGATAAATGCTGATTCCAACTAAAGCCAATTTGATAGATGTTGGAATCTTTCAAACAATGCTTATATATTCTTCAATTTCTGTTCCCTATAGACCAAAGGAACTTTACCAAGAGCACAGAACTTCATTTTCAATAACCTGGACAAAGTGCATTAATTTCGGGAATTTAATTGACCAATTGAAAGCAATCTTGAAAAATTGTTTGAAGAGTAAGACCAATCTACTTCTTAAAGACGTTATAATTTCAACATACAGCACAGCATTTGAATTCTTGGAAATGGAGAAAGCAATCCATGGAATCAAACTACTCCTTGGTCATAGTAACGCTACGCCTGCTCCGCTGTAAAGCTGGCAAGCACAGAGCGAGGAATAGATTACTCGTGGTAGAAACCAGAGGATCTCTTCTTCTGGAATTTCTTAAAATCTACATTAATCGCAAACATTAAAGCCAGAGATTTTAATAAAATATCAGTTAAGCCTCACGGAAAACTGGTACTGCTCATCATACAGAAGTAATATACAGAGTTTTAATACTGCCGTTCTAGCTCTTTGTTGTATTGAGTATACAGTGAACCTATGTCTCCTTACAATATCAGTGTAAAACAACATTTACATCTTCATTACCCACCATTCAAAACAAAATAGGGTTCTTTGAACTGCAATGCAGAAATGCACTCAGTTAAGACATTTCTCCGTCGTTGTGTGAGAAATGCAAGCACTTAGACAGCAGGAAATAAAAGCTTTGTGAAGTTTCAATATTCGTTGTTGCAGTACTAATTAGCAGTACTGATTCAAGTTGTCGCATTCCATAAATGGTAAATACGTGAGTATCAAGAAACATATCAATGAGTAATTCAAGAAACTGAAAGGGTGTCAACTGTAGAGTGTCTTAGAAAACATCTTAGGAAGTTGGACAAACAACACAGGGGATCAAAAATGTAAATGGTTATTAAAAAGTTGGAAGCAATTTCGAATGCAAGTTCAACTACCTAAAATCTACCATACTTCCGTTCATGTGCCGACGAGAAAGTGATCTACCTTTAGAATCGTGATGGTGGAGTGGAAGATATGTAGGAGAATTCAGAGAGCAGCTCCACGTGATATTGGCACGGCTCAATCAAAAAGCAGAGCTCAAATGTATTGAGCACTGTTTTCTTATTGAACCGGACCAATATCCCGTTATAGTTATGCATTCTCTGAAGCCATCACAGTTGATTCCGACAAATTTTGCACCATCCTGCATAAAACAAACCAAAATAACCGAACAAGCGATAAAGAGTTAACCGAAACAAACAAATAATGGACAGAAAATAGTAAATGGCGGGGCATAAAAATGTTTAAAAGAAGAAGAACATGCAAATTCGGTTGGTGGTTAGCACTGATATTTCGAGTAACAGAGAGACTGACAAAGATCTTCAATGATGCAAAGACATAAAGAGTTGAGGAAAGGCAGTTTCAGTTTTGGCTGTGGTGGATACCGGGACTGGGCAATTAAAGAGAGAAAACACAAACGTTCTTTAAAAAGGTATAAGCCTCAGCTGAGCTCAGCAGCAAAATAGAGAGAGATGGGCAAATGGTATGGTGGCGGCATTGAAGAAGTTGCATTAAAATCTTCAACTACCCAACAAGAAAAGAAGTTGAAAAATTAATTTAAGGAGGCACAAGAACGGTGAAAACAGCTCACGGAGACAAATCTGGAGCTTTTAATGTAGCATTTATGAATGATGGGGTAGGAACGATAGATATCGGAGGAGGGATGTTGGTTCTGTTCAATCAACATTTATGAATCATCTCAAATAGCAGCAGTTTAGCTTTAGCTTTTGCTTTTGCCTTTTGTTTTTGTTTCTGGTTTTGATTTGTTACCCCACTTCCCTTAAGGAACTTCGTAGGTTCAGTAGTGTAATCATTTCTGCATGCAATTTGCTTGGAAATACACCCGTAACCGATGGTAAAACTTGACTGGCCATAGTTTTGTTTCTTGTGATTTCAACCATGGACTGCAAAAATTAAAGGCATGCAAAGAATGGTGACAATGAATTTTCTTTTCTGTAGTTAATACGGCGGGACCACCATTAAAACGACACCCTTGCAACAAGGATGCCTGTCATCAGATTCTTCTGCCTTCTCATTAAGAAGAAGCATTTCCCTTCCCTCCATCGTTTTAATGGCTACTTGTATAGTTAATGAATTTGGAAAGACACCCACATGCATATATGATGCATTGTGTGCCCCCTTGTCTAATACAATAAATATGAAGAGAAATTAAATAGAGTGTTTGGAATAGTCTTGGAATTGAAAACGACAAAGTATGAGTGATTAGAAGAACCAAACTGGGGTGGGGGGGTTGGATGCGTGATCTCACTTCAATTTCGGGCAAAAGTGAAAACCAAGTTATTTGCTAACTTTGAAACGACGGTCACGTTTATAGACGGCAAGAAAATGACTTGTCGAATCCAATTGTATTCACCCCTATTAATTTAATATTTTCCAATTAAAATTAATTAATCCATTTTTAAATGGATTGAAACCATCGTTTGGTTCTACTAATCTCAAAATGAGTTTAACCATCCATTTCAAACATCATGTTTACGGCACATTAATCGTATGGTTCATTGATTCCATTTCTTTAACATGGGGTGCTTCCCCCCCTACATGCCTAATTATTACGCCATTGCCTTCTTTGCAAGAACAATTATGCAAAGAGACTCCCTTACTACTTTCAAATCAGTTGGTAATGTGATGTCTTTGCTTTCAAATTGGAGCATTGCATTATGAGTTGTATTAGGAAACCGATGAAAGGAACATTACAACCATACAGAGCCTTCCCGAATGGGCCATACTGGACTCCTCACTTGTCTGCCGTGTGACTGCTTAATTGCGGGCCCGAGGCCCAAATATTTAACCAGAGAGTCAGTTTGACCCATACGCGTGGTGAAGTTTTATTGGCAGAATGTTTTGCTATGGTGCACATTGAGTATTATTTTAATTTTCACCGAATGGGTGGCGTTTTGAAAAATGCCAACCGGTTTCATCACTTCTATGGATAACCTTTAATCTTAAAATATTGCAAAACGACATCTCCAGAAGTCGTTGTTTTAGCCCGAAGAAGATTGCCATGCCTAACTGGGCTTTCCCCATATAAAAAACTACTGTACAAAGTGGTTGCCGGGTTACTTTCCTTGAACTCCAGTTTGTCTCTCTTTTTCCTTCTCCTTGCTTCTCCTTTTGCGATCTCAACTACATCTCTCTGTTTCTTTGTACGCGATTATTATTTTTCTTTCGTTTGAATTTTGGATTTAATCAATCGCTCTAACGATATGACAGTCTGATTCTTGTTTTTTTTTTTTTTCAATTTTTGTTGCAGAATTGTGTTCATGGCCAAAAGTTCTTTTAAGCTTGAACATCCCCTTGGTTAGTAATTCTCTTCTTTTTTTTCTTTTTTTTTTTCATTAGATTTTTGTAATTTATTTTTATTTTTCTTTTTCTTTTGGGTTTGTATTAGGGGGAATTGATGTTGATTACGATGAATCCTAACTGCAAAATATTGCTATAAATTGATTAAGAGGTTCAATTATGCGTTAATTTTGATAATCTTGTGTTCTTGGATAGAGTTTTCTTTGGAATTGTTAATCATGGCTGAAACTTGTAAGCAACTTTGATGCAAATTGGCATCTATTTAGAATGAGTAGGTTAACTCACGATCGAGTTTGGTTGGGTTACGGGAGATAAAGAAGAACAATTAACATAGTTTTCAATTTTCAAAACCCCAATTTTATCCATGTTTTCGCAGTCTTTAGTTGTTAAACAAACAAAAGATTTAGAAATCTTTTGGTGCATGTGAGAATTTAATTTGATAATTTGGGTGACAGACAATTGTTAAAAGAAGCGCATCAACACAAAAGAGTAATTACTATTAGATTATACAAGTTAAAAGTTTGTGATGTTTTGCATGCCAGAGAGGAGGCAGGCTGAAGCTGCTCGAATCAGAGACAAGTATCCAGACAGAATTCCCGTATGAATGTTCCATGTAGTGTGTGTATATGTTGGTGTCTTTCCTTTTTTATGTTGATTATGTAATAAGATTGGCTGTGGTGTAGGTGATTGTAGAGAGAGCTGAAAAGAGCGATGTACCTGAAATTGACAAGAAGAAGTAAGTTATTCTCTAATTTGTTTTTAAAGATTAGGATATCTGGTTATACACTTTGAAAATTGAGTAGCTCTTTCTCTGGCTGGTTTGTTGCTGATTGATTAGTTGAGTATTTCTCCACTGATATTTGTCTCCAGTTGATATGATTAGTGAGGTTCAGAGCTTTTTGTACCTTTGTATGCCAAAGATTTCACATTATTAGTCTCTCTGGGCGGTTTTGGATGATGCAGATATCTGGTTCCTGCTGATCTGACTGTAGGCCAGTTTGTGTATGTGGTCCGAAAGAGGATCAAACTGAGTCCTGAGAAGGCTATCTTCATTTTTGTCAAAAATATTCTGCCACCCACCGGTGAGATAGTAGTCATGTTATGTGACTGAGAAAATCCGTCTATGGTTGTTTTCCTTGTCTCTGTAGTATCAATTGCCTGATACGGGGCATTTTTTTTCCCTTATTGCAGCAGCTATGATGGCTTCCATATATGAGGAAAACAAGGATGAAGATGGCTTCCTTTACATGACCTACAGTGGTGAGAACACATTTGGGATTCACTAAAGTGTGATCCGATCAAGATGCTGTTATGCGAATAAGACCTGAAGAAGATAGGCGAAGGAGGAGTTCGAGTTGTAAATACTGTTATTTCAGTCAGTTTGATATTTCTTTTAGTTTATGCATTTCTATGTTATGACTTAAAAGTTTGGATCATGTCTATTTACATCAATTCAATAGCTTTGCCTATGCTTTTCTGTTGAAAGATTGATTAGATGCTGCAGGATATCAATTCAATTGTATCTTCGTTATACATTGGGAATATGTTGTTTAAGTGCTGCAGTAAATGAATGATCGTGTAACCTTAATCTGATGGTATTGGATAGAACAAATGGTTTCTATTATCTGTTGTTGTGATGTTAAGATTTTCAGCATTTTCCACCATTCCATCACGCAGAAAGCTCTATGCTTTCACACACATTGGTGTATGGGGTGGGGTTGTCTTCTTCTCTGTGAAAAAAAGAAATACATTTGTAGGAATATGCATGGACGTGCATACCAGTCATGGGTGCTGAGTTATGCAGTAGTAAAACCGATTAACGAGCATTTGCCATTATGATCTAAATATAATGCTGATTGGATGTCCATAAAATTTAAGGATCAATCTAGATGAACAGTATTTGGAGGACCAAATAAATTATTCACGTAGAATTCTTCTTCTGGTACAGTTTTTTGATCCATTTGATCCCACCTGAAGTTCCACTCTTCACCTTTTGAGCGCCAACAGCAGCAGCTGTTTTGGCCTTGTCGAATCGTGCCGAAGCTGCTGCCTTAGCCTCTGCCATCTTCTTGCTACCGCCGCTATTGGCATTTTTTGTCACCAGCATGTCACCATTCTCTTCACCACCGAAACTACTACTGCCGGTGCCCCACTGATCAGCCCAACTTGGTGCTTTGCTTGCCATTTTTATCTTGTATGTCAACTCAGAAAACTGAAACCCTTTTATAGACATATCGGTAAACCAACATCTTATTAATATCAACTGTTCAATAATTTCATTACTAAGAATAAGAAAAACTGAGAATACAACATTGACAAAGAGTTCCCCACAAAATTGCACAAACAATATATTAATGGATAAAAATTCACAAACGTCTGCAGAAGCAAGAATAAGGCTTTGGCAAGAACCAGAAAACACTTGCAGAAAAGAGATAATTACCTTGCGAAAGTGCGAACTCAAGGGAGGTGATGAGGATCCAGAGAAATTTTTCTGGAGCGAGGAATTGGCGAGAAATGGTTATAAGAGAATACAAATGAAGATGAGTTGAAAGTAAACTATGCAAGTTAATGGAATTGCTGGCTTGGACAGACTTCCTAGCTGTATCACGAATTTTATGCCCATATTTGCACAAGATGACGCGCAGATTTGCTGTTATCCTTGCCATATCTTGGAGAATATTAATTAACTCACACTTTCCACACCCTGTAAGTTATTCATATAAGTTGCTTTTTCCTTAAATTCTGACTATATATTATGTCATTTTCTTGAGTGATGAGTGATGACGATAGTTTCCAGGACAGTCAGGGAAGAGTCTTGAAAGCCACTCAAGAGTCCAGAATCAAATTCACATAAACTAAAGGCAATGCTACAACCCTTCTGGCAAAGCAGAGCAACTGAATTAGGCTGCAAGATTTTCAATGACGCTGATGACCAGACCTTGTGAGCTAACTTTCGGGTTGCTTGGTACTCAATTTGGTAGCTCAAAATGCGTGCAACATCTTAGCCTAAAAGTTATTATTAATTTATTAATCAGTCACTTAACTGACACAGCTGGAATAGCTCAGTTGGTTAGAGCGTGTGGCTGTTAACCACAAGGTCGGAGGTTCAAGCCCTCCTTCTAGCGGTAGTTTTGCATTTTTGTACTGCACAAAAACCCTAGGAGATAACAGAAATATTTGCTAATGGTATGGGGAAATCTGAGTCAAAGGAGACCCTTGCATATTATGTGACTAGCTTTTGAAAGGCCAATTTTATCCGAAGTTCTTGCCTCCATTACACCATCTATTTTCTATTTCTTTTCTTTCTCTCAAATATAATTAAATATATTATCCCGATATATTTTCATGGGCTTTCTATCATCTGGCTTAAATTACTCTCCCTGTATGTGTATAGCTCTCAATCTGCGTATGGATGTGCACCTTAACATGTAGTCTTTCTTTCTTATTTATCCATAAAAATAACTCAGAAATATCTTTTGATAAGGCTTTAAGCAAGAAATTTCCCTTTCATTTGAGTAAAACAATAAGCACATCTTTATAAGAAATGACCAATATCACAGCTTAATTAGCCTGAATGTTACTGGTTTTGTCCCGATGGCATTGATTGTTGCCTCGATAATGTTGGTGGTAAGATGCTGGAAGCTGTCCTCAACCACGTCGACAATCAAGCACGAATCATTGTATGTGGAACGATATCTCCATATAATAAGATGCATATATATCCTTCTCACAACATTTTTTATGACAATGTAGCATGTAACTTGACGTATTTTTGTGTGCAGATTTGGACAGACAGAAGGGGCAAGGAATTTGCTGAATATGATTGGTAAGGAGGTGAAAATACAAGGGTACTTGATAGATTCATATATGGAGCGATATGAAGATCTTCGCGGTTGAAATGGAGAGCTACATTAAAGAATGGCAAAATTAATTCCAAAGACGTGATCTACTAAGGAAATGAGAGCTTCCTGGAGAGCTTAGTATCTCTCTCTTCAAACTCTAATACTGGAGAAGCCGTAATTCAAGTTAAGTCCTAGAGTGAAACTGCCCAATATCATTTCAGTTATATCTTAAGATATTTCAAAACTATTATGAATGTCATGTTAGCTGTGCTTCATGCAACTCGTCAAGTTGTGCACGCCCCAATATTATATAATTGCCATCGCAGATTGACATGTTGAATGATACATGGGAGTGTCCTTCGGAAACAAAACAATCTTGTCAATCACACTTGTAGAGTGAATGCCACAAGATAAGCACCATTTGCTCAAGTACACATTCCACAACAAAGAACTGCAAATATACCATTTGGAGAGAAAATGAGCTAGATGAAATTACAAGTGCAGAAAATTGGTAGGAAGGAGAAATCGATGGCTTGAAATGAGGTGGTGCGAGAAATGCCTGAGCCTCCTGGGCATGAAATTCGTGGACTAACCTTAATTGTCACTCTTGCACTCATGTAACTCCTGTGTCCGCTAGTTAATTACTTTATAGAGGCATATCTAGACAAGGTGGTAACACATGCACGCATACATGGTTCAACAAAAGCATGTTGAAGCATAGTGAGGCATGTCATGATCCATATCTATATATGACGATTGACATCCATAAATTTAAGGTATATACGGCGAACAACTTTACTTCAGGAATGCAAAAAACATAAGAAAGAAAACGTGGGACATGTTGCATGCTGTATTCACTCATCTGTCTTTCTTCTCACATGACCAAATTTTATATTGGAGAGCGAGGGAAGTGGGCGGTGATAAGGGGAAAGATGGTGTGCATGAATCTTGTTTCCCCTCTAAAGCAGAGACGTTTCGTGGACGAAAAATAGATGCCAGCTCAATCTCATAACATGGGCCACTTTAATCTCTTTTCTTCTCTTCCTCCTTTTTGGAACATCTAAATTTAGCAACCATTCATTATATATGGCGAGATTTCGGTATAAAGCTGTGTTTATATTGATGTCAAGTGGGTTTTGTCACCTTGCCCCAAATTTTAGCTTGGTGGGGTTCAACTTATGGACGATAATTTTAGTCTACAGGTGTTAGAAAATTAGCAACTTCATCTATACATATGAAAATTCTTGTCTGTCTTTGCTGCAATATATCTCTAAATAAATTCTGTTATGTGTATACCATAACTAATCATAACAAAAATTTGTAAAAGATTTCATGGCATTGAAAATATCCAAGACTCTAGGTAATAACTAGCTAATGGTAGAAAGAAGCCAAAAAGAGAGAATGTAAAACTGAAAACATGTCAAACTGTTAAAAAAAAAAATCTATGTTCTAGACTCTTGATGTACACATACAACGATGTATAAGTGTCTGGCTGTGGCTCCTTACATTTAAGCCACACACAAGTAAACATTACGGTACTCAACACAAGACTGATGGCACGAACCTAAAAAGAATAACTGCTTAAGGTAAGGAAAAACAGGTTAAAAGATCTCCAATGTGCCTAGTGTGCAGATCTTTGCCGGAGAAATATTGATTCTCATTTTTAGCAAATTCTGGGCATGTTGTTCCAACGGCAGGAACCAAAACACCATTGAAGGTCCGGGGAAGCAGCAGCTGTAGCAGCCGGGGTGGGGGAAGCGCCTTGCTGATTAGTATCGGCACCGCTTGTCATGCTGGATGGTGGCAGAGTTGATGTGTCGCTGGTTCCAGGGTACCACTCAGGGAGTGGCATTGATAAAGGGAAATTATTGAGCAGACTCATTAGGTCATCGTCCATGGAATTCATCTCCTGTAATGGTTCTTGATCGCTTGTTTTCGTTCCTGTGTGAACCAAATCAAATTCACAATTTTTTCCTCACAGAATGTATGTATAATACTCGGCTTCAATGGTGCTCTTAATTTATCGGTGCTTCTTGTCGGGACATATTGAAAGTACATTTTTAATTTGTACGAAATCAGAAGAAGTCAGAACAACAGATGTGAACTTTTAGAAGTAACGTAAGAGTTCAAATCCCAATTGAAAACAATGGTAAGAAAATAAATAAGTAAACAAAAGGAATGAATGTAACTCACCAATTGATGACTGAGAAGAGCTTCTGTCATCGCTCTGGTTATAAGCATTAGCTTTGCCGCCGCAATCTACAATCTTAGATTCGACACCCTCATTCTCTTCTTCCTCCAGTGAAGACGCATTCGCAATGCTTTTCCCTTTATCAGCCGCATCAGAGAAACTCTCACCGTTGATTTTTTCTTTACTACATAGCTTTTGAGATTCCTGCACTAGAGCATCTAGCAAACCACTATTCCCACTTGTTGTTTTGGGGGAAATTTGATAGTGATTATTGTTAGTGTTGCTTGAATTTCCAATGGCACAAACCCCACCGCTGGACCGGGATGAAGCAGTAGTCGCTTGCTGTGGTGGGATTTGGGATGAACCGGAAGCAAAATCTAAGGAGCGATCAACATAAGCTCCCGTCATCATTGAACTAAAACTCACGTCACGATGAAAATTATTTCCACTATTGAATTTAAAGGAAGGCATCGGCATCGGCTGCGTTGGGATATTCTGATTATGCAGACTTGTTGCTGAAGGTGCGTAGGCAGTAGAAGGGGATAAAGGCACGGAAAAGCCATTACTGTTGTTGCTAGCGTCAAAACAAAACTGGAACTTGTTGTTTGGATTGGAGTAACAAGAACTGGTCTGATTTTGAAGAGGATTTGCGGCGGATGAGAAATTGAAAGTATTGAACATGGAGGGAGAGGGACTGTAAGTAGGATTTTGTGACGCAACTAGTGAGGAAAGTGAAGAAGAAGTGTCCTTTTGATGTCTCCTATGGTGGTTTTGGTGTTGTTGCTGGAGGCTAAACACCGCAGCTGCTTTTTCTTGGATTTCTTGAGGGTAAATAGGGAGGCCGGCCCTTTGGCGTCTCTTCAGCCTGGTGTTCCAGTAGTTCTTAATTTCATTGTCAGTCCTGCCAGGTAACTGTAGAGAGAAATGCAAGGATGAATCAGAGGAGAGAACTGGGAGATTTAGGAATAAATGAGAAGGACGTTATTAAATTTGGGGCTAAAGGACAAGCCACGGAGAGAGGTAGAGAAAGACGAAATGAAACTACAGATGATAGGCCACAATTCAAATTGCAATAATCTATCGGAATTTCAAAAATCAAATACTTCGAAAATAACCATCAAAATCATACGAGAGAGATATTAAAAAATAAATAAATTAAAATAAAAAACCTTGACAATGGAAAGCCATTGAGAAGAAACGAAAATCATTCATTCTCAAGACAATAAGAAGAGGGTCAGATCAATATACCCAAAAGAAAAAAAAAAAAAAAAAACCAAAATTCTATTAAAGGTGACCCGCGAAGAATACGAAGAAGAAGAAGAAAGATTGTCTGAGAGATGATCGATATATCATATGTGCATGGATATACAGTTATGTTGTTATTTGTCTATGTACCTGAGCGGCCATGCGAGCCCATTTGTTGCCGAGTTTAGAGTGAAGTTCGATGATGATCTTCTCTTCATCAGGAGAAAAAGAACCTTTCTTGAGATTAGGCCTCAAATGGTTAGCCCATCTGAGCCTACAACTCTTCCCACACCTCATCAATCCTGAATTCTTCTGAACTGCGTTCCAGTTCCCTTCTCCGTGTTTGTTCACGTACTCCATCAATATTGCATCCTCCGCGGCCGTCCAGGGTCCCTTCTTCAGGCTCTGAATCACCCCGCCAGTCCCTTTCGGCCCCAATACCCCGCTTTCGTTCACAGCTCCGCCGCCGACGCTCACCATTTTTGATTACCCCACCAACAAATGTCCCTGAAAACCTTTGAAATCCCAAATCCTGGTTCCTAATAAGCTTTTCTGCAGGTTAATATAGAATAAAAGGCGATGTATACGTCAAATTGTATTACGTAATATGTATGTTGTTGTGATGCACTTTTCTTTTTGGGGTTTTGTATGCTTTCTCTTATATGATTCAAGTTGATTTGTTTTCATGTCTATCGAGAGTCTCTCCTCTCCCAAGGTGAGAGAAATGAATAAAAGAGAGGAGAGGTAGAGGGGGAGAGAGAGAGAGAGAGATAAACAAGTCCTTGTCTTCTCTGTACTTAATCTCTCGAGCTCTTCAGTTCTGTTCTTACAACCCAAACTGTAGAGATTTAGAGAGAGAAACAGAAAGATGCAGCGAAAGATTCAACAATTAAGAGTGGGACCAAAATCTAGGGCATGGAAGAGTGTGAGGTGGGAGAGAACAGACAGAACAGAGAGAAGTTGGCTAAGCTTTGGTGATGAATATATTGAACGAGAGGTGTGAGCTTCCATTTCGCTCCGTTTTGCATGCTTTGTGGTTCGTCCTTGCAGGATTCAACGCGTTTTCCATATCCACCCTTGATATCTATGCATCATTTTCATACACGACAGTCAAAATTGTATTATAATTATTTTTATTTCTATGCTTCACTCTATAATTAGTAATTTGCCAAAATGATTTAGCGAAATTCAAAGCATTGTAATTTTTCTTAATTAACCCTTTGTTAAGGGTAAAATTAATCTTCCTTTTTAGGTTATATCTCTCTGTATCTAATTCTAATCCATGAGACCAAGAACTTTCCTTTTAAAAGGATTATCACTAAATGGTCATCTTTGACTAGAACAATACTATATTTGATTATATTCCCCTAATAAGATTAAGTATTACACTAATTCTCTAGCGATAAATATAATGATACTATGCATATGCAATATAGTAAAGGAATGGACTTCCATGTTTAAGATTGAATGCCAATATTTGTTTTGATTCTTATTATGTTTAATAACGAATTTGATTAATATATATTTTATCTATCTTACCTTTTATAACGAAAATAATTAATATAAAATTTAAAATAAATAATATAAAAAAATTTTAAATATGAATGTGAAATTCAAATCGACTAATATAATAATTAAAAAAATTATATATATTTTATATTCAATATATTTATAATAAAATTCTTTACCTGACAGTACTTTAAAAATAATTATTTTAAAATTTTTTTAATTATATAATTTTATTTATTCGCATTAATTTTTATTTATTTATTTATTTTATCAATAAAGACAAGATTAATTGTCATTACACCCATCAAATGTCTTTCCTTGTATTCTAGTAGTCCTTTTGACCACATTAACCATTTTCAGTATAATTTTACAGAAAGACATTAACTTGTGTCCCAAACGTCATATGGTGAAGGGTGCAGACAGCTCTATCTATTTATTGATGTCACCTCCGTTTTGCCCCTTGGGGCAAATTTAAAGGACATGGAGCCGAATTTCAGTACTGTCCTCGCTAGACAGACTTGCTTTTTCTATTTGTTCTGAAGGCCAAGCATGGCACTTCGTATCTACATGGGGCCGCATTTTTGTTGATTACTATTTTGAGCCTCATTTTACTCGCCAGCTTCTCTTTGTTTGGGTCGCTTACTTTCTTCCTTTCCTTTACTGACCTGTCAATCTTCAAGGAATCTATACAGGGTTTTGGTCCAGTCTATATACATTTAACTAAAAATGTATATGCAGAGTTTCCTGGTAGAGTATAGCTTGTCCTGTATATCGCCTGGGACATTTTTGAGTTACGATCAAGATCGTGATATTCTACTAGGTAATGATATTCCGATGTGTTTTCTTCTTCATGAAGCCTTCCTTACGGCTACTGAAACAAGACAAGAACCATGTGTCTTGTTACTCAACTCTTTGCCTCAAATACATAAAGTAGATATCCTTCTAAATGGGTGAAACTGCGGTTCGCTCTCTCCTTTGTCTTAGTGTTGCGGCTCCAGTTTGCAGGTATTACAATACGAACAAAAGGTTACCACAGCTATACATTTACTTCCAGTAGCTCAGCAAAGTGTAAAAGGCAATATGACTGTAATTTATCAAATTTAACAGATATAAATTAAGAACTACCATATCTTAACAATGTGATATTTGATTGCTGGGTCAGGATGGTTGTTTACGTTTTCATTGATATTTTTCAGTTTCATTTATCTAACGGTCTTGAGAAATGGTGACCCTAGTAAACATAAACTGGCTTGGTAATGACCTTTCTACAAAACAAGGAAAGGGGTCTCATGACGACAAACATATAATGAATGATTTTTGTTCAGCATTAGAAATTACAGACATACGAAAGTCTTCGCAAATACTCAACAGGGAATTGACCAGTTAATTAACAGCACTGATCAAACACTATGTACACATGAATGAAAAAGGGAATCTTGACAACTATCATAAAAATAAGTAAATAAATAGCTAGGAAATCAAAATGCAGGTAAGTTCCTTCCCTAGATTATATCATTTGATCCATAAAGAATGCAACAAATTCAAAATGTTCAAGATAATTTTCCAGATGTTTTCCATTATGACCCAGAAACATATTTCCATAAGTTCAAATGTTTGCTAAGTTTGCAGTGTGCTAAAGTTTTTTCTACCAAATATATAATTCAATATCACTGCACCCATGACTTTGCGAGATCATCTACAATGGAATGTTATCATTACAGAAACCTATGTGATTGTTATAGGATGGAAACAAAATATTGAAGTCCACAACCTGTTTTAGTTCAGCCAATGTGATCAAAGAATCTATAGTTTACAAGGAAGAAGGCAAGTAGTTTGAAGAAGCATAATCAAATAAGAAGCAACAAGTACCTGCCAAACAGCATCTTGGCAGAAGCAACCATCACATGAATCATCTATAATCAACTCCATTTGTCCCTTTAATGAGCATCACGGGCGTCTAAACTTATATGACACCAATGTCAGATGAAATTTATCTCCAACCGAGATTGTCTACAAACTCCAAAGATGTTGGAAGTGATCACAACATATCTTTGATAAAATCAAGGTTAAGGGTATCACGGACAACAAGGAATAATCCAAGGATTATAACAAGCATAATCCCTGATGACATGATTCGCTGCTCTACCTCTAGTGGGAGCTTCCTCCCACCTCTAGCAGCCTCTATAAGAATCAAGGCCAATGAACCTCCATCCAGAGCAGGTAATGGGAGGAGGTTTATCACTGCAAGGTTAAGATTGAGCACAGCTGCAAACTGGTAAAGCCCATCAACATTTGACCTCGCAACTTCTGCACCAACAGCAATAATAGCAACAGGACCGGAAACCTTACTAGCTGATTGAGAGAAGTTTAAAAATGTCTGTTTTAAACTATCCAAAACATTACATGAAAGATCCCAAAATTCTTTTCCAGAAAATTTAAAAGCCTCCAAGAGATTCTTTGGTAAAACCTTGGAAATCTTCACATTTGGTGATAACTGAACTCCAATTTTACCTGTTCCGTCAAAATTTTCATCCGGGGTGACCCCAATTTCAAATTGCTGCCCTCCCCTTCCAACTTTAAGCAACACATTTCTTTTGGGACTTCTCTTAATCACATCAACAAGCTCAGAAACAGCATTAGGACCGTTTTTTGGAAATTCTACACCATTGACAGAGAGTATTACATCACCAGGAAACAATCCATCTCGAGAGGCAGCTGAAAAAGCTCGAACTTCAGGCACAAGCACACCAGGAAAGGCTTCTTGAATAGGCAAACCAACTGATAATACTTGAACAAAGATTATCAAGAATGCAAAGATTATATTTGCAACTACACCAGCTGATATTACGATAACCCTATCTAATATCGGTCTGTTCTTAAGTAAGTTTTCATCATCAACAGGAATATCACTCTCTGGATCGTTATCAGGAAAACCAACAAACCCACCTAAAGGAAATGCTCTAATAGAGTACTCTACATTTTTTGCATTGAATTTAGCTAAAATAGGACCAAACCCAACAGCAAATTTACTTACATGAATTCCCTGAAGATAAGCAGCAAGAAAGTGACCACTTTCATGAACAACAATAATTGCTGTCAACACCCCAGCTGCCTCCAAAACAGATTCGAAACTCCCCAAATCAAATCCAGAAGCAGCACATGGCCTGAAATCAAGTCTCTTTTGAAATGGGTACCTACTCTTTTCATAAGAAAATCGATTCTGGCAATGAAAACTAAGGTCTGATGAAGAAAAAGAAAAGAAAATGCTAGAAGAAAGAGATTTTGAGAGATGGGGTTTGGGTTTAAGTAGGAATTCTGAAACGGGCAACTTCGAATTTGTTAATCGAGTAAGAGAATAAGAAGAAGATGGCGGAGAAGAAGAGAGGTTAATTAGCATTGTTTCTCTGAATTTCAGAAGCGGAAGGCCTGGGCTAACGAGAGTTGGAGATATGGCGATAAAAAAAAGTTGATGAGATAATTCGTATTTTTGAGTTTGTGGAGGGGAACTACATGGGATGTCTCCCTCTTATTTCCCACGCAAGTGTTCTGTTGGCTTTTGTTCTTGTGGCCCTGTGTTATTTAAACAGTTGCCCAATTTGGTCAAATTGGAAAAACACTGGTGCTTTCCAGTCGTGAAATATGAAGTTTGAAATCCATAAATGGTAGACATCACTGTTTAGGTTGGGATCTTTGCAATTTAAAGGTGACAACCAATTATGACCAATCATCGGGCTGGCAATTTTAGTAGGCTCTATATTTGGTGGCTGAATTTAATTATGAGTTGTGCTAAAGTAAGGCCCGGTTAGCGATGTGCCAAGCCGGGTTCTATAATTTTCAGGCTGAGTTGGATGTGTTAAAGCTAGGCCCGGTTTGCAGTGCCAAGGCCGTCTTGGTGGAGATCGGAGTTGGGCTTTTTTAATCATTCTCCATGTATTGCAATGTGAATCACATCACAGCCTGCACGTGAATCACGCTTGCCATCACATCATAGATCAGAGAATCGAAAACAATATTATCAAAACCATTCATTTTGTACTTGATAAATCCAGGCTTCAGTTTGTCTTACCGAAGACTGAAGTCGAATCTCAGAATTCCGTAATTGAAGAAAACAAAAAGTAATATGTACTTCTACAGACAGCCTATTCTTGGGAGGGATTTAGAAATTTTAAGATATAATTTTAATTATTTATTATTAAATATATTACGTATTTATTAAATTAAATATTAAAAAAAAAAAAAAAAGAGCATCCCAATTTATCTTTGTAACCCAGATCTTATCAGATGACATAATTTTTGGTTGCAATATATGCACGTGAACAAGCTTGGCCTTAAACTGAGTTCCACTTCCAGCGTTCCTACAAATCAACATATGCTTTGTGGGCATTTAGTCGCGCTTCATATTTGAATACGAAGAGCAGTCATAGCTTACTAAGAAGAACTGTTTTCATTTTGGGACGATATGTATTTATTTCCGACGAAGAAGATGATGAACACGTGGCAAAAGGGGTTTGCTCGGGGAAGTTAGCTTTTGAAGAAGGGTAAAAAGACTATTAGGTTTGTGGAATTATCGTTCTGAATTTTATCAATCATTACACAAAAATACCGATCAAAGATGCCCAAGATTTTCCCAAATCCAGTCGTATCTGCTAAGTGGGTCTCCCGATTTTGATTTGTTAAATGTCGAGACAAATGGTGGCAGAAAAGAGAAGGAATATGATCAAAATCAAGAGGTACATATAAACAAAATAATAGATATAAAGGATAAATAAACAAACCAAAATATTGTCTCCCTGTCATCACCCCACAGAAACCAAGCAAGTCCTATTAAATGTTACAGGTTTGCCATTGCCAGTGATGAATTGATGATGCTTTTATGACGTCGTTTCGTGGAATTTGAATTAGGAGGAAAATACAGGCAATTAAAACCTTGCGTAACTCCATTAAATGCTATCCCTTTACACAAGCAGTATTAAATTGACTCGCTGTTCAGTTTTCATCCACCGCCAAATTTAGTTGCAAATTTCAACTACTCAAAGACAAGACACATGACATAACTTTTAGATAAGGAGTTCATATTTCTTTTCTTCTTGTCCGAAATATTACCGAAGTAGAAGTGGCTAGGGTTTCTGATCAATGGACCAATCTTCCTTGAATAACGATAGGACATCATCATTCACGTTTCAACTAATATTTTGTGTTGTTATATGTGGCCAGTAATTGATGGTTATTTTGCAACATTAAAAAAGGCTAAGCAAAACCGTAATTTTCTTTTTTGTACTATTGATGATATGAACGATACAAGAGACTGGTTGGGGAAACATCATTATTAACAAAGCTAGAGAAGTACTTGGTAGGGACTTGAGAGGGAATCGTATTTAATGCTCTTCAGTAGAAATTGAACATAAGCAGGTCCCACTGAAGTCGCAGTTATCTTTCTCGCTACACCAGGTGGATGGCTTGCGAGTTATGATGAGACAGTGAGCATTGATGTTTTCCTCGTTACTGTTGGCTGTTTCTCCCTCTTCCTTGGTGATTTCTTCTTGTTGCTTTGCGTTCACTGGTTCTTCAATTCTTCCAATGGTGTCTCTTTTATTGTTCAGCACTGTTTTTTCTCTATCAGTAACGTACTCTATTTGCTGGCCAATGGTGATAGCTAAATCTGAGAAGAATTAATTGGTGGTCCATTTGATTTTGACATGCTAGAAAGAGATTCTCAAATGGGCAGATAACCCGGATCATTGAGCAAGGCTTTTTGATAACAAACAGTGAAAACATTCTTACAGAATTGTGTGAAGCAGCATGCATTGACGAAACATTTGTGTGTTTATCAATCTAATCAAGAATACTTTCATGTGCGTAGAGCTTATTGTAGAAGAGTATGTACACTCCCAATCAACATCTTGCTTTTGTAAATATTGTTAAATTAAGTGGAGAGTCGGGAAAGACCCTAACTAATGGAGGAGGTGATCTAGACCAGATAATAGAAGAATTTGACTCTACTTTCAAGATTAATAAGAATCGAGAGATTCCTTGTCCCTCTCTAACACTCTTAATCCAGCAAGTTCTCTAGATCCAGCTCCGGGCCTGGATGGAAATTAACGCCAAACCCGTATCTACAATGTCCGGTGATCTAATACGAGGACAAGCACATGACTCTACGATACAAGAAAGACGAACGTGAACCACAATTTTTGCTCATAAACCTGTTCTTTAGGTGCATATACATGTAGAAAAGTATCAGAGATATGTCAAAAAGAGGTAAGGAAAAGAGCTAGTTATAAACACATACCAAGAAACTGTGCGAAGTCGTGGACAGGGAAGAGGTGCAAAAAGGAGATATTGACGCGGCTCAATGAAAATACATGGTTAATATTTCCCATCTAACCACGTCTTTAAATTGAGGCACGCCAATACCTTTATTATCGTTTCACAACTCTCCCCCTTCACTGCTACCACCACCATGGCGCTTTAATCTTTCCAGCAGACTCGTGTTCTTTAGGCTCGATTCATTCCAGAAAACCGCACAAGACACAGAGAGAGAAAGAAAGAGAACATGTTACCAATCCTTCTCTGTCAAGAAAGAGCTGGAGAAATGAGAGACAGAGCAGTTTAAATTTTGAGCCGTTTTGGCGATGGGTTGAATTTCGTTGAGGCGGATATATAAATGGGCTTGGTTTGGCTTGGCTTTGCTTTTGCTATTCCGCATCATTTGCTGTATAATGGGAAGCAAAGTAGATACAATCACTTAATTGCTTATATACGTATATTTCACGTTGTTTGACTACATATATACACATTCTCTTCCTTGTGTGAACGCCATTATCGCTAACCCCAAATACGAGCCAAGCAATGGTGTTGCACCACGTGTGCCGCCTTTGGTTGACCTTGTACGTCCTATATATGTACATTTGAATTTGATTTGCCACTGACGATATATCCAAATGTGATTATTCAAATTAACATTCCGAGATTACACCTCTACAGTGTTGGAAATCTTTCACTTGACTTCGATCTAGGAATCTGTGTAAAAAGTGTGAAATTTCTCCCCTGTATAACTTTTACCATTTCCTGTCTAATTATTTGGCCCGAAATGGATTATGGACAAATGATGATAGGGTTTGGTAATCTTGGTGTCCAGTATATGGTATCCAAAGCTGAAAAGAAGCCACTTGCATGATCTGCAATCACCAAAAGAGTGTCAACAATCATTGAGAAATATGAAACTGATTGTATTTGATCACCAGATAGAAGTAGAACCAGCTTTTGGGTGACTTGGCTCCCACACAGCAAAACAAGTCCCTAAGCAATAAGCAGATATACAAGAAGAATTTTTCTTGAAGGTTAGGTAAGTAGGTGCAGCACCAGTCTTTGTCGGAAAAGATTGTCTACCCAATATTTCTTCTCCACATGAATTGCGTTGTCTTTTAAAAATTGAATTAGGTATGAATTCAAATCCCAGTTGAGGGAAAATCATTCCTTTCCCTCAACTGGGCGGAATTGAAGCTGACGCCAATGCATATGGACCGGCAAACAATTTGCAGCCCAATGGTCAATTCGAAGTACTGGACTTGGCTATGATTTTTGGTCGGCGGATAGGATAGTAAGTAAAATTAATCGCAAGTCCAGCGTTAATTGTTGAAAATTGAAAGCCTGTTATTCGGCTAGCCGGCTTGACCAGTCACCAGAAAAATATCATTATCATTCGCCAGTTTTAAAACCTAGCCGACTTGACTCCATCTGTGTATACTTGCTAGTAGTATTATAAGTGATGATCAACACGGAGAAGACTATTTCAGGTGAACCGTGCCCTTTTAATGTTTTAGGACGGCAATTACTTTAAATTTAAAGTTATGAATGACTTATTCCTCCGAATCTTAGGAATTACGTAAGCAACTACGTCTATATATAATGAGCTCGACAGGCGCTCATTTCACAAATTCAGATTTCTTTGATTCTTCTTCTCATAACCTGTTTGATTTCATAACTTGTTCTTTGTTTACTAAAACTGGTATCCACTACTTTGAAATGGAAAAGCATGTGGTTTTCGTAAGCCTGGTAGCTCTCACATTCTGTTGTCTTGCTTTTGCATATGAGCCTAGTCCCCTGCAGGATTTCTGTGTTGCGGAGCCCAGTAACTCAGGTATAGCAATCGTACTCTAGAAGTTGCACCAAGTACTGGTTAACCTTATATACATTTATTAACTGCCTCCTTTCTGTCTTTGTAACATATACTCATTTCTAATTAATGTGTGTTTTGATGACAGTAAAAGTAAATGGCTTACCTTGCAAAAACCCTAAGAAGGTCAAAGCAAGTGATTTCTTCTTCAGCGGGCTTCACATTGCGGGCAATACATCAAACTCTGTTGGCTCTGGGGTCACCCCTGTGGCTGTAGCACAGGTTCCAGGGCTCAACACTCTTGGGATCTCAATGGCGCGACTTGACTATGCACCTTGGGGTATCAACCCTCCACATACTCATCCCAGAGGCAGCGAAATCCTGACTGTTCTTGAAGGCTCTATTGAAGTTGGATTCGTTACTTCAAATCCCGATAATCGTCTCATCTCTAAGGTCCTTCATAAGGGTGATGTGTTTGTATTCCCTGTCGGCCTTGTTCACTTCCAACGCAATGTAGGATATGGTAATGCAGTGGCCATTGCTGCATTTAGCAGCCAAAACGCCGGACTCATCCGCATTGCCAGTGCTGTTTTCGGATCTACTCCTTCAATTGATAGCGAAGTTCTGTCTAAGGCATTCCAAGTTGATGAGAAGATTGTGGAGCAACTCCAGTGGAAGCTCTAGAGCAGCATATATGTGCATCAACGGAAAACTGAGTTTCAGATTAATTGTCTGTTTGGTTGTGCATGCCCTAATGAACGTTTTATATGAAATGTTTGGTTTGGTTGAATTGTTTTCTTACGTACTGTGGTTGTTTAATGTGTTTCTGAAAAGAAAGGTACAATAATAATTCACTTGGATATTTGTTGCACCCAATGGCATCCATTTTTGCAAAAATAATGAGCTGCAACAATGGCATCCAAATTAAAAAAAAAAAAAGAAAAAGAAAAAGAAAAAGGTGATGGTTCAATTGTAGTTAAACCATTCAGCCACAGTGGAACCCAGGCGGCTCCGGCCTGTTGTCCCTCCAATGCCAAGAGCGGGAGGTTATCGTTCCCCTGCGGAGCACACAGCCTGCGGAGCCAGCCTCACGCTGTGTGCTCCGCTCTAGGAACCGTGAGACTCCAGGCCTTCGCCAGAGACCCACGGTCCAACTCTTGGCTTGGAACGGGTTGGCCAGAAGTCAGCCACGCTAGACCCAACTCAATGAGAATGAGCCAATGCTCCATCGGCCATAGCCCCCACCTGGGTAAGCAGCCCACGTTATTGATCTCGGCGATCCCAGCCTCACTCTATTCTCCATATAATGTAGTAGAAGAGTGTTTCTGTCAGCAATCCCATCAAAAATTTCCCATTTTAATAGTTTTATCAATAAAATTATTATAATTGACTGCTGTGACTTTGAAATCCACCATGGTTTTTTTTTTTCTTTTATGGCAAGTGTTAATTACCAAATTAGATAACTATTCTAATGGTGTTCCTAAGATTTTCTCTAACTGCTATAATTCTTCTATTTACGAACGTTTTCCTCAAATCTTTTATTGTTTTGTGTCACATAAATTTTTTTTGTACAAGAACTTGAGTTATTGGATTCCTCTTCTACATTATGTGGATGGCTTGTTTTCCATATTCAAAAGGTCTCTGTCAATATGAACAAGAAGAACAAGCCATAGCAATATTATTTACAAAACTCGTGGCCTTCAATATGTTTCTGGATGATACTCCTAATGACAGCTAGAGATGGAAGAAGTGCAAGAATCCTCGACTAATTTTATTGATATACAAAATACGTTAAGAAAAGTACACAGGAAAAAAAAAATTCATATCACTCATTCCTTGAATCTTACTGGCCGGCTACGCGCCAGATGACAGCAAATTGAAAAAGAATTCTATAGCAAAGACACATTCAGGAACCAGATCAGTCCTTCTATTATGATCAGACGGCAAAATATTAAACAGAATAAAAATAATAAATCAGTACATCGATCCCATTAAGAAATTTTGCATGAAATGTCTCTCTCTATATATTGGCCACCAATGAAACTCGTTCTGTCATTCGGACTCCAGCTCTTGCCTTTTGTATTTCCTTATTGTTCCTTTTCCAATCATTTGTATCCAAATGGAAAACTACATTCTGTTTTTGATTAGCATCTATGGTAGTTCTCACTGCTTCCTGTCATCTTGCCTTTGCTTTCGAGGCCAGCCTGCAGGATTTCTGCGTCGCAGATCCTAACGACTCGGGTATTGTTTATTCTTTAGATCAGTTCAGAGTACACATTTACTTGTAGCTCACTGCATTTCTTTCACAAGTCCAAAATGGATTGTAATTTCTCTTGTTCGTATTTATTTTCTTAGCGGAAAAAGTGAATGGCTTAGCTTGCAAAAACCTACACTGGTTTGATCAACTGATTTCTTCTTCAGTGGGCTTCACATTGCAGGCAACCCATCAAACCTTGTTGGCTCCAAGGTCACCACTGTGAGCGTAGCACAGCTTCCAGGGCTTGACACGCTGGGTATCTCCCCAGCATGTGTCGAACTATGCACCATGGGGCATAAATCCTCGGTAAGGTCCTTCATAAAGGCGATGTGTTTGTATTTCCGGTGGGACTCATTCACTTCCAGCGCAATCTAGGATACGGAAATGCAGTGGCCATTGCTGCATTGAGCAGCCAAAACCCAGGAGTTATTTCCTCTGCTAATGCTGTTTTTTGATCAAATGCACCCGTTGTTGGCGAAGTTCTCGCCCAGGCAATCCAAGCGGACAAGAAGACGGTGGGCCAAATCCAAAGTAATTTTAAGAGAAAATGGAACGATTGCTTAATTACTGGTTTGCTTGTGTTTTCCATCATATATGTTTGGTTTGAAGGAATGCAACTTCTGGTCTTGAGAATAAGGACTGAAAATTGACCTGTTCTAGTGAGTCAAAAATAAGCTCTAATTAAAAAAAAAAAACTAAGAAAAGATCAATCCTACAAATAACGGTGAAAATCCATTGTGATTTATTCCCGTCATATTCGTCCGAAATTCAGAAGATAAGGACTGAAAATTTGCAGGTATGTTGAATGAAAATATGAGGCGATCACCCCAATGCATTCAAAGAGAATGGGAATTTGCATTTATTACCTAAGCTGCTCTCATGTTTATCCACTTTGAGCACTGCATAACCCCAACTACTCCCTGGAAAATGACTTTCCAACCACCCGACTCCACATTAATTTGTTATTAGAGATTAACATCAACCAATTACAGTTCTTTTCTTGTACGTCCAGAGTAATATCGGTTCACAGATGTGGTGGGAAAATCTGAAAGTTTGATCATAATTAGATTGACAGAAATTTTCAAACTACCACTTTTTAAAGTTAATTTATGGAAATAACCATTTTTTTGTTAAATTAACCAAACGTTACCATCATACGGAGTGTTTTCATCCAAAACTCACTTAAAATGTGGTTAGTTCGAAAAATTTCCCTTGCATCAATTCCTTTGTTAAAAAGTCCACGGAGCGTCTCCATCAGTAGCAATCCACCAACAATTGCAACAATTACGACTGATTTCACCAAAAAGTTTCACGCACAACAACAACAGCAGCATTGCATCTCACCTAATACGTGTTTCATGTGCTCGACAAACATCCTCAACAAACAATTGTACTTATAAAAAGGCTAAAACAATTGTTACCTGCTTCTTGTTTCGAGAAACAAACAGTCGTCAAACAGCCACATTTCGTCTTTGATGGCTTTACAGTGTGCGGCTGTCTTGAGCTGGAGAGATTCGACGTATAACCCATCTGGGTTTGTGAGGAATTTGAATACCGCACCGCGTAATTGGGTGTGTCTTGGCGGTTTTTCCGGTCACGGGGCCATAAGATCGGCTGAGAATGAGAATACGGGGAAATCAACTGTTGAAAACGATGTTTCCAGGAAGTTATGCAGGGATTTGAGCTCGCTCCCAAGTGAGTTTAGTTCTATAAGTTTGCCTGTTGCATTGGTTTGTGTTGAACTTTGAACGGTATGTCTTGTTCTTTCTTCAATTAGCTGGCTAATATCTCTCTGTAGTTTCATAAATTTTAAACATCTGTACATCTTTTTGCTTGTTCCTGTAAAAAGTGATTCGATTATAGGATAAAATACCCAGATTTGAAAGGCAGTGTAAAAAAGGTATCAATTGACAAGATAAACGAGCTGAAACTGCATTATAACTTTTTTCACAATAGTCGGCGCCAACTTGAACCTATAAATTAATGGGTGGCTTGTCAAATCTTGAGTAAAAGTTCTTGAGAGTCTGTTTTATTCTTTTCTACCGGGTGACTGATTGCTTATAAAGTTCTACTGTGTATGTTGGAATTTAGGGAATCGGAAGTTGTCAAAAGAATAAAAATTAATTGAAATCTGTCACAAATTTAGTATTATGTAATTCAGAGTGGCCATAAATTACTAACCGAGATGCATTCAAACCGCTTCAACTGAGAAAGTCAGAGAATCAGAATCAGAAGGATCACATAGCTTCATTCATGTATTAACTAAGCAATAAACGAGCAGAGGTTTCTTAGCTAAAATTTATTTGTTTGTGTACCATTCTCCATTCTGGAAGCCACTTCACTGTTTTCTAATGATTCATGCCATCTTTCATCGTACCTTTTAAAATACACATTTCTATTTGTTCTTATGAATTGGGGAAGCAATGAGAACATGAAAGAAATGTTGAGAAAATGCTTGTATGAATTTAATTACAAAGAGAACCTTTCCTTTCCTTGTGCTTCCAACATCTAAATGAATCCTATGTTTTCCCTTTTTTCCTTTTTATTTTTGGTTGACTACTTTCATCTTGTTGTCTCGCCGTTATCTTGTCTTTGGCAAATTTCAGATTCACACTGTCTAATTTTGTATGTCTTTTTGCTTTCTCTACCAACTGCAGAACCATTATCTGTAGCTGATCTTACTGCAGCTCCCAATGATGGTACAAAGGTGCGAATTTCATTTAAGGTGAGAAGATTACCGACAGTTGCTAGTTTCTTTTACCTCAGAAAGAGATCAAAAGAAAATGATTATGCTACAAAATGATCACCTTTTTTCTTACTCTCATGCAGTTTTCTTCAGTCTTCTATTGATATGATAAATTATATGAGCTATCATTTTTATCTTGGTTAAATTAATGGTGTAGGGGTTACCAGGTTCATATAGTGAGGAAGCTGCGAAAAAAGCGTACCCGAAATGTGAAACTGTACCCTGTGATGATTATGAAGATGCTTTTAAGGTTTCTTATGATGTTTATGTGATTTTTTGGCTGAAATTTGGCTGCTTTGCTGAAGTGGATAATTCTGTATTCTTTCAATTAACACTGCAATAATATGTGGACCCCATACTTAATTGATGACACCAATTATTTGGTAGTAATTCAATTCTAGACTAAACAGATTTACTGAACAGACTTCTTCATTAGGTACTTGTGTACTATCTAGTTTGGGTTTAATGAGATAACCGTGCTTGCTTAATAATTGTTCTTTTGCCAGGCTGTTGAATTGTGGCTTGCTGATAGAGCTGTTCTTCCAATTGAGAATTCTTCGGGGGGAAGCATTCATCGCAATTATGACTTACTTCTTCGTCATAGACTTCACATTGTGGGTGAGGTGCAGTTGGCTACTGACCTGTGCCTTCTAGCCCTGCCAGGCACCAGAACAGAACAGTTAAAACGTGTTTTAAGCCATCCCCAGGTTAGGCTTCACTTTTTTCTTCGTCTTTCATGTTTCTTCATGGAAGGGAGGTTTGAGGACTTGTTATGCTTTATTGGCATAACCAAGCCTGTTTTAAATCTAATGCGGAGTTGCGGACTTGTTAATCAAAATGGTTAATTTAAATATTTGATCGGGAGGATTTTGAGATGGAATGGGGGAAGCTAGTGTTTGTTCCTGCAGGATTGTTAATTTATGTTCCTTTGTGGGCAATGACATTGTATTGTCTACGACTTTGGAAGGGAAATGAAATATAATTCCTGTTAAATTCTATCAAAACCCAAAATTTTTGTATGTTTGTTCAAATGTTTGGACTTCAGGTTTGGTTTAAAATGTTGCCTTAAAAGTGGAGCAGTTTGTTGGGTGTTAAGGTTCTGTATTATAGGTGAATTTTGGCCAGCGAATGACATTCATTACATATTGCTGAGATTGTTTATGTATTAAGTGCCTTGCTGTGGTTCTAGTCCATTCACCTCTATGACATTTTCATGGTTGTGATGAGTTGTTTGTGGTTTTATTTCTGTTATGTGTTTTGTTATGTAGCGGAATTTGTTGTTAATTCTAGATTCTTCTTTTGATAGGAGTTTTAAGTAGTTAAATGTTTTATTTGAGTCTTTAAAGTTGAAGATGAGTTTGTATGCAGGCACTTGCCTCAAGTGATATTCTCTTGAGTAAGTTAGGCATTGCCAGAGAAAACGTTGATGATACAGCTGGTGCTGCTCAGGTAATTAATAAAAATCACTTTAGTGTTGTTTCTGGCTTTACCTAGATCATGTATAAAATGCTTCTTTTATTATTATTATTTTATAATGTTATTCACTAAATTTTGGTTTAGTATGTAGCCTTAAATGGCCTGAGGGATGCTGGTGTTGTCGCAAGTGCTCGAGCCGCTGAAATATATGGGCTTAACATACTTGCTCGTAAAATCCAGGTAAGTTTTGCCCACTTTTCCATTTGTTAATCTCTTCAACCTTCTTTTGGCTTGCAGAAAGAAAATAAAAAAAGGAAAAATTTAGGGAAAAGGAAAAAGATAGTAATTTACAATGTTATTATTTCATAACTTATTTGAAGCCTTGGCTGTGACTCTTAGTTGTGCCTCTTTTCATAAACTAATGTATATTTTGGAGAAAAGGAAAGAAGGTTATGATGCCATAAATTAGGGATGCAGCATGTGGAGTTGCTTTATTCAGTTACTCAATTAGTCATCTGTGTAGTTGAATTATCTCTGTAGAGTGCATCCCTGCTTCCATACCATTTTGTTGATACTGTTTCATATTTTTAAGGGAAATGAACAAATATGGGTGCGCTCATTCCTTCAAATTTTATGCGCGTAGTCTAGGTTCCCCATACACTAATTAGAAGGACTAATGTTTCCAATCACCAAACCTAGTAATTATTCATTACTCACAACTGAATCAACATTTCATTTTCTATATCTCTCCTCTCTTGGACTACTTCCACACTGTCATCCTCAAAAGATAAAAGTGACCTAATTAGAAGTGGCCTATACAATTAACTTCATTCCATTGTGCTATCGTGCTTGGCACTTTAATTGGGAGTTGAGTTGCTATATATTTATATATATATATATATATAGAGAGAGAGAGAGAGAGACTTGTAATAATGATTTATCATAATATAACCATGTCTAATTGGTGTTAAATGTCACTTGTATAATAATTAAGCCTTACAAGAAAAGATTCTTGATTTGCTTAAATTACTCTGCTTTTTGCTTTTTGCAGGATGACCCTGATAATGTAACTCGTTTTCTGGTACTTGCAAGGGATCCTATAATACCAAGGACTGATAAGCCCTTTAAGGTGATTTTAGTTTACCAATGTCATTGTATTATGTTTGCTGAGAGTTACATAAGCTGAATATGTTCCCCCTGTCAGACAAGCATTGTGTTTACTTTAGATGAAGGTCCTGGTGTATTGTTTAAAGCCTTGGCTGTGTTTGCATTGAGAGATATAAATTTAACAAAGGTATTTGGTTGTAAGAGTTTCCTTTCACTAGTTTATAACTTTCTATGAGATCTCTAGACGTATCCTTTTTTCATCTCTGTAACGTATCAGATTGAAAGTCGGCCACAAAGAAAGAAGCCGTTGAGAGTAGTTGATGACTCTAACACTGGGAGAGCCAAGTGAGTATTATTTTTGTTATTTACTTGAATCAGTCTAGGACCATATTACAATCCTTTTACGTAATTGTTATTACAGATTCAGGGGTTTATTTAAATGATTAATAAGAGCTTATTTGAATAATTTTGGTCAAAAGTTACCTTGCTTTGTGTACGGAACACAGATAGTTTGCAACTTGGACACTTTGACATGGTCGAATTTCAAATGCAGGATTCAAATGCAGCAAGACATGAATGTTTTCATGGATGCAGCATTTTTACTTGCACAGGAAATTCTTCAATTTCCTGAGTCCCATATGCCTGTTAGGACCTTAGTGTACAATCATGTTAGATTTGATGTCAATCTCACCTTGTCTAAAATCTAAAAAAAAGTTAAAATTCAATGGTTATTGTATGAATTCATGTACATTCAGATGGGTATAAATAACGGGTTAGGGCATACTGCACAGCAACAAGAGATTTATGAAAACATCACTGCCCTTCCAGGGATTCTGAACCATTTTAGGCTGGACTTTTTAAACCTGTATATTGTATATCTTTTTCCTTAGGTGGAGATGGGAATAAAGATTCATTGATTGTGCAGTCAGATTGAATCATTTCTGGTTGCAGGTACTTTGACTACCTTTTTCATATTGATTTTGATGCTTCTATGGCTGAGCCCCGTGCACAAAATGCATTAGGACATCTGCAGGTTTGTTCTTGTCACAATTTTATCACCCTATTAATCCTTCAAATGCATTTTTTTGGACTTAAAATTTCTTCATTCTCCTTATAACCCTTAAGAGTGATATTCTGTCGTGTTCGGCTGAGGCTTTTAAAGCATTTCTGATTCAGATGCTAAAAGCAGAATGTTCTATTAAACTGATATTGTAACAGCCTTGGTTGAAAAGTCCAAATGAAAATTCGTGCCTTTTGGACCTTACGTTCACTAGTCTGACTGCAAGACAGTAGCGGGTTAGAGCCAAACATCATTCTGGGGCTTGAAAGACTTTTGTACTTGCAAAATTAGGTCAATAGTTTGAGAAAAAAACCATGGTTGTGGGTTCTTGGTTGAGTCCCTTATTGGTGCTATGCAAGGGGTTCTTGTGATAATAACTCCATAATTTTATTTTTTGGCCGGTAATGATGACCATGTCTCATGATATTTGGTTCTAATGGCATGTAATAATCCCTTAATGAAAAAGTTGGCAGAGCTTCATTCTTAGTTTATTTCTATGCAGGAATTTGCCACATTTCTTCGTGTGCTTGGTTGCTATCCCGCGGATACCAGTCTATAGTTGTAATCTCCTTCACTTTTATTTTTCCCTTTTTTTTTCGGCCTCAACTAGCGGCAGAACAGAGTTTGTTCCCTTAAAAGTTGCACTGCAATCACATTACATGACGAAGTGGAATGACCATAATTCATACAATATAGTTATTCTTCCCTTCAAATTCTGGGCATGCAAGTGAATCAATGGTGTGAATTATTTTGTCGATTCGATAAAGGACGGATTCAAGGAAAAGTAGATAATTTATGGGCATCTCGCCGTATGCAGTTTTGGATGCTAAGTTGCAAGTTCTAGCGTAGATAGAATAATGTAGAACCCGAGTCACACGCATGCCTGTATACTGTTGTTTTCTTTCCTTCATGTATTCATCGTGTAAAATGTTCATGCAGAATTGCTCTCACTGGGTTGTCTGTCACTTGTCAGACCACAGTTATATTTTAAATAATAAAGTTTGTATTTGTTTATGATGTCGCAATATTTGCCCCTTAATAAACCAGGTTTTGAGTGTGGGCTCTAACAAAAGTGACCATAGCCATAGCCAGTCTACGAGGGTCGCATGCCCTTCCATCAATTACTTTATCTGTTTCCTAACTTGCATTTTTCTATTCTGAGAAAGCCCATTTTGGCATCTTTTCTTTATTCAAAGAACTACAAACCTTTTGTTTGTATACTGTTGTCAAGCAGACAGAAGCAAGAACCAATAACTTTCTATTTTTCTGAGAGGGAATAATATATGAGTTTGTATCATCTTTCCTGATAGTCTGACAGACGGTTGACAGGATTCAGAAATCGGGGTCCATCTGTATCTCCATCTTCGTGCATTGTTTAGGTAAACATGCCAGGTATATACCAAGTCATTATCATCCATCCTTTACCCAAAATAAACATCATCGAATCTCCTTTCAATCTGTTCTAATCCTCTCCCAGTCTACATTCTTCAAACATTCCTTGTATTGCTAATACCACTATAATATTATTACCCAAAAGTTGGTAAATTTGGATTAGTTAATACATGAGTTCAAATATCCTCCACAGAATATTCAAAAAGTTATGTTTGCATATATATGTATAATGGTAATAACTTGCGCCCAACGTTGACTCGGCAAGATGATCTCGTCCATCCAATTCATCCTCACTTTTTCACTTTAAGACAAAGAGTGTGAGAATAAACCTGTGTAATTAGTTCTTGATGCCAATCGATGCAAAATCTACCTACTGACCAGGTTCATTGAACCTGGAATGGAACCTCCTCTTGCGTGATAGCTATTTAATATCACTTTTTGGCGAGCCTGCAACACAGAAGAATAGTTAGGTTAGGATTCTCCAGTAGCTGCTCTACAGGTAAGTGTATTTTTTGTAATTAATTTCTTTATGGATTATTATGAACACGTCCAGCATTAATTTACAATTGTGGGTTTTTGTTATTCTGGTATTTGCGGATGTTATTTAGAAGACGTACGGGATTATGCTAACCTTGCAGACGTTTGGAAATTGATGATATAGCCATTTTTGTTTCAGGTATTAAATTTCATGTCTTCCTGTCGGTAAATGCATCTTAGAAAATTGGGAAACAAGCGCGAGTTGAGTGGGTGGTAATATTGATTTATTTTATGCCTTGTCATTATATAAACTACTTGTTGCTGATTAGCTCTTGAACAAGTAACAACTGTTATTTTGATGCCCTTTTGCGATAATTTTAATAATTAGATAGCTTTGTTGAGGATTTGAGTACGAAAGCCTGTCAATGAATTTGAAGATAACTGTTAATATATTAATCTTGGAGTTAAAAATGCATTTGGAAACAAATCCAGAGCTGGGGTCCAGCAGACCTTTTCTATAAACTGCATTAACCCTTCAGATATTTAATTACTGACAGGCTGTTGGCAAATTATGATTAAATTATTGGACTACAGGTTTAAGAATTTGATTAGTAAATTTGTAGCCATGTATGGTGCAGTTATAGACTGTTTTCAGAGTTTTGTGATTATGTTTTAGTTGATATTTTTGCATTTGTTTCTTGCCGTGGCTCCGACCAGGAGTACTGAGATCAACACTCGAGAACAGATCTGCTCAACCTTGGCTTGAGGTGCTCTACGTGCCTTGGCGCCGTGTTTGCAAGGTAAATATTTCAGCAACATCTAATTGTATAATCCCTGATTGTTTGCTTATTCGGTGGCAAATGTTGTTGTCTATTTTGTTAATTGGACAGGCAATGGAAAGATCATTCGGGGAACTGGCAGACAAGCTGGTGGGTATAAGAGCCATCAGACACTATTCAGAGAGTACGGATGTTGAGTTGTGGACGCTGGACAGTATTCATAAATGCCCTCCGGTGACAGTATTCACGAACTAAGCCGTAAATTCACCTGCACGAAACTGGAGCCAGTGAGTATAAAGCAAATAGAGGGAGCAGCTTATTGTTAGTGATGTGTTTTTCCATTCTACAGCTACTGCTCCCATTCCAATATGGTCAAAATGGAGATACTATATCCTTGCATGTCTGGTGAGAAGACGAGTTCCCCCATTCAAATCTTCAGCTATGCTTTTTTCTGTTGACGGATTGGATCTGTCTTTTTTTTTTTTTTTTTTAAACTGCAAAGATGCAAGTAGGAAAAATGGAAAAAACCCAAGGGGTAGTGGAAAGAATTTGCTTGATTCAATTTTATGTTCTTCTGTATTGTAGTTTGCTTTTGATTCTGCACGACAAGACTTCCCCTCTAGATTTCAATTGTCCGAATTATTTTGTGGTCATATATAACTTGGACATGTGAGTTGTGACATTACAATTCGAGATTCATTTGTTATATAATTCATAGAATTTGCTTTTTCTTTTGGCATATATTAGGTAATTGAACTGCCTTTGCATCTTACATGGGCATTTAGAAACTATATTCTTCGAATTCCATTCGAAAACAAAGATAATTTGTGGATTCGAGCAGCCAAGACACCAAATGGATAAGCAAACATACAGCCCAGGAACAATCTTTTTCTTAAATGTGTTAAAAGGGTAGCTTCTCACTGCTTGAGTATGGCTATTTTCCGGACTGCCAGATTTAATAGGAGAATCAAGATTGGGACATATAATATGGTAAATGTGAACTTCAGCTTTTCGACAAGAATGTCAGAAGTGTCAGGACTATCAAGATTCGTTTGTTTTAAAATAATATTGACTTAAAAAAAATTATGAAATAATAATCCTACATAGATCGTCATCCTCGTCATCCTAAATGTCAACCAACGAATTCCGTTAATCAATAATCCTTTTTCTTTTTTCCAAATACTTCAGAATCAGGATTTAAGATAGGCGAAACCCATTTCCGTTGATTAAATTTTCTCTTAAGACGTTGCGATCCACTCCGGAATCCCATGGAAGCAGGTTGTTGCATCACAAGAACTGATGCATGCTCTGCGAAAATTGATGATACCAATGCATCTCCAAGTGCTCCCAGTTCAGGATCGTTACCCCACTCTGATAATCCCATCGTCAATGGCGACTTTACGTTTTCTCCACGTCCAACTATATAAAGATCAACATCATGGAACAAGTTTCTCAAGCATTCCACAATTTCTTCACTGTTGTTAACCATTTTCTCATTATAATTTATGGACGCATCGTACATGGATTTGAATCTGAACTCGTTGACGAACTCGTCATCAAGCTCGTTCTCCGTCTCTCCCTTTGTGATATCTGGCGAAGCCCCATCGTCAGAGTTTTTATCATCTTCTCGCACGATATCTTCTTGTTCTGCTACTTTATTTGGAAGAAACCGCACTACTGACAAAGTGACACCAGGTTTCCGTGCCATTCTCCATGCATAAGTTAACGCCTCCCGATCATCAGGCCCTCCAACGAAGATCATGGCAAATTTCAATCCCTTTTTGCCGGATGACGGTAATCTTGTGGCTGATCCAATTCCACGATCAACGAGTATGCCCACGGAACACGGTGCTTTTGCAAGCAAGTTTTGGTTCATTTGCCTTATTGAACGGTTTTCGCCTTGCACTAACTCACCATCAGCCGTCGGTTGCTTATGAAATGGGATCAAGATCAATGCAACAACCTTGTCTTCCGCAATTTCAACGATGTCCTCGTGTATACTGGTGAAAGATGAGGCAACTGTGAGTGTTTGAAGAGTAACTTCTTCGTTTCTGGATTGATAGTTTCTAAAGGAAGCAATGATATGCTCTGACTCTACATTTTCTCGGCTTCCGTCGTTGAAGTTGTTAGTCCTGTACGTATCATGCACAATCAGCATGGCCGAGGCACGGGTAGTTAGCTCAACAAGATGGACGGCGAAGACCAAAATTGGGGATTTTCTTGTAGCATTGGAAACTTCAAGGAGCTTAATGATGCCAGTAAGGTTTCTGACTGAATGAATGCATGTTAGGATTCGGAGTTCTGTGTCCGGGTTTCTTCTTTGTAGTGTCCTTTGCCTGTATTTTCTGGTACGCTTTGCTTTTTTGTTGGCTAAGAAGAAGATTGGCCCTACCAAACCCGTCATTACCAAAACCGCAAACATCATTACAGCCATTGATACGTTGTCTACAACCTGCAATCAAAAGCGAATTTTGATAACCAACTTCTGTTCTCTGATGGATCAAATGTCATATAAATAGATTTCATGGATTAAATGTGTGTATATACATACCTCCAAGCACCGGCCTTCATTAAGAACGATGAGTGCCATAACACCTTTGGTGTTCATAAGACCTCCGAGAGAAACCCCATCCCTTACTGACATGCCAAAGGATAAACCGACGAGTACAGTGCTTATAATTTTGGCTGATGTAGCAACAAATGCAATCAACAAGGCCACATGCAACTTAATTCTAGATAATATATCAATGAAGTTTGATTTAAGCGCAGTAACAACCATAAAGCTTGGCAACATAATCCCTGTCACGAACTCCTCAGTTCTTTCCATAATAGTAATGGAAAGCTCTCCGTAGGGAAAGATAAGCCCAAATAAGAAACCACCAATCAAAGAATGCGTGCCACACGCGTCTGTAATGAATCCACATATAGCCACGCCAATGAGAACGAAAACTACGTGGTTATCGTTGAATTTCCCTGCCCTTTTTTTGGTCCGCTTTATCATCCAATCAATGCCTGGACGCAACACAAACCAACATGCTAAGACAAAGCAAGTTATCGGCAGTAGTGCCAGTGGAAGTCCAGCCAACGTTTCTGAAAGTTCACTTTTGACATGTGTACGAGAAATCATTGCCAAAACAAGAAGAAACCATGCGCAAATATCATTAATAATGGCAGATGTTAAGGCAGTTTTGCCGAGATCCGTGTGCAGTAGCTTGACATCGGAGAGGATTCTTGCCAAGTCCGGGAAGCTTGTGATAGTCAGGGTTATAGCCCAGAACACAGCACCGAAACCAGGCCAACCTATAGGCAATACTTTATGCACGGGAATACAATGTAAGCCTGCCCCTATTACAAATGGAATCAATGTTCCGGCAAACGCAATGCTCAATGACTTCTTTTCCATGTGCTTCATAGCGCCCAAGTCCATCTCTAATCCCACCAAAAACATGTGGTAAGTTAGCCCTATTGTGGCGAATGTCTCCACTAACAGGGTGTTCTCCACTGGGAAGGTATTCATCATCCATTCAACATTCTTATTTAGTCCCCAATAATGGATTTTCCGAAATACAGATGGTCCAATGGCAATGCTTGCCTATATATATATATATATATATATATATATATATATATGTAATCACACACAATGAACGGTATTAATTAATCAATTAATTAACGCTAGCAAAACAATGTACAAGCTTTGCAGTAATTACCAGAACTTCGGCGACGAAACGAGGCTGATGAAGAGGTTTAAGGAGAAGGATGAAGAAGCGAATGCAGAGTATCACAAATAAAAGTTCGTTGGCCAATACAGGGATAGCTCGGAGCATGGGATTTTGCGCGTCACCTATCTTCATCTCCTCTAAGAAGCATACTTGCAGGTCGCCCTCTGAAAGCCTTGTTACGCTATAATTTCCAAATCTAACAGTCTCCATTATCTCTTATTTCACCTCTTCTATTCTTCAACCAAGAAGCTTTTGTAGAGAAATTTAATGGGGGTGAAAATACAATAGCTTATATATGAAAATACAAATAGCTAATGTAACAGCAAGTTCCGACAGACTGTAAGAAGGAAACTGATTCACTACAACTACTTATATTGTACGGATGTCCGCATACTGTGCTGGTTTTCATGGCTTTTTTAAAAGCTTAATTTCGTTGGATTTCAAGAGTTCGAAGAAAATTTGTTAAGAGGTTATGTATCGGTTTAGGCACAGTTACAGAATCACCAGTTAAACGAAACAACCTGTTTGGGTGGACGTTTTGGAGGTTCACTTGGGCCCTGAACAAAGACCAATTGGGCTGGGCTACTTGAGAAACACAAGCGCCATGGCTAAACGTACCAACTGGCATTATGAGAATCGTTATTGTAACCTCACAGTCCGGGTTAGTGTCGGTGGAGATCAGTAATTACTGATTTGAACCAAGGGCTGCACAGCCGATTGATTACTGTGATCGATGACATCGCACGGTTAGAACGTGAGACATCAGTCAAGAGGAATAATTACAGTCCGCGTGCAATTGATGTGAATTACATCCATGTTCGCTGTCCCACCTAATCCATTCACCAATGGAGATCGAAGGTGATTATTATGGCAGAATATTAGAATAATATTTTTCAGTGAGATTATTTTATGATTATTGAAGACAAGACTCGTGTCGTTTTGGCCAGTTTTGATCTCTTAGTCAAAGGAACACGGCAACATATTTCATTTGTTTTGGTCCAAAATAAAAACGGAAATTACAGTTGGACCAATTGGTGTACAATTATTTCCTTTCCTTTCTGTTCATGATTTCTGCAACCTACAGAAAATCTGAAATTAATTTTGGCAAATTGACGAGATGACATGGGCTTACTTCACTTTTCTCTAGGAACGCGGGGTCGTAGACTACGGAGTGTGACAACACTCTTTCTTTTGTTTGGATGCTTGCATTGCCGCAAAGAACAGCTCATGCACACCATTGTTTTCTCTGCTTACAAAAAGCCCCCGTAACATGAACTCATTCAAAAGATCCGAGGATTCTACTCTTCACCGACAACACAAATGTCTTAAGAGCTAATAAAAGTTAGCTAGCTTGCTCTTCTAAAGCAAAAAAGAAAAGGAAAGGAAAAACAAAAGTTGAGATAGCAGAGATAGAGCTTTACAGACTGACAGAAATAGACAAGACTTGGGTCTCTGTTGGAAGTTTTCTTCTTTTGTTTGTAATCCCATTTATTCCTTCTGTTCCTTTCCAGACATTGTTAGAGATTGAGAGTAAGAGAGATGGCAGATCATAGAAGTTTATGCTATTTCCTTTTGGTGTCCTTGCTGGTGACTTGCACCAGAGGGGAAAGTCCTTACAGGTTTTTTACATGGAATGTTACGTATGGGGATATCTACCCTCTTGGAGTAAGACAACAGGTAATTTTTTTAGTTGGTTTTAGTATTGTTTAGTTTGTTCTTTGTGTTTCTGTGAACTTGCTTGATGAGAATGGAGGGCTAATGTGAAATTCTGATAAAAATTGACAGGGTATATTGATAAACGGGCAATTTCCAGGGCCTTCCATTGAGGCTGTGACTAATGATAACTTGATTATCAGTGTTTTCAATGCCTTGGATGAACCATTTCTCATCTCTTGGTTAGTATCTTTTTTCATTGTAATTCTCTCTCCATTGTTCCTGGAACCCTTCTTGTTAGAGAAGGTATATTTTATTTTTTATTCTCTGTCTGAGATTCGGGCAGATGAAACGATGTCGTTTCTATCTGCTCAATATAGATCTGGCAGAGCAGTTACCAGTGGTTAGATCATACACGTTCAAACTCTTATTTGGTAGCCTCAAACTTTTATTATGATCCCTCTAACTGTTTAACAACCCTCTGAGTTCTTATAATTGATAGATTGGGGCCTGTAATTTGGTTAATACGAACTTTTCATCCTTTTCAAGATAGTTATTACAATCTTCGAGTCAAATCCACCAAAGAGGAAAAAGGAAAGAACGGATTTAGGGCACTTTCTTGCCTTCACTGTCGAACTCATTATTGGTAGTAATAATGAAATATTTCCCATCATCAATCTAATCTAGGCACATGGGTTTGTCCATCAAATATGTGTAAATGATCTGCTGTAATTCTTGTTTAGGAATGGTGTACAGCAGAGAAGGAACTCTTGGCAAGATGGAGTTTATGGCACAAACTGCCCCATCCCACCAGGCCAAAACTTCACTTATGTTCTTCAAGTCAAGGATCAAATTGGTAGCTACTTTTATTTCCCCTCTCTTGCTTTCCACAAAGCTGCGGGGGGCTATGGTGGCATCAAAATTGCAAGCCGGCCTCTTATTCCTGTGCCTTTTGATCCTCCTGCTGGAGATTTCACCATTCTGGCCGGGGATTGGTACAAGAAGAATCATACTGTACGTAACTAACACGGAACAAATGCTAAACATGCAATGCAGCATTGACCATGTCAAATTTATATATATAGTCTTTTTCTTTGCTTGAACATTCTAGGATCTGAAAGCAATTTTAGATGGTGGAAGTGATCTTTCCTTTCCTGATGGGCTTCTTATCAATGGTCGTGGGTCGAAAGGGTTTACATTCACAGTTGATCAAGGTTAGTGTTTGTCATAAGTGATCTTACCCTTTTGTGTTCTTTGTGATGGTTTTATATAATATGAGTTTGTTTTAAACTTGCTATGCAGGCAAGACTTACAGATTCCGGATCTCGAATGTGGGGCTTACGACTGCCATCAATTTTAGAATCCAAGGTCACAAAATGCTACTGGTGGAAGTGGAAGGAACCCACACACTGCAGAACACTTATGATTCCCTTGACATTCATTTGGGACAATCCTATTCTGTGTTGGTTACAGCCGATCAACCAGCGCAAGATTACTACATTGTTGTCTCCACACGCTTCACCTCCCAAGTGCTTTCTGCAACTTCCATTCTTCATTACGATAACTCAGCAGGTAGTGTTAGTGGTCCACCCCCTGGTGGGCTAACAACTCAGATTGACTGGTCTCTTGAACAAGCTCGTTCCCTCAGGTATTTACTAAATCCCCTGTAAATTTTCTATCAGTTGGCTCATGTGTAATACATGATTCTATTTACTTGATTTTTCTTACTTTCTGGCTCAAAATTAGCTACTTGAATATCAGATGAGCAGAATTATCCTATGGTTTTCACTTTTCTCATCATCCGGTTTCATTCTTTGAATTATGAAAAATTGCTATAATATTGTTTGTTGAAGTTTTAGAAATTATTATAGATGAGGCAACATGACCTTATATATGAGGTGGAGTAATCAAGATGGACAAAATAAAATCAACCGACTCTAGTTGCTCTACACAATATGTTAGACTTCAGTTCTATCTTATGGTTTGCTGCCACAATATGCTTCTTTGTGATGTTTTTAAGAACTTGTTTTTGATTACAATGAGATTCTCTTGCTTGTCCTCTAATGCCACATATTGAACCAGGCGGAATCTGACAGCAAGTGGTCCAAGACCTAATCCCCAAGGTTCATACCACTATGGTTTGATTAACACTACACGTACTGTTAGACTCCAAAACACTGCTCCAATTATCAACGGAAAGCAGAGGTATGCTGTCAATAGTGTGTCATTCATCCCAGCTGATACACCTCTAAAGCTTGCCGACTACTTCAAGATTCCTGGAGTATTTAGCCTTGGAAGCATGCCAGATAACCCCACTGGTGGTGGCGCTTATCTTCAGACTTCTGTCATTGCTGCTGATTTCCGGGGTTATGCTGAGCTTGTGTTTGAGAATCCAGAAGACACTTTGCAGTCGTGGCACATTGATGGTCATAATTTTTTTGTTGTTGGGTAAGTCTACCTGTCTCTATAATTGGGGGTGCAATGGCCAGATAATCTGTCAAGAGTTCTAACTGAAAGAAAACAGCAAACGTAGAATTGGCCTTTGCTTATAATTGATGTATATACTGGAAATCTGTTTTTATCCTCTAGATTCTGAAATTCTAGATTATTTTTTATATGGGCAGGATGGATGGAGGGCAGTGGACTCCTGCCAGCAGATTGACTTACAATTTAAGAGACACAATTTCTCGTTGCACTGTTCAGGTATACTGACAAATGTACATGAATAAATTCTGAATTTGTGACGTGTACCAAAATTTTCTCAACAGAATCTTCTTACTCTGCATGTACGAAAATTGTCCTTTACTTTCTTCTTTGGCATAAGCATTTTCAAACCTCCATTACTTTCTTCTTTGCCATGATTATTTTCAAAACTTTACACGTGGAGGATGGCAGTATCAGAAATGAACTAACAGTTTCATTTTGATTTTGCTTCCTCCTCTTCAACAAGATGGGCAAATTACTTTTCCTATCACTACATATTCAATCCACACTTGTACATAGCGTTGACCATAATATTCTGATTTGTATGGTAAAGATGCACTTAAATTATATTGCTGTGTTTGGTCTGAATGCAGGTGTATCCCAAGTCATGGACTGCAGTTTACATGCCTTTGGACAACGTGGGAATGTGGAATGTGAGGTCTGAGAACTGGGTTCGTCAATACTTAGGCCAGCAATTCTATCTTCGTGTCTATTCCCCTGCAAATTCATGGAGGGATGAGTATCCAATCCCAAGTAATGCTCTTCTATGTGGCCGTGCAGTTGGGCATCAAACTCGATCCCTGTGAAGTACAGAAAAATTGATAACATGTCACAAGAGGGTGACAGTCTTGGGTTTAATCTAGGAGAGTGGATATCTAATGGCTTAGACTCGAGCCATTTTACTATGTTTTTTATGCTCATTGAGTTCTTTGTCCATTTCTGGTAGATTGCTCTAAATCGGTAACAATTTCTCCATGCTATGTAACTTTTAACTGGTTTATTGAATGGAATGGACCAAAGGTGGCAATCTTTTTCCACTGAATCTTCTTTCATCACTGCATTGTGCTGATAACGAGAGAATGGTTTTGAAAACTTATGGCACGCGTATGACTTAGAAGAAAGTTCAGTGTGTTGGAAATTCCCACTTCAAGAAATGATTCATTCTTAGTGTTGTGGGTATGCTTTTAAATAGTAAATGACATGGTAAAAAAGTCAGTTAAGTAGGTTGGGTGGTTAAGTTTCTTAAAAGGAATTGGTTTTGCTTTCCTTTATAAAAACAGGCTATGTAACTGGGTTTTGGGGTCATCTTTCGAGCTTCATAGAGCTCTAGGCGTCTAAATTAGATGTTCTTAGGCTTGTTAGAAACTTGTGAATCTCCTGTACATGAATGTAATCCTCGTCGTCGTTCATAAAGCATATATAAGTTTGTTGACCTCGTAGATGCAAGCATGCTGCTGAATTTACGTATTTTCGGTGTTCTTTATGCTTCCTTTATTGTTTTCTGTGGGTTCTGGTTATTTGTGTTGATTTGTTCGTGCAAAAGAAGCAATATTGAATTGAGATCTCAACACTTAGATTGAGTGGCACGAATTGAACAAACGAATAGATGAAGCGGAAAACAAAAACTGAACTTTTTTTTTCTTTGATCAAATTGCACAGAATTGTAATGTAAGTTAGTAGCAGAGTGCTTAATAGTCCAAATTCATGTGAAAACTAATAAAACTAATATCCTCCCGCACCGGCATTCCTGGTTTAAGTTGCGCCTTCAAATGGGGAAGAATCAGTCTCTCTGTCATATAGCTCCAAGCAAGAGTTCATTTTTTTTTTTCCTGCAACTCTGAAAATTAACTGAAAGGATGAGTTTACAATTCATTCTCTATCACTGAGTTCTGTTACTAATTTTTCTCTACAATTTCTAGCCAGAGATGGTTGACTTATTCGGCCTGAAAGCCGAACCAGCGGGGGCACAAAAAGATGGGCCTTGTGCTTGTGCCCATCTGGTATTAAAGGGGTGTATCTCAGATCTGATTCGATGCAGTTTGACAGCAACCACTGACAGATTATCAAAAATCTCAGCAGGATATTCAAACTTCTTTTGGAATGCAGGATTAAATGCAGTTAGTTTTGGACATTTAGTGGGCGTGGACCAAGTTGTATTCAATATTGTAAGTGTCCGCGGAGTTGAGTGCATTATATGCGCGCGTACCTAATGCATAGCCCAAAGGCAATAAACACCATCGAGCATTGGCCCTGGCTAATTAGAAGAGAGAGTCTAACGAGGGAGGTTTAACCAATTAATAAAAGAGTGAGAATTATAATTATTAATAAAAATTTTAAAATTAAAATAAATTTTATATAATAAAATTTATTAAAATATTTATTAATTAAAGAATTTTATCAAATTATCATAATTAATTAAGATAATATAATAATTTCACATAAAATTTATCTTTTTAATTAAAATATAACAATGGTAATATGTATTATATTATTTTACAGTAAGTTATAT
>CP135579.1:8269387-8485324 GCA_032401905.1 Swietenia macrophylla | reverse complement strand
TAAAAATAATTTTTAAATAATAAAAATTATAATTAAATAATAATTAAATTTTTATTTATTATAATTAAAATAAATAATTTATTTAGATTATAAATTCGGAGACGGACCGCGATTAACTGAGCAGCCCATCCAACAAATATAGATTTTTTTTTTTTTTATTGATTAGTACAGTGGTTCTTGAATCTTCTCGCGCAAGCCGTTTACTGCGTCAAAGCAGTGTCGCACAACAAGACAAATATTGAAATTTATTCAAGGGGGTATAAGGTCAAAACACTTTCCCGCCGCCCAATCGTCAGACACTCGGATCGCAGCACACACTATTCGCGCACGCTTCCCTAAAACGAAGGAACAAACAAACCAACCCACGCTAGTCTTAATGAGTGGAAGCAGAACCGCAAAACCCTTTCTCTTCTTTATATCAAAAACCCCTAAGTCGAAACCCTAATCTCTATTTGATCACGTCAATGGAACTCCGCTCTCGTCGAACCATCGGTAGATCCTCCGGTAACCGTAAATTTGCAAATATTTTTTTTGTAATTCAGAGAAATGGCGGGTAGAAAAGAAATTTGGTTGTAGAAGCTGTGTTTCGCGATTCTCGTGGCGAAAAAATTTCCTTGATTTTTGTTTGTTATGTTATTTCTTTATTGTTGTTTATGATTCTTGTTTCGTGAGATTAAGTTCTGCGTCGTGGATTGTTTGGCGTGCAAGAAATTCTATTTTCTAAAATTGGTTGATTAATATTTTGGTTGAATTTTGTTTGGTTCTTCGGATAGAAAGTAATAAGAATGCAATGTGTGTGATCATTCGGTGGTTTTGTTTCAATATTTTTTTAATATTGATATCTAATAACGAAGCAGGCGACGGACAAGATCAGAATGATTACTCTGGGGAGGTAGACAATCAACAACAATCTGTTATTGATCTTTCCGACAATGAAATTTATGTGCCTTCGGAAGATTCCGATACTAGCAGTTCCATCAACGAATGTAAGTCATTTCTGCTATCGTTTCTTTTTCTTTTTTATTTTTTTCGTTACTACAAGATTTTTCTCATATCTCTAATGGGGACATTGGTTGGATGATCTGGCTATAACTGCTTTCATTTTGATGGTAGATGTTACATGAACTACATTTTTTCATGTAAAATTTTGACATTAACATCAGCTGATATAAATGAAACGATCGATGTGTCTGAAAATAAAACCTTTTGGAATGCTTATTTTATTTTAATTTTATTGTTATTCTCTTTGTTTTTAAAATCAATAAAGCATTTGGAACAAGGCAATTTTGTTGCTTCTAGCCGTGAATTTGAATGAATACTTATTTTGAAATATTAATGTAGGCAACATATACGAGGAGGAAGAGTCTCTGGACTTAGATCTTACATTAACGACTAAAAATATTACCCGCAGTAGTAAAAGTAGCAATAGTGTTCCTGTTAATTTGTACGCTGAGCCTGCAGCGAAAAGGGGGAAAGTGGGACCACCAAAGCTAGTCTATAATGTGCAACAGTCAACTCAGGCAAAAGGGGATGAAAATGGGTTGAATAGGAGAAAGAAAACTCGAGAAAAAAGGAAAAGGAAGGGGACAGATCCGCCATTGTTGTGGGAAATTTGGGAAGAAGAGCAGGAGAGATGGCTTGATCAGCATGAAAAAGATGATGTTGATGATTTGGATCAGCAGAATCGAATAATGACTGAGACCGTTGACAAGCCACCAGATTTGATCACACCTTTGTTAAGGTACCAAAAGGAATGGTTGGCCTGGGCTTTGAAGCAGGAAGAATCTGCAATCAGAGGTGGAATCCTTGCAGATGAGATGGGAATGGGAAAGACCATTCAAGCAATTGCACTCGTACTTGCCAAACGGGAAATTTGTAGGACAATCGGCGAACTTGATATATCCTCAAGTTCATCAACTGGTTTGCCTGGAATCAAAGGCACCCTGGTTATTTGTCCCGTGGCGGCTGTGACCCAGTGGGTATCTGAGATCAATCGGTTTACTTCAATAGGAAGCACCAAAGTGCTGGTTTATCATGGTTCCAACAGAGAGAGGAGCACTAAGCAATTCTTGGAATATGATTTTGTCATAACAACATACAGCATTATTGAGGCTGACTACAGGAAACACATGATGCCTCCAAAGCAGAAGTGCCTGTATTGTGGGAAGTTGTTTTATGAGAAGAAGCTCTCAATTCATCTGAAATATTTTTGTGGGCCTGGTGCTGTTAGGACTGAAAAGCAGTCTAAACAACAGAAGAAAAAGACAAAAGCTTCATCATCTACATTGGATAGAGACAAGGAATCTGCTAAAGGCAAAAGCAGTTGGTCTGAGGGTGGTTACACAGGGAAGAAAAGCAGGAAGAAAACATCATTTGAGATGGATTCTTCGGCTGGAGGTGTAAAGAACTTATCCCGAGGGAAATCACCGTTGCATTCCGTGAAGTGGTATCGGATCATTTTGGATGAGGTGAGTTTGATATATTGTTAATTCAAAGAGGATCACTAGGCAGTGTGACATCTTGTGAGAAATGGTTGTTTCTAGCTATTGCTAGAGCAACAATTTAGATTTATTTTTTTAAGTGCAGAAGTCTAGCTTCATTTCCTTTTTTAATTTCATGACTTTTTATGTTCTCTTGTTTCATTCTGTTCTCTACCAATTGTAGTTTCTTCTTCCCAACTTTAGGCACATTTCATAAAAGATAGACGCAGTAACACTGCAAAAGCTGTCCTTGCTTTGGAGTCTTCATACAAATGGGCTTTAAGTGGCACTCCTCTTCAGAACCGTGTTGGGGAACTTTACTCTCTGGTAAGCTTACCAAATGTCAACAAATTTGACTGTAATATACCAACTTAAGTTCTCAACCTTACAAGGTCACTTTAACAATCACAGGTTCGCTTTTTGCAAATAACTCCATACTCGTATTACTTTTGTAAGGATTGTGACTGCAGGGTTCTTGATTACAGGTATGATTTCAGATTCAAGATTGTTGGTACCTATGTGTATTTTTGTTCTTGCAGACTAAATAATATGGCTGGTAAATTAAGTATGCGAATGCAATGTAAAATTATCAACGAAACATTCTTGTTGTACTCTTTTCTAGGCTTCTTCATGCCAGCAATTACATGGGGAAAAAAAACTCTATTCAGTGACATCTACACATGCACTGACTCTAGCATTCTCTTGATTCCCTGTTGGTTATCAACCTTACTTCCCTCTCATCATACAATAAAATCTGTAACATGAGTAGTTTTTGCAGCCATGCTTGTCTCTATCATGATATCTGGGTCAAAGATATAAATTTTCCTTATGGGTGATATTGCCCAACAAGGAAGCAGACTGCAGTAATTGAAAAGTTATTTCCTTGTATATTTGACTGTTGAATGAGTCACCGTGATCTTTATTTGCCATATTGTTCTAGTTCCCTTCCTTTTTTGTTGCTACCATTGTCTCCGCGTCCTTACTCGGTGTATTTTAGACTAGGGGATTCTGTTTTAAGTAGTGGCTGTTAAGTTTGTTGCCTGTATCAAATTAATTAGTCTCGTTGCAACCTGAGCTTCTATTACCATTCTCCTCCTGGTTTTCCCCCTTGACATTCCACTTATCATTGCAATTTTTACCTGGATCACTTTGAATGTTTTAATGGTTTTTTCAATCATTGTTTACATGTCCTAATGCTTTTACAGTTCAGCAGACTGCCCAAACTGCCCTCATAGTTCTGTTAGGCATTTTTGTTGGTGGAATAGAGTAAGTTTGCAGTTTCTTCTTCATACTTTGTTTCTTTATTCCTGATTTATTATGGGTATTTCTGGTCTTCAGAGTATGTATGTGAGGAATATCTTTTAATTTATTGTCTTTGTCAGTATGTTGCTACTCCAATACAAGCGCATGCAAATTTTGCCCCTGGAAGAAGAGCCATGATATTGTTAAAGCAAAAGGTTTTGAAAAACATAGTTCTAAGACGCACTAAAAAGGGCAGGGCTGCTGATCTCGCCCTTCCTCCTAGAATTGTAAGTTCTCCTGAAGAAATTAAGAGATTTATTACTCAGTTCTAAGCTTTCTGACAACCGGTCTGCCCCCAATGCCCCTTTCCTGCAGGTTTCATTGAGGCGGGATAGCCTGGATATTAGAGAAACAGATTATTATGAGTCATTGTATAGTGAAAGTCAGGCACAATTTAATACGTAAGCTACCCGTTACCTTGTCTGTTTCTGCTTTTTGTTCACATTTGATGTTTTTAATTGAAATTAGCCATCTTGTGTGCCTCCTTTAAATTAATTTTAATTTTTTTTCTACTTTGCTATCTATTATTATTTTCTATAGATTATTGTTTCTCGAATTTCATGTGATTGCAATGGTTGTAAATTTATGCAATTTTGCTCTGCAGTTATGTCCAGGCTGGAACAGTAATGAATAATTATGCTCATATATTTGACCTCCTCACACGATTGCGGCAGGTAAATTACTATTCAATAATGAAGAGTTGAGTCATGGATTGGGACACCATAGCTTAGCTTATTATTTTTTAATATAAAAATCCAATTTTATTGTTCATTTTTCATTCAAGTTCCAGAAGTCGTTGATTGATTGGGAGTCTTCCCTAGTTTATTTGAAGCTCTTGTTGAGTGCTCTTCAGATTAAGTTTAAAGAGCAAAAGAGAGAGGGATTACTAATCAGATGTGTCATGCTCACACCACAATTATTTGTGGACACGTTAAGAGTTTTAGAGGGCTAGTTTAATGTTATGCCTGAGCCCTTCATATATTGAATATTTAGATCTATATTAATAGTATACACTGTATTTTCTAATTGGACTTTTTTTCTGGTTTGTAAAAAGAGGAAAAAAAAACCGTTGATTTGAAAATTTTAGTCTTTTGATTTCAACTATTTCTTCTCATTAACTCTTTTAGTCTCTTTCCCTTCTTTCTACTTATGTTTTCAAGATCCAGTTTTAACTTAGACATGGTTTCGCTTTGGGAAGTTTGATTCACCACTATTTTTAGTTAGAGTTCTGTTGGTATCCCTGCCCTTTTTTTTGTTTTTTGCGTCTGGGTTTCCATATTTTTGTAATCAATGGAGAAGCTTGTTTTATTAACAAAGAAGATCTCATATGGTGTTTAAGTGTTACAGACATTTCACTTATTTGGATGCTTTTTCATGACTTCTTATTTTTTTGGTAAAATTGCAGGCTGTTGATCATCCTTACCTTGTCGTGTATTCCAGAACTGCTGCTCTAAGAAGTGGAATTGAAACTGAATCTGAGCTTGTTCAACAAGTATGCGATCTTTGCCATGACTTGGCTGATGATCCTGTGGTGAGTTATCATTTCTTCTTATAAATTTGTTTGTAAAATTAACTAAGTGGAATAATTTTGATGAGTTATGAGAGTGAGATGTGCTTATTTCATCCTTGATAAGGTCAAAAAAACCTGCTGCTGAGGCAGTCAATTGCCCTGTACCCATAATGTCTTAGTTCATGACATGTAAAGCAACAACAACTCTTTCTCATGCTGTTTATTACCTGTTGATTTACAATCATACTTGTACTCTCCACTTCCAATTCCAAGTGAGAACTCCTATGAACTGTGTACTTGTTTTTTGGGACTCCTTGATTTTGTCGCTTATAAAGCCTAGTCCTAAATTGATTCTTATTTTACAACTTTTTTCTCATTTTTACAGGTTACCGAATGTGCACATGCCTTTTGTAAAGCTTGTTTGTTTGATTCTACTGCTTCAAAATTTGTAGCCAAGTGCCCTACATGTTCAATTCCACTCACTGTTGACTTTACAGCAAATGAGGGTACTGGAAAGTGGACAAGTAAAACAATCATTAAGGGCTTTAAATCCTCGAGTATTCTAAACAGAATACAACTTGATGAATTTCAGACGAGCACAAAAATTGAGGCTCTGGTAAGTGTTATATGAAGCTGTTACTTTTTTTTTTCCTTTTTTTAATTCTTTTTAATTTAGTTGTTGTCTTTCTTCTTCTTTTAAATCTGGTATAAAACAAATGCAAGATATTATGCTCATTCTCCTGATAAAGGAAATTCATGCATGAATTATGATGCGTGCAATTTGAGCATTGAATATAAGATCAGATAAGAAGAACATCTAAAGTTATGTCAATCACATTTTCTGATGTACTATTTATGTTCTTATGGTTGCCATACTAATGAAAACCCAAGTTGCAACTTGCAATACTTTGTTCTGTTTGCCGCAATATTGAACAAGCATATGATTTCGGCAGATCATATGTACGATTGTTTTGCTGATTTATGTATTTTGTGGTGTGTGCACATTTTTTTTTATAAGAAACCAATAAAACTATATAAATAGAGAAAAGAAAGGGTGTGTGCATGCTTATAATTATCCATCATTTTCTTTCATTTGCTGAGTGGATTTCCTTTGCTGCAGAGGGAAGAAATTAGATTCATGGTTGAAAGAGATGGCTCTGCGAAAGGAATTGTTTTCAGCCAGTTCACATCTTTCTTGGATCTCATAAATTACTCCCTTAATAAGGTAAAATAAGTATTGCATCTGAGTTTATTTTTATGTATAAAAGAGAAATGTCAAGCTAATATGTTAAAACCTCTTGCAGTCTGGCGTAAGTTGTGTCCAATTAGTGGGAAGTATGTCCATTGCTGGAAGAGATGCTGCTATCAAGAGATTTACTGAAGATCCTGATTGCAAGATTTTCCTCATGAGCTTGAAAGCTGGAGGTGTTGCGCTCAATCTTACAGTTGCATCCCATGTGAGCAATTGCTTTTCTTATGTTTAATATAATCTTTGTTCTCTGTTTATGAGGATCCTAGCTAAGAATCCATCAGTGAGTTGTTGAAGGATCCAACTCATGATATGCCTTATTTGTAGGACTAACTCCTATTAGATGCAGAATAATGGGACCTGCATATAAATCTGTTGAAATGGACTTTGTGTCAGTGGAATCTTTCACTCTATGCATAAGAAATTGGTGTGGTTATATGTTGGCTGAATTTGCAAAAGACCTTCATATTTCTTGTATATATACGTAATCTATTAATTTTATTGTTGCTGGAGTTTGGTTTACAAAAACTCTTGAGTTTTTGATGAATCCAGTGCGACCATTAGATAACAAGCAAATTCCTTTTGTTACTTGATTTTGATTGAAATTTCTTCGGCTCAATTTATTAGTCTCTGATAAAATCTTGTGCAACTATTAGATAGCAAGCAAATTCTGTCCCTTGAATTTCATAAAATTCCTCGCTCTCATTTGTATTTACTGAGGTCCTTTCTTGATGTTGCAGTTTGTCATTTTATTTGTCATGGCTAATGTCAACTAAGTCTAGTTATTGTGCTACTTATACTACCTTTGAGGCCTTTCGTCCAGTATTCTGCTGAACCTCTGGTAGAATTGGCGTCTTCTCTTACAACTAGCCTATGCCTGCTAAAAAGATTTAGGTGAATTAATTCATTTTGATTGTCTTTATATGTTTGAATCAACTTGCCATGAGATAGTCCACACACCTTGTACCAAAATTTTTCTTGTGGGATTTGAGCTTGACACCTCATGTAACAAAAGGGATTGAGTTAGTGGTATGTGTTCTATCTGTTTTGAGTCAAGTCTATTTTTGTAAGCATGCGTTTTGTTTTTCTTTTTGTTGATTAGACAAGCATGGTTCATTATTTGAAATTTTTCTTGGAGGAAGCTTGCAATAACTTCCTCATACTTGATCCATTTTTTGGTGACTGCATGATTTAAGCTATTGCTGGAATGAACTCGCTCCCTCATTTCTCCTTTAGCTATTAAGCTTTTGTGATCAATAACTGACTCTTGATTCGTTCTGGTCTAGGTGTTTTTGATGGACCCTTGGTGGAACCCGGCTGTGGAGCGGCAAGCTCAAGATAGAATCCATCGCATAGGGCAGTATAAGCCAATAAGGTGTGCCTTTTGCTCATTGCTGCAATGCCCCCAAGTCGAGAAAAATGGATGAAACATTATTTCTTTCTTAGGGGAATAACGTTGTTGTCTGCACTTGTAGGATTGTGAGATTTGTAATTGAGAACACAATCGAGGAAAGGATTTTGAAATTGCAGGAGAAGAAGGAACTAGTATTTGAAGGGTATGTCTGAATTGTCTGCCAGCTTGTAGGCATGCCGAATATAGGGTGTAAACCATCGTTCAATTTCTAACACTTTTTTTTTTTTTTTTTTTTCTGTTTTGTGCTTTAGGACTGTTGGCGGAAGCGCAGATGCTCTAGGAAAATTGACAGAGGCGGACATGAAGTTTCTATTTGTCACTTAAGCTAGACAATTCCTAAAAATAAGCAAAGCTCCATTGTCAAATGTAGTTTCTATTTATCACTCCCCTTTATTCAATGTTGTATCATGTGCCAAGATTCTGGCGATCATACTGTTATATATATATATATATACATGTAGGTGGTGGTAAATCTCAAAATTATGTAACGTGCGTAATTCTTTATTAAAGCGAAAATAGCCGGGCAAGAAAGTGATCAACAGTGAATGATTGGATAAAAATCATATCTGCAGCAGCCGGGGAGAATCTAGAAAGTAGCAACGACTGATGGCGAGAAATTTAGGCTAGGGAAATTTTTGTGAATAGGCGTGTATCTGCTGATTTTAACGACTGTACGGCTTGGATTTGTACTTTTGATTAAGGTTGTCATAACAGGTCACGCATTGAGTGCAGACGTGACAATCAAATCAGACGGGCAGATATTAAAACACGTAAACAGAGTATTTACACTTATTTTTGATGCACCCATTTTTATAATTTAGTCATTATTCTTTAGAAAACAATTTCATCTTATAATTGGAATTTTCTGAATATCCATTTCGGACCATAGAATTTCTAGAACCTTAAAAAAGAATTATTTATTATTATTATTTTTGGCTTTGGCTTCTTGGTAAAGGCATGGGAGGCTCACGGTATCCGAAGAAAGTACAGAGAGCATGTGGATTAAAAAACCAGCGAGGGAGTACACGAGGATTAGTAACGCAGGAGGCCTCGTGCTCTCTTGATATTCAAAAATAACAAAACAACCAGAGCACTTTATGAGAAATGTATCAGTGTCCTCCGACAGCTGCTCTGGCAGAATCAATACAGTTATTTCCACAAAATTTTAAATCTCACAGATTTATTCTGGCCAAGAGGTATGGAAAAACAAATTATACTAAAATCATCTCGTGCATGCCTGCAAAATGGAGAATGAGCAGAGGTTCTTCATACATCCAGGAGAAGCCTGCGAGGATCCTCCACAACATCTTTGATGCGGCGCAAGAAAAATACAGCCTCTCTTCCATCAATCAGCCGATGATCATATGTTAATGCAATATACATCATAGGCCTGGGGACAACGCTGCCTCCAACAACCATTGGACGGCTCACGATCGAGTGCATGCCCAGTATTGCAGACTGCCCAAAAGAATTGATAATGAGATTCCCATATGTTCATTGTGGGAGTACATAAAAGATAATAAGACTCTATTTTTTCCGTCTTTGTGGTGTAACCTTTAACAGAAAAAATCAGGAAGTCAATCAAGTAAAACCAAAGAGGTAGTTGTCCAGAGCCATACCTGCGGAGGGTTAATAATTGGAGTACTTAAAAGGCTTCCATAGACTCCACCATTGGATATTGTGAAAGTTCCACCAGCCATTTCATCTATTGAAATAGAACCATTGTTTGCCTTCTTAGCTAGAGTGTTGATCTCCTTCTCTACGTCCGCAAAGTTCATTCTATCAGCATTGCGAATGACTGGAACAACAAGACCCTTAGATAAGAAAAATGGATTGTGTTGGTTAGTAAAATGTATATAACTGCTCTGATGTAAAAATTGAAACTGATCTTGTTAAATACTACAGATGAAAATAACATAACTAGTAAGCTCATGTCACCAGGTTATTACATGAAGCACGACATACCTTTGGAGTGCCAACAGCAATGCTGATATCAACGTAGTCTCTGTATATAATATCATCTCCATCAATGACAGCATTAACAACAGGCTGATGCTGTAGAGCACTAACAGCAGCCTAGACCAGACAAAACCCCCACCCCAACCAAAAAAATTAAGAAAGTAAACAAAAATTAAAATTAACATGAGCATAAATTCATTGCACACTACAAAATCATCAGACAGCAAAATTATCAAACACGAAATGGCACTTTATACAATACATTCTACATACTTTGATGAATCCTGACATTAGTCCCAATTTCACTCCATGCTTTTCAACAAAGGCATCTTTATAATCTGAGCGGAGCTTCATCAAGTTAGTCCTGCATAATAGAGCATATTAACCATGAAAACAAAAGAGCCGCAACTGATTCTTTTCAGAGAATTACACAGAAATACTGTGAGAGAATTAGCAATTCAAAGGCAAAATAAGTCATTCATTAACCTGTTTTCCTTTCAACTACAGGCATTCATTTAATGGAGATAGAAAAGGGGTTGATTACAGAGTGCCAAGAATTTTTATTGCAACAAATCAAAGCCTAAGATAGAGACTACAAATTGAACAATTATGTCATTCATCACTTATTAAATAAGCCAGCCATTCATTTAGTGAGTGTTCATGATTATTACATGAATGGCAAAGACTGAAGTTATAACACAAAGGAAATCTAAAAAGCAAAGGCACAGAAGTGGCTGTCTCAGAAAACAGGTAAAAAAAACTTACATATCAACCTCATTAAATGTGGTAAGCATCGCAAACGTATTTTGAGAATCTTTCAAGCGAGTAGCAACCCTTTTCCTAAGTCTTGTCATAGGGACCTGCAAGTAAGAGGACAATAAGATACTTTGAGTATCCTAACCAAGAAGGAACTACATAGTACATTTAATGTGTTTTCCAATCTTACATAAATCTAAAACTTACCCGTCTCTCCCGATCCTTGGGAGGAAGTTGCGGTTCTGAAGCCATGGCTTTTGGAGGTGATGAAGAAGGTTTTTTAGCCATGGGTTGTGGTGGAGAGGGGATTTTATCCTTCATGGCAGGGGCAGCTTCTGCCTTAGGAATTTGCTTTTCTTCAGCAGGTGGTGGCTGAGGAGCTGCTTTCTCTGCTGGAGCAGCTTTAGTAGCACCTTCACCTGACTTTGAAATGACCGCGATTTTTGTACCTGGCTCCACAGTTTCACCTTCCTTGGCTACAAGCTACAATCAGTTACATTAAAAATAATTAGAAACATTCACTATAACAGAACTAAATCCACTTTTAAATAGAAATAAGTAAAACTAGTTGTGTTATACCATTTAATTTTGCTTTGTTATGAAATATTACCTTTTGAATAACACCAGCTTCAGGACTTGCTACATCTATTGTCACCTAGCAGTCATATAATCAAATCTGTCTTATAAACATCAGTTTGCACTACAAAACCAACTTTTACAATGATTAACAGTCTCAAAGCTTATACACACGTTCTCCAAAGAAAATACCTTATCAGTTTCAATTTGAGCAATGGGTTCATCAACTCCAACTCTGTCACCAGGTTCTGCTCATCATTTGTCAAGCATGAGGTTAAGAAAAGCATGACTATTGTGAGTTAGCACATGGGCAAATTCTCCCACACACTGCACACAGAAAAAGCTTCAAAGAAAATTATCTGTAAATTAACATACGCTTCAAGAATTTCGCCAATGTTCCATCAGTAATGGATTCGCCCATAAAAGGAACAACAGCATCCACAAGGTCTCCTATAATCCACGATAATCAATTAAAATTAAGACTTACAAAAATATAAATGAGTCATCCAACAAGCATATATGCAATTATATGTACCACTATCTGAAGAAAATGGTCTACTCCTCAAACTGATGAAAGATTCTTTCCCTATCAGTTCAGTTGCCTCCCTGCCAGGAAAAGAACAAAAAGATTTAAAATTGATTCTTTTAATTTTTTTAAACCATTCTCAATTCAAAAATGTCAATAAAGCTTCTGTTTACTCTTCAAGTATTCATCATGATGCAGGTAGCAAACAGAACTAAATCTTCAATGCTTACAAAGCAACCAACAATCACATGTTTTCAACCACCAATTATACCATTTCCTACAAGAAGAAAAGTTTCTAAATCCAAATCATCAAAAAATTGGCTTCAAATTTCCAGTTCCAGGTACCTAAACCTCGTGCAATAAACTAGCAATTAAAATAACAAGGCAAATTAAGAAACAAATCGTGCCGCATATGATCACTCACTGACCTCATTGGCGTCGAACAAACATATTTGCCTACAAAGAACCAAAAACAAAAAAAAACAAAAATGGAACAAATCAACAAAAGTCAAATACAACTTTGCCTTAGATAATTTTTTCCTTTAGTTTTTTCATAAGAATACCTGAAAAAATGTGGTAGCCAGAACCCTGAACAAGCTGAATTCCTCTGCAAGTGCTTAGAGCCTGTGTGCAGATTCATACACATACAAATCACCTCAAATCAAAATTAAATTGCAAAAAATTAAAACAAAAGAAAGTTTTTTATTCTTAGTACCTTCTTCTGCACAGTCGTGTAACATCTTGGCCTGATCTTTGAGAACGACTGTCCAATCACCTGCGCCTGTAAAATCAAACGTACACCAATTAAAACTAAAAGTTAAGTAGCACAGCTAATGATTAATCAAAATGAATAAAACAAAAAAAATCAAAATAATTATAATACCGAAGTGACTTTGCGGCGAACAATTCCCCAAATCATTTCTTCAACAGCTCGCTCTGCCTCAACTCAGTTTCCGAAATTATGGATCTCTGATATGCAAAATGGAATTACTCAAGAGCGATGACTCAAGAAGAATAAGAACTTTCTTGCCAGACCATCCGACGTGCCTTGTTTTTAATTTTTTATATTTCCAATTGACTTTTTTCCTTCTGCCCAATTATCCAATGACACGTAATGGTAAATTGTGTGAAAAATTGTGACGTGGATGTCAAGGGAGATCCTACGTGGCATTTCTGTATTGTCTGGTCAATTTGTTGGGCTAGAGAAAAAGAGTACGTAGCGAATTGAGCTACTCAATGGCCAAAGTAGTAATTATGTTGGCAGACGGTGAGTATATTCGTCATTTAAAGATCCCTGAACTAAGAGCAAGGGACCTCTTTGATACAAAATAAAAATATTATGTTTTCTTCATCAATACATATAAGTTGAGGACCTAAATATTATTACTTCTTTTTCTTTCATTTTATTTCCGGAGCCAACGCGGTGACAACACGTCCGAAGTTCGCTCTGTATTCGACGACGCGCTGGAATTTGATTAGCTCCACTTTCACACGGCCACAACCGAACCATTAAAGGCAGCAAGAGGAGAAGCGCACCGAGCCCACACTAGTCTCATCATTTCTATTCAGCTCGCTCAAAAACGGCGAAAAAAAAAACCTTTACTTACGACTGAAGATAACATGATTCAGCTGCTCTACTCCGTGTTCTTCGGCGAGATGGTGTTAATTATGTCGCTGTTATTCAAGACGCCGTTGAGGAAACTCGTGATTACGACCCTTGATCGGGTTAAGCGAGGGCAGGGCCCAGTCGTGGTGAAGACGGTGGGAGGAACTTTATTCATTGTGCTTATGTCTAGCGTCTATAGCATGATCAAGATCAAGCAGCGCACCCTAGAGGCTGGCGTCTTCAATCCCACTGACCAGGTCCTCATGTCCAAGCACATGCTCGAAGCCTCTCTTATGGGTAATCTTTTCAAGATTGTGATTTTATCTGGCGTTTTGTTGGATTATGATATTTGAGAACTACTGCATGTTTGATTGATACATTTGTGAATGCTGCTCCTTATAACAATTGTCAAACTATATGTCAATCGCTAATCTATGGTGAAAGAGAAGATTGATTGATTTTGTTCGATAGTAGGAGAAATTAGATATTGATGTTAGTGTTTAGCCAAATGCTAAGTGATTTGTGTTCTCATATAAAATGGTTGATCGTGCAAAATTTTAGAATACTATGAATGTGGACATCATGGAAAAGCTAAAATAGTGTTATTCCTTGAATGCTTAGCTATCAAATGGAGTATTTTGGAATCTGGACTGCTCCCGTGACAGTGTTGATAAGTTGTCATAATCAAGTGACTATAAATTTGTCATCTGTATTTGGTTTTGTTTATGAATCCATATCAATTAATTGAGCGCATGTATTGGGAAAGCTGATGGTAGTATATTGAATGAACGGTGATTCAATAAAAAGCATATATGGTCTCAACTTTCATTGCCTTATTCAGGCCTCATTAATTAGCCAACATAAGGGAGAAGTTTGCTTTTCACAAGAATTCTTTGTTCTTTCATATTGTACTTATGTGTATTTACCTTGGAGAATCAACGATCTATTTTCAGCCAACCAAGAAGGAATGGTAAACAAAAACCCTTATAAATTGTGTGAAGAGTTGGAATATAGTATCTTTGGTAGTATAAATTGAATTGGTGTTCTAGTTTTTTAAACGCATTACATTTGCAGTTCACCCACACAGCCCTCACCATTATAACATTAGGCTCATGCTTGTATAAGAACATAGCTATTCTCTTTTTGCTTGCATGACATTGTAGATGTCTAACCAGAGCCAAGGAGAGAAGACTTTTGTTTCTACTGGGTTTGGACAAGCCAGTGACTTGTTTGGAACAAGGATCCTTTAGTTGAAATGATGATCTGACTCGGGGTGGTTCTTTTAGTGATCCTTCTACTCTTTATTTTTTCTTTATGGTGGAATGTTGTAACAAGAATACTAAAGCTATTTGCATCACTTAACATATGCATATGACTTGTGTTTCTATGTGTGTGCAAAAATCGAAATACTTTTGGATATCGCTATTTTCTTTTCCTTTTTGCGTAAGTAGTGCGTTCTGGTGATAGTGTAAGATGTTTACTCTTTGATGTCTGAATAGAATTTTGTCCTTACGCTTCACTCAATTTCTTCATCTGGTTGTCAGCTCGCCACTGTTATTTGTTGTGCAGGATTCTTGTTATTCAACTCATTGATGATAGATAGATTACACCATTACATAAGAGAACTTCAATTGCTGAGGAAGGCCATGGAAGCTGCAAAAAAGCAAAACAGAGGTTTCAAGGATGGGAAGAACACTAATGCTGACGAGCTTAAATGGTTGGTGGATGAAATTGCTACACTGAAGACAAAGATCAAGAAGCTGGAATCTGAATCTGAGGGAAAAGATGAGGAGGTAAATGCTGCGAAAGCTGAAGCAGAGGCACTAAAGAAGCAATCTGAAGGATTTCTTCTAGAGTATGATCGGTTGCTGGAAGAAAATCAAAACCTTCGAAACCAGTTGGAGTCAGTTGATCAGTCTGATGGCAAGAAGAATATGTCAGGAACAAATATATAACTACCTAACTGTGAACTATTTTCTTCTTTTTCTGTGTGAGAATGATAGTTGGCTCCATTGGAGGAAAGTTGTGCTGGTGGTTACAGTTAGTTTCTTTATCAGTGTATAAAGCTGAGTGGTTATATGATGGCAATATATTGAGTAAATTCTTAGTTATAGAATATAGAGACGGCGTGAATATATAACCAACACTTGTTTACCCTTTTGATGATAGTTCTTCCCAATATTTTTCAAGTTTAGATCCGGGTCTCTCTCTCTTTTTACCATTTTTTGTCTTAAATTCAGATTATTGCATTTTCTGGTAAGTTGTTTTCGCTAGCTATATTCCTACTTTTGATACATAAAATAAGACATATGTGCTGTAAATCATCATTAATAATCAAAATAGCAACAGTAATCCATGGAAAGAGGAATGTTGAGTTGCCAACAATCAGCTCTATATAGATGCACCTTTTGAAGCTCAATTACCCACATCCAAAGGTGGCAAAAGATACAGTGAGCAAACTTTCCATGCTATCTTTTCCAGTGGCTCTATCTCTATCTGCATTCTCAGAACCAACCAATACTCACCCAGATCAAAGCTTAAAGAAACCAACATAGTATTTGACATGTAGGACTGGCAAATGGCATAAATGTGACAACAATCCCAGTTGTTGGTGGCAGAAAAAAGGAGTCGTTTGTTCCCAACTATGGCACAATTTTTGCCATTGATGACAAGTTAAAAGTGACATCTGATAGAAACTCGATGCAAATAGGAAGGGCTCGTGGACTTTGGCAGTTGACAGCACCGATCTGCAGCTGCTGTTCTCAGTTGTGTTAACTAACCGGGAGTTGAATGGTAGCACCATGGAGATACAGGGTGCTGATCGTATGAACCAAAAGAAAAGAGGTGTCTGGTTCCTGGAACTGGGAAATTTCTGTTGGCAGAGGCTATGCTGTTTTTGGAGACTGTTAAGTGTAGATGTGGTCCATCTAAATGGCGTTATCAAGTGGACTGTTAGAGTTTTCCATTACTGATCAATTGGGTTATGTGATTTGTGATCTTTTGCTTCAAAATAAGAAACTTGAGCGTGTTGTGTTGTCCCAGTACTCTACGGTTAAAGAGTGTGCTGTTTTGAGGAGTATCAGTTATGTCTATGTTCAGCTTTTATTAGAATATGAAGTCGTTAATTATTTCTTCCTCGCTCGATCTCTCATTATTAACTTCAAGGACGTCTTCGGTGGTCACAATGCCACAGCCTTTCCAGTTACAGGCATTGCCGGCAAGCTTTTGTCATTAGACAAATTCAGAACGCTTTATGTCACCGATGACCACATTGCAGAGGACCTGAACGCAACTCAGCTGTCATCGGCCGCGCCCAAGGCATGTACGTGAGTTCAGGTTTCGACGGAATGAATACTTACGTCACGAATCGTGCATATAATGGCAGCACTCTAGATATTCAGGGTAGGAGCAAGCAATTTGATAGTGTTAGAGAGGTTTCTGTGGTTTCTGGAACTGGGAAATCCAGGTCTGTAAGAGGCTATGTCACATTCGTGACTTATTTCATGGATATTCCGAGTGCTTACACGGTTATCCGCTGCAAAGTTTCTATACTTCATTATTGGAAAATGTTGATGCCTGAAATTGTTTCTTTTCTTTTAAATAGATGAACTGTGAACGCAAGTGTTGAGTTCAGAAATACATCAATACATGTTGAAATTGACTAACAAACCCCGTAATCTATAAATTGAAGCCCACTAATGAATACGATGGGGTTCAGGATGGATTAGCCACCAGCTAACATTAAGCTTGATTTGATTATCACAGGGATATATTTTTGCTGTCTCCCCTTCCGATTAAATTGATTTGATTTGATATTTACTTATTTGAAACTAGATTTCCGTCGAGATACTTTCATTATTCGTAGAGAATTGGAAAATGGGTTTCAAAGTCAGGGCTTGAGTGGCCATTTTTTTCGTAAAGATTTCACATTTCTTTTTGCGTCTTTTCGTCTGGTCAGTTGGTTCTTCTGAAGAGGATCATCAAGGAGGGGTTTGAAAAATGGGCGGACGTGGAGAACAACTAACTTCTAGCTTGGCGCCTTTTTATTTGAAGAATGGGCGGGCCTGTTCCTCTAATGCACTGGGCTCAGAATTTTTGGACCCGGAGTCCTTCAAAGCCCAGCTCAACAAAGAGTTTCCATAAACCCCACACGAAGATTCTGTTCTTTTCACTTGGTCGAAATGTTTCTGCCATTGACCTTTTTGTGTGTGGTTGTCCTTCCCCACTTTTTAATGCCCAACCAGAACATGTCCTTGGCGTCTTGTCTTCTAAGAAGTTAATGGAAACTTCAATTCTCAGAACAGCAAAGAAGCTTCTTGCAGAAATGAAATATAATGAACGAGAACTTGGAAACTTGTAGAAGTTTAAGCCTATCCACTTGTCTAGTTTCCAGCCATTCAATCTAACCTTAAGACTCTTAATAGACCATCACCATTTTCTTAAATTATCTGACAAGTGATCAGGATTTGCTTTCAGTGATGAATGGGTTATTGAATTCAAAATTTCTGTCCATTTGTACAAGTTAACTTACCAACATGTGTTCATGCTTGGCCGAAAGCAGAGACTTCAAAGATATCAAATATCTGCATACTCAGCTTCCAAACTTTAGCCTTTTGCATGAGCTGGCAAATAAGCTGACCTAATTTGCTGTGTTTTTTGTACAGCAGGAGTAAACTTATGTAGATGAGTTCATATTTCTGGACATGATATTTGATCCAACTTAACCACTCAATAGAGAAACACAGTAAGTTGAGCGGCTTGTTAATTGAATATAGTTCGTTTGGGTCATGGGATTAACCAAACTTACCTACCAAATAGAGAAACAAAGGAAATAATAAGGTGGCAGGATTTATGCTGGAAGTGGCCAGGCCAGCCAGATTGGCAATTTGGCAGCAGCCTTATGGTTGTGGAGTTATGACTAATATTAATAAGCAATTTTCCCCCATTAACAGAAGACAGGATTACGTTGTATGCATTGAGAGACCCCACAACAGGAAAGGATCACGTTTTGACTTTCCCAAATGCTTCTACTCCATTGTATGTGGTGTCAGCTTATTCCAAAAGTGCTTCTAGTAAAAGTGCTTTTTAAATAAAATCTGAAGAAAAGAATTAGGCAGAGAAATTTTATGAAATTAAAGAACTTGAAATTGAAGGAAATAATAATAACCTATTTTTGTCCCTCTGTAAATTGAGGTTACTTCTAATTACAATACTATCATTTCTACATGAACATAACCCTGAAGAATTATTCCTACTAATCCTACTACTACTAATATTCGTATTTAAGAAATCCACCAACTTCTCACTATTAACAAAGATTTCTTGCTCATCCAATGCTGACCCACAAATCACATCATCTTCAGCTTCAATATTTTCCATAATTGCCTTACTTTCCTCATTGTTCTTCCCTCTGATTGTGGTCCAACTATCATCCCAATCCCAGCCGGGTCGCTCTGAAGATGACAACCGTCTGATTCTCTCACAATCCGAATTCTCGAAGCTTGAATGGATCAGATTTCCCAAGCTTTCTACTGTTTCTTCCAACGAGTTCCAGATACCTTGATCGAGAATACTTGTAGGAGAATTTGAACTTGAATTAGATTCTTGTATTTGCTTTGTGAAAGAATTGAATGCCCCAAGAAATGGATGCTTCAGAAGTTGACTTGCTGTCCACCTTTCTTTTGGATCTCTTCTTAAACAATTTGACAAGAAATCCTTTGCTTGGTTTGATAGAAAACCAGGAAACGCTGGTAATTCACAAGAATAAGCAATCCTGTAAAGAACTGTGACTGGATCAGTGGCATCAGGCCACGGTGCACCACCACTAGTCATTTCGATAACAGTACACCCAACTGCCCATATATCACTAGCACACCCCTGGTGTTCCCCACGCGCCACCTCAGGTGCCATAAACATCGGCGTGCCGCCGCTTTGTACTGCATCAGCCTCCCACTTAGCACACCCAAAATCGGCTATTTTGGCGCCAGTTTCCGTAATCAAAATGTTTCTACTCTTAATATCACAATGCACCACTCCATTCGAATGTAGGTACTCCAGGCCTTGTAATACCTGGCGCGTATAGCACGCGAACATAGATTCATCCAGCCGGCCGCCGTGCCGTTTAATTTCATCGTTCAGCGTGCCGCTGGGTGCATACTCCATGAAGATATTGTACATGAGCTTATTGTTTTCATTGCTAATGTCGCACCCCTTGTAGCTAACTATGCGAGGAGAATTGAAAGAAGAAAGAAATTTTTGCTCCCTCTGCAAGAATTCGGATTTGGACAGCTCCGTTGACTTGACAGCAAAAAGTTCACCGGAGCGTAGGGAAGTGACAAGGGAAACGATGGCTGTGGAGCCGTGGCCGATGGTGTGACCTCTTGTCCAGTCCATATCTGTAACTTTGGTTAGTCTATTAAGTTTCTTATTACAAAGGCGCCTTTATATAAGAGATTAATGTGAGGCATGGATTTTTAAAATGGTTGGTTTAATGGTTGGTTGGGTCTCTCTCCCTTTCTGTCAGAAGAGTTGACAATTCCTTTAACGGGAGTCCACACAACGTGTCAATATTGGGTTGTTGCCACGTGTGAAAGTTAGGAAGCAAGAAGAGTGTACAAATGGGAAATGTGTATTCTGGATTTGGTTTGGTGCAAAGAGGTGAAGAGAAGAGGTTGGATGAATAATCAAAACTCGGATTCTTTACCTTGTAGTTTGCATGAAGGGTAGACTTTTGAATATGGAAATTAGGGTTTTAAGGTAAAAGGAATGTGGGGTGGGTTGAACCACCAACAAGGGTTGAATTTAAGTATCATTTCCGGTTGTTTTGGTGGGTTGAATTGGATCAATTAGGGGTCTATGAAGAAAGGACAGGTCAATTACCAAGTCTTTAGTATAAAAGGGAAAATTGGGTATCTGTGAAAGTCAAAATACAAATGGGAACATTGGTTATCTTCACGTTTGGTATCTTTCCCATTTGGAATATCCAAAACCATGTACCTTCTATGATAAGATATTTACACATTGATCCCATGGATTATTTATTTATTGATCCATATGCATACTTTAGAGAGTTTTGTTAGAGAATTGAAGCACTAAATAATTATATTTTAATTAATCAAATTAGATAATTAATATCAATTGACCCACTTAAAATTGCCCACCTGCCCAATACTAAGTAAACTTGATCATCTACTTCTCTATTGCTCCAAAATTCAAAAGGAACTAAAGGTACGCTTCAAACAACCCCTCAAATACAAAATCATGAAATGGACGTCAAATTTATCCAAGCCTTCTTCTATTCTTGTGCATATTGATTCATTTGATTTACACACATGATTAAGACCATTTCGGAGAAAACAAAAAAAAAAAAACATGAGTCTATCTCTCTTACATTAATTGTCCGCAGTGAGAACCTGATTAGATTGTAACTCAGTCAAGATACGAACGAAATCTTGGTTTTATATCATATTATTTGAACACGTGACCAAAAAAAAAAATTAAAGAGTTATTAAAAGTGTAAATAAATCTGACGTGACATAGTATGATGAAAATTGGGATGAAAGGAGGGAGTTGGTTGGTGTGAAGAAGAAGATAAGAAAGTGGAATCAACCTACAATCAAAATTGAAAGCAAAGACAAGCTAGAGAAGAAAAAGAAGAGTGTTATTGTTATAGAAGGTGCAACTAATGCTGAAAAGCTAAAGCATTCAATCACACTATAATATATATATATATATATATATATATATATATATGTAAAAGCAGCCAGCAGGTGGGGTTTAGTTTCTCCGGTTCTTAAACAAACAGTAATAATATGTATTATAATTAAAGAAACTCCAACTGCATATCCAAGAATTGATGTTTCTGTTTCAGTCTTAACTGCTACTGCCCATGTGATTTGTTGTATGGTCTTGTAATTTAGTAAGAGAGAAAGAGAGATAGGACATGATTTGACGGGTCTACTAAAACATAAAGAAAAATCGTGTAAATTATTTAGAGGAGGAGGGTTTGCTCACATTAAAAAAAAAAAAAATTTGAAGTCGGATAGACCACTTCAATTATAGAGGTGCGATAAAATTATTTAATTAATTAAAAAATTATTAATTGATTGTAAGGAAGGGTCATGATTTGCATGGTGTTACCAAAAACTCTCTCTTCTTGACCCGCAACTGACGTGTGTGTTTTATTTTTTATTTTTATGAGAAGAATATAGGAATGGGGTCCACGACACAAGCTGAAGTATGCATGAGGTAACATGTGTGTAATGAAACTGACAAATAAGAAAGTGAGCACGTTTTATACGTGGAAGGGAGGGTGTGGCGTGGACTGGGCTTGGTCTGCCGGGCCGCATGGGAATGGTAACCGCTTACACATACCCTCACCGCTACTCCACTTACCCCGAAAGCAGCTTGGAATCGTTCTGCTTTGCTTTATTTTTGAAAGAGGACAAGAAATGAAATGAGGGTTGCGTTGCGTCGTTTTGCAATGATAAGGTTGTTAGTCCGCACATTGATGGGTTAGATTAGATGTTTCTTGCTTGCTTTGACGTTCCGTTACAAAGGGAAATGCAATGCCAACGGTTAATAATTGCTGCCTTCTATTAGTGTTTATGCCTTTTATTTTGCTTCTAGAAAACATGTACGAAGCTGACGAGTATGACCGCCACCCCACCCGTCACCGCCCCCACAAACATTAACACTTAATATTTGCCCTACTCTCTTTACACGAATAAATTGTTTGCTTCTGAACTGAAACACAATGCCATTGACAAGTCCCACAGTTTTCTCAACAGAATGGTCCCCAGTCTACTCAGTTTATATTGCAATCGGCGTCCAAAAATTATCCCAATATTTTTGAAGAAAGAAAAGAGTCGGATTAAACGCGTAATTAACCAAGTATTTGAAAATATCCGGAACTTAACAACACAATCCCATCTGTGCATTCGGACCACTAAATATTATTTTGCCAAAATAACAACTAAATAAATAACATGGCATTCTTCGACAAATACACATTCACCGCTCTAAGTTGATTACATAGTCAAGCCCAACATGGGTACATTCACAAATACAAGTAGTTCACAGGCCAGATCCAGCAGAAGATTAGCGAGGTTCTTTTGTAATACAGTACCATAATGATGTGTGTGTATACATATATATTACAACAGGCTAATGTGGAAATCTAAGAAGCATAGAGATGATAAAGGTGGATTTTCTTTTAAGCTGCTTCGGCAAATCCTACAGTTAAGTCACCGTAGTTAAACACGGTGTGATAGCGGCCCATGAAAATGTCGCCCAGAATCCTACATCAAACAAGCAGCATTGATTATTTTACGTCCATTGATGAGTCAACAGCCTCGATTATTGCACTGCAAACTACCTGAGGGAAGATCTTAAACTTATGCTGCTAGTTGTAAAACATTTAATTGTTCTGTATGTTGCTAGCAAGTGAAGTAAAGAACCCAACAAAAAATGAATGCATAAATAAATGCGAAGGTAATTTTCTACTGTAATGACCTGTGTTTCAATTTAAAGAACCTGATAGTGTATTTTCTACGAAGAACCAAACAGTAGACAAATTTGCATTAAAGAAGGAAAGAAAAATAGGTTGAAAATTAAATACAAAATTTGCATGATTTGAAAGACTAGATGGCCTTTTAATATCTTCTAATGGATAATAGACAGTTTTCAAAGAGGGGTAGGAAATCGATCGTGTAACAGTTGCAAACCCATATAGTCAAATGGGTTAAAATCATTCAGTCATAATGGTTACTGCATTAAAAATCTATCTATAGGAATTCCATTAACAGTTAAAACTTTCACTACTGACCTTGCACAACATTTTCAGTAGTTAAGTTCAACTACTGTTACCCCATACTGTCAACAAGAAGATACCGTGAAAAAATATTATAAGCAACAAGAGGAAAAAGTAAAGTACCAGAGAGGACCACGAGGAGGGGCCACATCTAAAGCAGTAAATCCACTAATGCATTGGGCTGCAGCTCCCTCTCCCACTTTCAGAACGTACTGGTACCACCATCCAGAAAACAAGATTGAAGAAGAAACCATTAGCACAGATAGAAAGGACACTTACAATGTGAGAGTTGTAAATATAAATTAATTTCTAAATACTATTGATCTCTATGGTAAATATACAATCACCTCAAATGTTTTTACATAAGTGTCTAAAGCAGTAAGGTAATTGCTTGGGAAAAATAAAAATATGATGGGCAATGTCGGTAATATAAACTCAACAGGTTACAACTAGGTGGTGGCTACATAAAACTTTTTCGCTAATCAACTCAAAAATGAGACCTGCATCTTATTTTTCTTTAGTCAAATAAACAAAATTTCACCTTAGACTTTCTAATGAGACAACTAGTGAACCAATTGTATATTAACATCAAAAGTTGTCTAATGATTAACAAATCCTAAAAAGCATAACATATCTGAATGCACATGATTGAGATAAATAGAGTTTACTTGCAAAGGTTGGATCAACAATGATAAAGGAGCTAAAAACCAAAATAGCCAACATCAAGATCTTTATATGCTTACTGATAAAAACACAAAAGGAAGACATTAGACTTACATAAGTAGCAACTGCAGCATTAATTAGACAAAAATTCCTTCACGTTCTTATCCTCCCCACCCCCCCCCAAAAAAAAAAGTAGCTACAATGGCCTCTTATATGCACACACATATACTAAGACTCAGATGCCCTAAAAAACAGCATAAAACCATACCTGCTCTGGTGCAAGGTCGAATACTTTACCACCAATAGAGAATGAAACATTGGGCATGGAATATAGAGCACCACAATCAACAGCTGATTCTCCATTTGGACTGGGCAGTCGATCACAAAGCTGCAAGGCAGTTAAGGGCATGAGCCCAGAAGGCCACTTCTCCTCGAAGTACGACAAAGAATACTAACATACCTGATTCACATAATTCAAGATTTGATCTTCTGTCTGATTTCTCCTCAACTGGTTCTGCATCCACACTACTGCCATCTCACAAGCAGTGCACATGGTGTCATGCACACCATCTGATGACTTGCCTATGCTCTTATCTACCACACTCTCAATGCCCATACTGTAAGACAGTTAAATTTATTTTACACTGCTAAAAGATGTAGCTTAGTAATTTAAAAAATAGCATATAACAACTTACAAAATGAGTGCCACTATCTATGATAACAAGGAAGTAGGTTGAGACTGACCTAACACCTCGATTCCCATCAAAAGTGCATAGACCCATCTGAGAGCAGATCTTTTGTGGTTGGGTCTATAAACGAAATGGGTATAGAGCACTTATCAGTTTAATACAACAAATTTCAAAATGAAATGTGGCACAAGACAAAACTGACGAGCACCATCACATCTTAGCAACATTTATTTCACTTGGATGGAAGAGCAGTGATATTTGAACAAGTTGCAAAAGGAAAACGAAAAAAAAAAAAACATGCATCAATTTACCTCAGCTATCAGCATTTCCAATATGGTTTTTCCATATTGTTCAACCAGTGCCTTGCATTCTTGGCTTACAACACCAGAAGCTCCAATGGCATGATTAATTTGTGTAATCACAGTCTGAAAACATGAAATCACAGAGTAATTTCAATTGCAAGTATTTGCAGTTCATTATGAATCCAATAGCAAAATACAAGTCGGCAGGGATATGACCGAACAACAGACAATGCAATGCAAAACAAGATGGCAAGTTTGATGTTTAATATTCAACCTCACTCAGCTGGCCATTAATTTTTAGAAAATCAAGAATTTGCTGGAATTTTAACTAACATAAATTTTCTACTTTAAATCATACAGAGGTATCAATTGACAATATAGCAAATTTGAACCCAACACTTGACCTTGCAAATGCCTAGGTGACTAAATAGGCCCTAATAAAAGGTTTGACCGGATGAAAATCAAAGTCAAGCAAAATACTAGCACATTGCAAACTTCAGACTAGATGATGCAGATATATCAATGAAATGCAGAGACTTTTAAGACCCTCAAGTTTGTCCAGGTAATGGTTCTGAAGGCACCCTCCACCACATGTATCCACAAAGAAAGATAGAGCACGGGTCCACATTCAACAAACATGACCAGGAATATATTCAAGAATAATTTCTATTAGCAGTGCAGACAGTTAAATCACAGCCTTCTCAAAACTCTGATAAATCTTCCATGTTCTATTTCAAATTTTCAGTCCAGCTCTATGCATAACCATAGAATAATGAAGGATGAATGTAATTTATAGTAACATTTGTATTATAGAGGAACCTTTAAAAAATCAAACAATAATACCAATCATGCCGCAATGCAACCCAAAAGGGCAAAACTGCATTGTGGTGACAAGCAATACATACCGTTGGGCCCGCCAACAAAGAGGTTCCAGAATCAGCAATTGCTTTACAGCCAGTGGAACAATATCCTGAAAGTGGTTTGATCATCTCTCATAACCATATCAAGCACAATTATAAAAAGCATAAAGAAGCAAGCAAAAGGCATACAAGAATAAGTTCCACATAATTACCAGTTGTTTCGCCATTGACTAGGACATCACTGATATCAAACTGCCATTAAATGAAATCAGTTATCAGAGAGGAGAAAAAGTTAATAATGTACTTCTATATGAAGGTAAGAAAAGACAGAAAGTCTGGACAACCAACCTGCCAATAGCCTTTCTGAGTCACAGGCACATATGTGTGCTCACCCTTGTAATGATCAGAATCAACACCACCAAAGACAAGCTCTCCCCCTTCTTCCCCTTCAACATTTCGGTTTAACCAAAATGAAAAAACTGGTTCCTTAACAAGACCTTGATTAACCATATTATACCTGTAAGAAAATCCCAAATATGCCCAATTTAGAAGATAATTTGATCATGGTCCACTGAAAAAATCTCATTTTCAACATAAACGAGCACATTTTATCAAATGATTTCAAGATTCACCAAGTAATTCTTGGTATGTTAACAACTGGGATTCACTAACCAAACAGGAACTGCCTTTCCAACCGAGATCTCTTGAAAGCCAAGCCCAAGTATACCATCAAATTTGGCTGCCAAGAATGTGATGCTACCCTCTTTGGTTGCCTCAATGAAATCCTAATGTTGAATAACATATGTAACTCAAAAAGAATATTGAACTGAAACCACTAATACGTACATATTGCCAAAAGTTTACCTGTTTCGTGACAACAAGATCACCAACTTTGACATTGTCCTGGCTAAAGAAACCAGAAATTGCTCCAGTTCCATATTTGATGGCAGCAGATGTCCCTGAATAAAAATGATAATATGACTTATCTCATGACTTTTTCGGCTGTATTAGCAAAGAGACCCACTAGAGGATTCGTGAATTGGTTCCCAATTATGCCTCCAATTTTTTTCCCCATTTAGTTCACAGCCCTCAAGTTCATGAAACATACTAGAAGGAATATTTGTGATAACAATAGTCTAACAATTTGTTTAAATAAATATGTGTATATGTACGCCAGTAACTCTGTCTATATTCTAATATCAGAAGTAGATTGAATCAACATTAACAGCCTAAATCATTGATAACATGACTTCTAAGAATATTTTAAACGTATAAAAATAACTATAATTAGCTTCTGTATCATTTAGAACAGCAAACAAACAGTTTGTAAATACAACGTTATATTTCTATCATTTACAAAAATAGTTCTGTTTCGTCTATCTAGGCTAAAAATCAATCATCACTGTATATCCCACTCTCTAAAATGATATGACAATAATAACAGTACTGGGGCTGGGAGAAGGGAAAAAGTAAAATGGAGTGCCATAGTCTAGTCCAAAAGTAAAATCATGAAGCGGATTCAAAAACTGTACCATTCTTTTTGTAGGTGCTTGACTGGCTGGACTTATACTTGGAGTGGAAATAGCAAGCAACCTGCACCCAGATGGAAAACTTCATATCTTTTTCTGCTCAATCAATCATAACAAAACTTGGAGGAAAAATTCTTAAATAACTCAAGTAATTAGGTTAAAGAAACTTACAGAGAAATAACATCTTGAAGAAGGTACCCAGAGATTAGAACTTCCCGTGTCAAATATCACAGTGAAAGTTTGGGAAGGCGTGCCTAGACTAATCTCACCGAAATACTGTGCATCCATAAAGTTCTTTAGTGAAACTATGTCTGTGTCCGAATCTCTGAGATTACCATGCAGATAATATTTTCTGACAGGTGCTTTCATCATTTCCCCTTCCTTAGAGTCAGTTTGTCCAATAAGCTGATCAATTTGATCCAATTTCTTCTTTTTCAGCCCAATTCTTACCAATCCATCATTTGGCAAAGAAAAGGCTGAGGGGGACAAAATGAGCAAAACAAAAAGTGCAAGCCAACCGTCTCTGAATTTGGTTCCCATGTCTGCAACTGTAAAGTCCAGTATGCAAATTTCTAGTTTAGAGATCATTAGCAGGCACCTAACTCTAGAAAAAACTTGTTAAACTAACAATGTAAAATTTTTGTTTTCCAAGAAGATATTGGAATAAAAAATAAGTAGGAACAAATTTTAATTTTGTGATGGCATAGAACACTCTGGAACTGTTATTTTAAATTAGTAAGACTTAATGCCATCGGCACGCGTTTTTCAGCTGTAATTACTCTAAATAAGAATAGATTATATGAATAACTATTTCTTTCCTTTTCACCTATCCTCTCTGCAATCATACAAATTACACAGAGAAGAACAGAACCATTAATGTTTTAATTATCAACAAAAACCATAATCATCAGCTGACTCTTAACCTGCAAACGACACCAGTGGTAAAGAAGATCAAAAATAACCTAACATGGATCATCGTAAACGATTTAAGTAGTCAGGAAATTTTATTAAGAAGAAAACAGGAAAGTAACAAAAAAAAAAAAAGAACGTTGACCACTTAACATAAACAATAAACGACTGATATTATGCATGTAATCAAAACTTTGGAATATCCAAGCCCTTAGGCTCTAGGTTTTACGGTTTGGAGTTCGCTAAAGGCCTATTTACCAATTAATTTTCATTTTCGCGTGCTTTCTCGGCAACCAAACAAAGTTCATAATAGTCCCAAGCAGAACAAACCGGCCGATCGAAAATCATAAACGTAGCAGTAGAATCTGCACCAAAATTTAAAACGCAATCTCATAAAATAAATAGAAGTTCATTTTAGCTTACATACCTGACTATTGATCGGCAGAGCAGGCAGAGTAACGAGAGTGAGTTAAAGAAACCGAAACAACACGAATCAGAATACTAAAAGAAAGTACAAGAGTGGTATGTCCCGAGAGTATGGGATGTCTAGTGTTTTGACCGTCGATTGGATACTGAAATTGTTATATCTGACGGTGCTGACGTTCCTCGCCTTCAGTGGCCCATTATTATGGTGACGTGGCACAATCGTATCGTGAAACGGTGGCAGTTACACAGAATGATGGAAATTTCCTAACATTCTTTCCTACTCATCTACCAGTCCACTTTTGAAAGCGAGTAGGGAGTGCGATTTTTAATCCGTGCCGTTGGATTTTTGTTCAGGTAATCGACTGCGAACGACAGAACAATGCTTGTTGCGCCTCTTCTTATTAGTGCGGAGCAGTTGGGCCTTAGAACTGCTTTCATTGAAATCAAGCCCTAACAGATATTGGGCTTCTATTATAAAATAAGGAAGACTACGATCTTGGATGAAGCCTCTCTGCCCGGACCCAAAAGCAGCAGATCCCATGTGAACTGTGGGGCAAGTGGGCACACGCCTGTTAGGCCTCTTCTTATTAGTTCAGATTCATTGAATTTGCTAATGATGCAAGATTAGTGATTCTCTTTCAATATTGCAGGCGATATTTAATTATATACATTTGATCATTATGTGGGTGTGAAAGATTTTGCCAACCAGGTTAATTGCTATTTCTACCATCTTACCTTACCTTTATCAAGGTCATTGATAATTTTGAAGTTGAAAACGAATTTTGAGTTAAATAAAATTGTTACACACACACACACACCTTGAAGGTTGGGGTGGGGCAATGAGTGGTATGATTTGTGGTCCTTGAGCTAGCCATGACTGATGGTACTACTACCCGACTCGACATTCCATCATTTACATACAGTTTGTCTCCTACACGTGCCTAAAATTGGAATCCGACCAAAAAAGAAGAAGAAACCAGCTGCTAGCTTGAGTGTATACGTTATCAAATCTTGATATCCAATTGAAATTGAATGGCCCTCGTCTTTTCTTCATTGATTAGGTCCCTTCTCTTTATGTCCTTGGACCGGTGTCAAGTTCAAGTGGGCTCAAAATGGCAGAAAGAACGAGAAGCAATTATCAAACGTGACAAGCAACCAACTATAATAATATACAACTACTCTCTCCGTTTTCCTTTCATTACGTGGTGTTGTAGAACTATTCCCCGTCCCTTTTTAACCACTTGCAGACGTTATTCTTGACTGCTCTGCCCTGCTCTCTTCTCTCCATGCATTGGCATATCAAACACGTAACTCAAACAAGGGGAATGAGAATTTGATGTTCTCAATTTTATTATTTTATTTCTATGCTCGCTAGGTTGGCTTCATCTTAAGAAAGATACAAGCAAAGAACATTGTAAACTAAGAGGGCAGAAAATAATAATTTACCATGGCATTGTTTTTCTTCTTTGCTTTTCATTTTTTTTTCTCGACTTTGTATTGACTTACAATTTGGAATTATTGAAATAAGGCAAGAATAAGAAAACTTCAGTTTATCCTAAACCTAAAAAAAAAAAAAAAGAACTTGAATATGTATAGCTTTAGTTTGTTCCATCCAAAAAGAAAAAGAAAAAAGATTCCCAAGTGAAAAATTATGATCATTGGGAAGTCCAACTTCATTTTATTTCGTTGGAAAACTTGCCATTGCTATTTGTGGGAGTTGTTGCAACGTTCGCGTTGTCATTGGTGTTAATGTTGTTGTTTGATTGGGCACCTCCGACGATAATAGATGTAATTGCTGCTGCTACAGCGGCAGTGAAATTGGGATCAGTTGCAATGGCAGCTGTGGCTGCACTAACACTGTCAGCCAACGCATTGTGCTGCCCTTGTTGCATTGCTGGTGTTGGCACTTGCGATTGATTACCCAAGTGAGAAAGGTCTATATCTGGAGACATTTGTAAGCCAGAAAAGTTTGATTGGTTATGCAATGCTTGCCCAAAAATTTGAGGCAGCAACGAACCAGCTGCGCCACTAGCAAAATTGGGAGGTGGCTTTGGGTATGGAAATTGAAATTCGTTAGGCGATCTTTGGAGATTTAAGGAATTAGTTGTTTGTGTCAAGTCCAATGTAACAGTTGGAAATGGAGCTGAAGCTGATAGAGTGGCCATGCTAGAGGAGCATGGGAGAAGAGTTCTAGCTAGAAAATTGGAGTTCATTAGTCCATCAGCACTTGACATTGAACCCGATAACAGTAGTCGTGCCGCTGCCGACGTGGTTGATGACATTGCCATTGCAGCCGGCGGCAAAGGGTGGTTGTGGTTGCCTTCATATGTTGTCATTAAAATTGTTCTATCTTCTGCACATCTTTGTACCTGTTTGGAAGTATTCGAACTCGGTTAGTGTCAAGAACTATTACTAACCCAAGACCCAAGATATCAAAGTTTCGGAAAATTAACGAACCATAGTTAATGCTAAATACTGTAAAGAAAGACAAAATTAAGCTTTAAAGTTAAAACATACTTGTTTTCTAACTGGGCAACCAGCAGCCATGGTGCATCGGTAGTAAGCTCGAGGACATGGATTTCCCTTGGCCATTTTCTGTCCATACTTTCTCCATTGACATCCATCATTGATCTAAAAAATAATCAAAAATGGAATTATAATAAGAAATTTCAACCACTCAAATCACCGAACCCAGTTCAATTCAATCAAATTATCGCGTACCATGGGAGTTTCCGATCTAGCCCTAACAGATACACGTGTCTTCCTCATCGTTGCCTCGGTTTGATCAGCATTTTTCGGCAAGGAGTCAAATTTAGGAACTTTGTTAGCCCCATAACTTGGATCTGGACTGTCATCTCTCCTGACAAATTCCTTCTTATCTTGATCAAACAAAACAGCATTCTCTTCATTGGAATTATATCCATTCACTGGTGATCCTCCACGGTTTCGGTTCTTTTCTTGTGATGAAAAAAGAGATGGCTTATCAGTATCAGCAGTATTATTTGCTGCCAAACCAAGATCTATAAACTGTCTCGGTGCCATAATTCCCTTCTTTTCTTCCCCCCGTTCTTCACTGTTTTCAGCATTTTGATGCTGTTGATGTTGCGTAATATTGATCATATGCATCTGTAAACTATTGTAGTTACTCGTAACCTGGTTTAACATGTCTCTTAAACGTTGATTCTCTGCGTTCATTCGAGCAAGCTCTGCCTCAACAACAGCATACTGTAACAAACAATCCAATAGTACTGTAATTAATCTTAGATCCAAGTCACAGATTATCTTAAAATTATGAATAACCATCCCGCAAATGAAAATTCGAACAAAGTTTATATCTTCTTACTTTTTTATCTTCCATATTGGTAGAAATTCCATCATCCACCACGGACTGATCACTGCTAGTATTCGTAGTGAGAAGATTCAACCCAGTCTGCAACATCCAATCCCAAAACATATACAATTAAGTTCTTGAACATGCAGGAAAAAAAGTATTTAAATGGGTTATCATCGATCATATAATTACTTACGTCAACGTTAAGCCCCAATCCAGTGGGTCTATCAGAAACTCTTTTATAATCGGCATTAGAGTTAGTGGAGTTGGAGTCGACATGATCGTGATTCTTGTCGGTGAAAAAATCCATCTCATCAATGACCTTTCGTTTGTCATCAGACTGCTGGGGAGGATCTTGATCGTGAGAAGAGGAGTTAAGACAGAAGGGGAACTGTATAGTTGACGGAGTAATAGGAAAACTTTTGTCATCCATTACAGAAATGAGTTTTGTGACGGTATTTCTGATATTGACGCTGTGATTGTGACGAGGAGGATGATCTTCAGGAAAAGAATTGAGCACAGATGGCTGGTGAAGAAATAAGTTGTTCGCAATGGGATCTGAATCAATGGAAAATCCATTTCCTTTGGCCATTAATGAAGAACAAGTTTTAGAGAGAGAAAGATATGAGGAGAGTGTAGCCTTGAGAAGGTGCAATGGACTCGGCAATAAAAAGGGGGTTGAGACTTGTAGAAGAAGACCAAACAGTGGCGTTGTATTTACTAGTAATTACTATTTTTTTCCTTTTTGGAAATATTGGTAATTACTAATTACTAGTAATAAAATAAAATCTTCAGTACTTTGAAATGAGAGCCCACACGAAGGAGAAAGTGGGACCCAAAGTTATTTTTTTTTAATTTTTATTTTCCTTCTAATGAAAATTATCCAACCAGGAAAGAAGAGAAGCAGCTGCGTGGAGATTGACGCGTTCCCAAAATTCACCGCCCCGATTGGCCCGGCGCCTCTGGATCAGTGAAAAAGAGCAGTCTGAGTCAACATTATTGATGCGCCTAGGGCCCACGTATTTGACCCCTCGACGTGTAGGATTGGTTCATCTAGAACCGACCATTGCGGGTTGACTCCGTCTCTTGTTGAAGACCGAATCACTTGGCCTCTTCTCTTCTGTATATTAATCATATGAATTCCACTATATTAAATATATTAATAAAAAAATAATAAATAATTTTTATTTTATTAATTTAATTAAATAATTACATTACATTAATTAATTACCCTTATTAATTTTATTACCGTAAAAATTTATTTCACTTAAAATACCCCGCATTAATTATAATTATCTTAAAAGAATCATTTAACTTAAAATTTTTTTCCGATTACATTATTCATCAATGACTTACTCTTCCAAATCCTAGTTGCTTACAGTTAGTAGCTTCTACCCCTCGACTCTTCCTTGTATTCAATACAACAATACAAGACGGTGATCACGTGGATCGCGAAAAGCAATTATACTAATTTCAGAAAAAATAATAAATTATTTTAATATTATTTTATCACTTATTAATTACGTGAAAGATCACGTAGGAACGAAAAGGAAGTTGAGTGGAGGATCTAAGGGAAAGGATAAAGGAGCACCCAAAAGTTTTTATTTGCGCATGTGAAAACACCGTGACTAAAACGTGATTCAATTAATTCAACTCTTTTCAGTCGCTGCAATGTTGAAAAACTAACAACGACTTTGGTCTTTTGCCTTTCTACCATCCGTTAGACACATGTGAACATGGTCCGAAGAGAACACACGTGCATAACTGTTTTGGCAATATGAAAGGGCGGAATAATTGGGAGAGTTGAGGCGCTGGAAGAAGATTACGCGTGCAATGACACGTATCCAAGCTTTTCGTCAAAGAGAATTGATGCCCATTTGGTTGTAAAAATTAGAGGTGGGATATCACAAGTTTAAAAATTTTATTAAATTAATTTTAATTTTAAAAAAATAAATTAATAATTATCAATTTAATTTTTAAATTAAATTAATTATTTTTTATTTGATTTAAAATCTAATTTAAATTAAAATTTCCCAACTCCTAACAAAAATTGATCAACTAATATACTAGGTGAGATTGAAAATATAAAATGAAATAAATATTAAATTTTTACACGGCATCGTTTTCAACAACTTTGTTTTATTATTATTATTATTTTTTTTCTAATCCGGCAGAAAGATCAATAAATCCAGATCCTTTGTTTCCGAAAACAAAATCAAGAAAACAATTCCACAAAATACTTTTCGCAGTGCCTGCGTGTGTCACGGGCAATAATAATGTACGAACTGCTGCCGCATGATCTCGCGTCGTTTGCAAACAAAACAAGCCATCAATCGGACTGTACGCATGCAAACGTGCATCTGGGTTGCAGTCATTTTTATACCAAGCACAGATTGAAGTTCTCTGTGACGGCATTTTTCAAGCATGCTTGTTAGGACATCATAATTGTCTCATTTTTCAGGCAACTCTTATGGAACTGCATTGCTCGCATTACATTCATGCATATGGTGTTATTAATAGTTGTTAAGATGTCAAATTTACACGGTTCTGTGTGTCTGTCTGTCATTGTAAATTCTGCCAAGTTTGATGATCATTGGATATTCAGAATCACATCTCATTATGTTAACCCAATTGATTATATGGTGTGAAACATAACCGGAGACTAGCACATATTATTCAGGATATGTTGGGTCTAACAAAGTGAGTTCACATTCAACAACCAACCTTGCTAGCCTCCAAACAACATATAGAACATGTGACACAATGATTGGTAAGGAACATTTGAAAAGCTTTTAACAATGGCGGTCCTACTTGACTGTGATTTGGATTCAATTTTTGAGAACTTGGACTACAGCCAGAAACTATTTATTTAAGCTTCAAGGTAATTAAAGCAGTCCAAGGGATTAGTTAAGCAGTCTGATTCTCAAATTAGAATTCCTTCACTTGATAAATCATCACACGGTCACAATAAAGCTGCCTCTGCTAGCTATCGCACGTTTTCAAAGAGATTGCGGGTCACAATGAAGAAATTCTAAGTTCACTCGTCAAATAAAACAACTAAATTGACAAACTGAAGCGACTTTGACCGAAACTGAACTCACAATCACACTCAACCAACTCTGACGTTGCTCGTTAATTGAGAATTTTCGGACGAGAAAGCCATAGACAGCAGCAAGGTGGCGTACAATTCGGGGCAGAATTTAAAGCCCGTCCCAGTTTCAGAGCTGAGCCATGCACATGAAAGTCCAAGGTTTGTCTATGTTTGAACAAATTAGGCACCGAGCCACCGATCCTTGAAACCCACTAAAGATCACAAAAAAAAAAAAGGTGTTTCCTTTTTTCTTCTCAAGTAATTGAATGATCATCAATAATATTGATTGTCTGTTATACATCTGTCGTAATATTTATTTAATCGTTTTAAATTTTTTACTAGAAAATGTATGTTACTACAAATGCATATTAATGGCTCCCTCGTCAATAGTAGTATTGTGAAAATGGTTCATGAAGCAGCCTTTTAGGATCTCTTGTATCATTCATTGTCAAGAATAAAAAGCTATAAATTTTATGGGTGGGCAACGTTGTATCTTGTACTGCAAGAGTCCCCAGGCTAATTTACTTACTACAATATGCCCATCAGGATTTGTCCACGAAAGAAGCTAAGAGATTTGTCCATTTTCATATTGTCAAGAGACATTATCATTTTAAGTGAAGCTGTACTTTCATGACTAATGAATTAAAGCAGAAGAATTTCTTGCATGTTATGATACGGTAACTCCAGTTGTCACAGTTGGAAAACAATGAAGCAACAAGAGGACCACGCCCATGTAGAAAATGAAGACCCCATTTAAAACTCTCATTATGCATGCTCAACCAGCAAAGTAATTTGCTGGGTACAAGTCATCAATCTTTGCAATTTGGACAGCGAGTGCTATATGCAAAACGGTCCCTAATCTACATCAATTTGCAATCTTCTAACCATACATTAAAGGTGCTCGTAGCAAATTATAGGACCACTTGCTCAGACTTTTGGTCCACAGAAGAAGCCTCATCTGCTAAAGTTGGTCTGATTCCATTTCCAATCGTGCAGGTCCCCACTCACGCAAAAGGTTGTGAAGCTCATTTTCATGAGAACTAGTAGTCTTTAGCAAACAAACAATACAATCCCCACTATTGAAAAGATGGCTACACTAGACAAGAACTTTTCCATAAAGGAAAGAAAACAGAAGAGAGAGAGAGAGAGAGAGAGATCTAAAATTAAAAACATTCAATTACAAGCACGCTAAACTCATGGTAGATAAATATATATCACTTCATCAAATCTCCAAAGTCACACCCAAGTATCCAACAACCACACCCTTCGGAAACAAAAGGCATACTTCAGGTACTACATGTTACATATAAGGATGCCAGCAACAATAATGTCATAGATGCATAAGATGCGTTAATTACTTAAGCTAAGTAGCGAGTCATCCAAGATTGGAAGCGAGACCAGGCCAGCTCAACCGCAGCGGGATCTTCATCGGGCATTCCCATGTTCTTCCTCCTCTGCACTCCTTCCGGAGATCTGTTCATAAAAGCATGTGCATTACCAGGATAGATGTGTACCTCATGTGGAATACCAGACACCCTCAGTTTTTCCTCTAAAGCTTTGGCTGCCTGAAAACTCAAAATAGACAGCAAAATTAGTTTTTTTTTTTCTTTAAAAGTTCTTACTTGATGGCTAAAACCCCACTTAAGTCATTCAGCAATTTGCATCTCTAGGCAGTAATATAAAAATTAAACCAACATTACATCGCAATCAACCTGTAGAGTGACAAAAAGAATTAAAATAAAGACTTATATTCACTAATTCCCTCAATTTTCTCATGTCTTCATTTACCTTGTATATATTTGCAGAGGTGATAATGGAATAAACTATTGTAAGGTGTCCAGATGCTTGAAAACATAAAAGCAAGTGGTCTAACAAGGAGGATAATATACTTGAGATTTTAAGAACAAATAAACAATGATTTTTTTTGATAATTGCAATGGTTAAATATAGCACATGTACAACAAATGAGTGAACGAAATAGAGGGTTCTTATGCAAGCTAAAGGGCAGATATAAAAGGCAGGAGCCAAAAAATTGATAATTTTGTTGATTTAAATGCATCTCCTGTAAGCTCCATCTTAGAATGCAGACCTACAGGTTTAGTCCCAAATAAGAAACAGACACAACTGTAACAGTTACAAATAAGAGATCTGAGAGAAACTGTCGTACTGTTGCGTCAGAAAAGCCAACAAAATTGTCGAGCTCCCCAAAATGAGCTTGAATAGGTGCCTTGGCCTGGCCAGGGTCTGCAAGCTCTGATGAGGGAACCCCATAGAATGCAACAACTGCATCAACCTCAGGAACTAAAACAGAACTTGCAATAGAGAGGGCGCCTCCCATGCAAAATCCAGTCACGCCAACCTATTGAAATGCCACAAGTTTCTTATAGAATGAAAACAACACAAAAATTTAAAGCCAGCACATGTATGATCTTCTGCTATACAAATTTGAATACATTTAAAGAATGGCACCAGTTTATGATACAAGCAATGTGGCATAAAAATTATCACTAAATTTACCACCAAGTCTGTAATTTCTATTTATGCATTCAAAATATCCAAGCTTTTAACAAACCATTTGTGTATGTAACCTTTAAGATTCCAATCATGCGACAAAAGGAGACACTAGAGATCTCAGATATGGTTGTGGTGATTAGAGGAGGTTCTAATATATGGATGCATGCTTTCATTGTCCAATGAGGAGCCCTTTAAGTGTTTCTCCCTACTCTGACACCGATATAGTGGGTTGTTATGCCAAAAAGGCCTCATGCAAACAGGTGCGCAGGAGGTGGAATCCAATGCCCTCAGGTGATGGTAATCCTTTTCAAAGTTATCCTTTGCGAGTTGCTACTAACTGCTTCCTAAATATCTTTTCAAACTAAGGCTTGGGTTAGGAGCTGGGTAAAAGACTAAATTTGAGACGTGAAGGCCCCTCTTGGGGATAGTTTGAGGGTTTTGGTTTGGTTGCTACATAGAGATACATTAAGGCAGGTGTATGATTTTCACATGAATGCATTTGAACTTTTCTGGTAAATATCAAACTCATATTACTGAAGCATAAGTGTCAAAATGAATGCATCAAGAGTGAATTGAGCTACCTGATTGACTGAAACCTATGGTCTACATAAAAAAAAAAAAAAAAATGAGAGAAATGGTTCAGAAGATAACAGGATATCATACACAACTCAGAAATTTCAGATATACGACCATGACTATGAAGTTAATATAAGTCATTATAAAACACTCACTAGATAAAAGAAAAGAAACTTCAAAGAGTTATAGTCCTCCAGACACTTATAAGTCCAAGCAATCAAATCCATCAAGTCAAAGTTGTAGATTTATGACTGAACAAAAGTTTCAAGAAATGAGGCATATGCCTTATGCATGCTTGCATTTTGCAACATAACTTGAGACCAATTAGTGACAGATATAACCCTCAAAATCCTTTTTGAACAACACCACTGAATATTAATGTCAAGCACACATCAGGATGTAACCATCGCCTGTCTCTTCTAATCATTCTGTGGTATGAAATATAATTAAGAGTAATAACTTAGACAAGAGGACTGTACAAACCTTCTTCGAACCATTTGCCTTAAGCCAATTAGCAGAAGCACGGATATCCTTGATAGCACCTTGCCAGTCAAGACCATCCATCAAGTGTTGTGCCTCTGCCACATCCAAACCAACCTTTCCCCGATATAAACTGACACTCAAGGAGAAATTTTTTTTAGCATTTAGATGCAGCAACTGTTAATATAAATATAGCTATAAATACAATGATAAAGAAAACAATATATGTAATTGTAAAAATTAGAGATACTTACTCTGGAATAAGCGCCTTGAATCCAGGATTTAGTTGGGAGATTTTGACAGCATGGTTCTTGATCTCAAAATCAACACCCCACCACTCCTGAAGCACAACAATCCCAGGAGCATCTTCTTTGCCAACCACGTATGCATCAAACGTCTAATCCATAATTACAAGACAAAAATCAAAAGCCAATATCAGACAAGATCTAAGTGCTCCCCATTAATTTTAAAAATGATAAAACCACAAAGGTTAAGATTAAGTAAGGCTAAAGCTTATTATATCCGATGCTTTCAAAAAAGAAAAAAAGTACTTATTGTTATCAAAATCTTACCGCTAACACTCTACTTAACATTGTTTCTTTATAACTTAACCCCAAAATTACTATTCTTTATATGAAAAAAGAAAAAATAACAGGAGGTTTTCTGCAGTTCTTATAAATTTTTAGTCATAAATATGCATCATTCTTGACCAATTAGAACAGACTCATCGTAACTATCATAATGAACGAAAGTCAGATACAGACACAGAGACCCATTAACTAAAAACACCCAAAGAAGTTCGCAATAAAAAAAAAAAGGATTGGAAATGAAGCTCACGATCTCGTCTCGCTGAATCTGGATTTTCTTAAATAGATCAGCTGCAGAATCAGCCATCGATCGGACTCCAAATGCGATAACCGGAGGAAGGAGAGTGCGTCCGTACGAGATAGGTCTTAAGGAGAGTTGTTCTGCCGAAGATTGTTGAAGCTGCTGCTAACATACTTCCCTTTGAACACACTCGACCAATGGCTTTATATCTCTCTCTTTCAGTGTGTCAGCGTTGGATAAAGACGGAGAACCCACTGAAAACCGGTGTCGTTCAGAGGGAGAGCAAAAATAAACACAGGCCTGAGAGTCTGAGACCATCCCCAATTGGGCTTAACCTCCTCGACTTACAGGTCCATTTGAGACTTACTACTGGTTTATCGTAGGCTCGCTTATCTGTATCTCCGAGTAAAAAGCAAAAAACTAGATTCTGTTCTGTCGCAAACTGGAATCAAGAGAGTCCTGCTGAGACTGCCACTTCCAACGTTTTAAGTCGCCGAACAAATGACATGTTCTTATGCAATATTCCTCCTAATTTCTCCTTCATCTTGTCCAACCCTTTATCAAAAACTCAAACCAAATCAAACAAATCCATTCCCTACTATTCACCGATAACCATCTCCATTATACCACAAGAAGCGGCTCTCCTACGCTGCCAGAAACAAACCTTGCCTTGGTAACCATTCGATGAATTCCTTCTCAAGGTTACTTATGTAAAGATTTCTCTTGGGGCAACTTTGATTCTTGTGTGTATTTCTCATTCCCTAGACGTAGGCTATACACTGTCTTTTGAAGAAAAGTAAATCCAAAATCTTGTTCTTCTGCTCTCGTTTCATCATCTTAACTGGCAGTTGATCTAACTGGCGATAGGGCTGTTTTCTCCGATACTGAATGTAGAAATCATTCAACCATAGTCAAGGTATAAAGCTCATATATGCCCGGACAATCTTCTTAATCATATTAAATTTCCAATATGTTTATAAATTAATTAGTATATATGTTCATCACAAAAACATTTGGATTAATCCGTTTTGTAGGTTATGTGGGAAAACAAACAGGGTTCTTTAGATGGAGTACCGAATTTAGTTTACATATCAAGTGAAAAGCGGCCAAAGCATCATTATAGAGCTGGAGCAACGAATGTACAGGTAATTAAGATTTTTCTTCAACCATGAACTGTTTACCGATTCTTTTTTTTTTTTCCCCTTCATCTGTTTTACTATATTTCCATGGCAAACAGACTAGAGTCTCCGGATTGATGACAAACGCCCCGTCTTTGCTTAATGTGGAATGTGACATGTTTGCCAACAACCCAGAGAATGTTTGTCAAGCAATGTGCTTTCCTCTTGGTTTCAAAAAGGAAATAGGTTGTTCATTTGTTCAATCTCCGCAGTATTGTGCATTTGTTCAATCTCCGCAGTGCTTGTAGGACCGACCAGCAGATCAACTAGTTATTTTAAATCCAGTGAGTCGTCTATTAGTCACTAAATTAGTTAAGAGATTACTATTCATGTTTTGCTTAATTTGTTAGTTGGTGGGCAATGGAATAGCTATAATTCAAGGTGCTGTTTATGGAGGACTTACTTCAGTGAGTATCCTCAAACAGGCTTCTCAGTCCATTCCCGGTGGACTTACCAAAAAATGACGAGAATAACGGCAATGAGTGCATGGTTATTTGCCCTTTCCGATGTCAAACCCAAGCTCCTAGGATTATCAGATACAGTATTTTAAGTTACCTAGAAAGATCAATCTACTTCTAGGAATAGTAGCAGCGACAGTAATACCAATGGATTTACCTTCGATGAGTCCCCTATTCTTGTACCACGCACAACTGTTTTTCTGTTGCAGCTGTCTGCACTGGCAACTGCTTTGCTTGGCCTGCAACCAGAAGCTCATCGCGGTGGCATGCTTCTGGCCCTTCGCAGAGAGACTGCTCAGAAAAGGGAATGTGGAATTCCTTTATCCACTAAATGCAAGTCAGCTACATTGACATTTCTCTTTATTCATTTCATAGGAGAATACTGGGCAGTACGGGGTTTTGGTATTTATTAATATAATAAAATTATTTAATTAATAAAATAAAAATATATATTTATTAATAATAGATAAAAAATTAATAAAAAAATTTATAAATTATTTATTATATTAATTAAATAATAAAATTATTTATTAATTATTTATTTATTATTAATAAATATATTTTTTAATTTAAATAATTTTATCAAGTAAATAATATTGGCATTCTACCATCGGCCTATTAGAACTGTATGTTTGAGAGTTCTCAAAATGATTGGACCAGTAGTTTGACTCCCGAATTCAAAGGCTTTTTTAAATTGCAAGAGGTAGCATTTCGCCACGTGGAACTGCTGGAGTCAAATCCGGACCAAATCATTCTTTAGGAAATCAGAACTAAATAATCGCAATCGGATCCATGACGTTTTATATTTTCTTAAAATAATAATACAGTTTTTCAATCGTGTCAAATTGATTCCTAACTTTTAATGTAAAGCACTGAAGTATCCTTTACTGTTTAACCTACATAGTACCCTTACATTAATGGTCAAAATTCAATATCGCAAGGCTGATTTTGTCGTTTGAGTAGGGATTGAGGACCCTATTTAATACGAAAAAAGATCAATCTATCATTGTGAAACCGTTAAACAAAAGGGATCCAGATGTTATTAATCCCAAATACAAGATCATGCATGGTGGACACCTGTAAGGGCGGCATGAACACTCTGTTCTCCCTCTCGTCAGCCGATCGTACTCATGCTATTTCACTGCAATAACATGGTACGTATGAACAATTTATTTTATTTTATATCATTTTTATCAAATATTCGGAGAAATATTTATTTATTAATTATATTTAGTTATTAATTGATATGTGTTTATTTCCAAATAAAGGGTGCAAGTTTTAATAGGTGAAAAGAACAAATCAGTTCTACTAAATTTGATATTATTATTGTGTGTTTCAATGGAGTTATGATCAAAGCAGAACGTTCGCTCTTGGAGTGCTTGTTCTTGCTCTGCTGGTCTCTGCTGCCACTAAACAAGGGAGGATGAAACCAGAGAAACTGACATGCAATTGACAAAACGTTTTGTTTTGTTGTCTTATGTATCTCTTCTTCTCCTCCTTTTTCAAGGATATAACTAGGTGGAGTTCGATCAAACTCGTAAGATAATGGCGAACCAACCAGCGTCCTTCTTAGACTCATCAATCGCCGGTGCTACCATGTCTGAACTCGACCGTTTGGCTCATGCTGACCCAAAAGTTGCGTCAGTGGTGCAGTTGATTCAGGCTCTTCAGTCTCCTGAAACCCGAGACCATGCCCTCATTGTCCTCTCCAGGGTAAAACTTTGTTTCTCTCTTGGGTGTGAGGGTGTTTTTTTTTTTAAACTGAGCTGTTTGGTTGCTGAGAAAACGAGGGAACCGTGTACAACATTCATCATAATTTTCCCCCCTGATATGGATTATCGGATTTTCTTTTGCTTTTAAGGTGTTTTCTCGGTGACCAAGTAGACCAGACCAAAAGAGCTATTCTGTTTTTGTTTATTGTTGGCGATTTTGTAACATTTGTTGTCTTATAATTTATGTTTGAGGTGAATAATTAGCCGATAAGTTTCTTCTATAATTCCTTGAATCAATTGCATATGAAATCATATTTGAGTTCTTGATCAAGGAACTGGAATATCAGACGGAGATTCATGTTTTGTAGTATATTATCAGCTTGTCCTAGTGATACAATTCATGTTTTTTTTTTTATGGTATATCACATGTATGCAAGAATGCAAGTGTAAGTCGGTTGCATCTATACTACAGTCTCTGACAATCCAGATTTGGTGTGATCAAGAAAAGGACTGCAAGTGAAAACCTCATCTAAGTATAATTTGTCTGCCTGAAGTGGAAGAATAATGCATCTAATTTAATTGCTTCTTCTGAAAGGTTAATTTATTACCTTCACTGTTAATGTAAGACCTAACCACTAACAATTCATGTAGCATTATTGCAAAAACATACATGATAATAATGTTGAATTACTGTTTTTGCACTTGCCCTTTTGTTTAACTTGTTTTCAGAATAGGAAATGTGTTAAGTTTCTTTAATTGCCAGTACATGATGATTAAGATAATAATGTTAATTAACAATTTCTGTTTACAACCTCTTCCCAGAATAGGGAAATTCGTAATGATTTGGCGCCTTTGTTATGGAACTCATGTGGTACAATAACGGCTCTTTTACAGGTAAGACATATGCCATTTTCATGGGGTACCTTTTGCAAGTAATGTTTCAGCTTCGTGATTATCGAACTTTTTTATTTCCTTTAGTTCCTTGCTTAATCCTTTAACATATGTGGCACATTGCTGTTCTCTGCGTTATAATGTAACGACACCTGGGTGTTAATGTACCTTTACCAATTTGAGAAGTCATTAGCGTACGTTACTATATATTGATAAGTAGAGGAATGGTTGATGTTGAATTTTTCATTTTTAGGAAATAATATCAGTATACTTCACACTATCATCTCCAAATCTTACAGAAGGAGCATCAACCCGAGTATCTAATGTTCTCTCTCTGTTAGAGGTTAGAGCCTCATACTTGAAATTCTCAATACTCTTCTAGGTCCTCTCAATATGAGTTCAGTATTTGTTTTAATTTAGTCTTGTAGTTGTCTTTGAGTTCAATACATAACTGGTGTTTGATTTTAGCCTTTATCTGTAGAAAATTAACCGTGAATCTGGTTTTGCTGTGTGAAAACAGACACTTAAGATCACTTAATCAAAATTACGAAGATTGTCGGGTTAATTTTGTATTAGAGATCAAGTAGGATATGCTAATAACCTAATCATAATGACAAATTAATTTCTTTTGGAAATAGAGAATAGAAAAACAGGAGGTGATAGTTCTCCAAATTGGCTTCAAGCCTACCATCCTTCTTTCTTCCATTTTGTCAATTGCCAGTTTGTTAAGATATGATATGTGTAAGGATCACATGTTCTGTATTGATTGATATGTGAGCGTTATATGAAAATGCTTTATTTTTCACACCATCTTCATCACTTACTCCTATATTATTCTGTTTTACAGTGTGTAGCTTCTCACCCAGATACAAGGATGCATTTTCTTAAGGGTACATTTCTCCAGTTTTTATTCTATGCAGCACAGTATCTACTTCCATCTTGTAAAATTAAGCTCAAATTACATCTTACTTTATGTAAATGTATGAGAAAATCAAAGATCAAAGGTAGCGTGTATAATTCCATGTACATGTAATTGATTCCTGAGTGATTCACAACAGAAGATATTATTGTATCTAGTGTTCTTTTTTTCTTTGTCTGTCAATAGAGCACTTGAATGTCTAGGTGCTTCTGAGGTGACTGGTTAATGAACTTGACTTCCCTGAGTTTTTAGATAATATTTACCAATCGGCTCTCAGAAAGTAATCCACAAATGTGTATTTTTCAATTTGGGATCATAAGCTATATAATTGTACAATTTACTTATGACAGCTTTTGGAGCAATAAAAGGCTCTATCAAGAGGCTTGTCTCTGGATTAATGCCTCTTGAGATTATTTAATCACACACCTTATTAACATATCTTCATATATGGAGTTAAGTTAGTGTTTACTTCTTCCAGCTAAAACAGTGTTACTAGTTGATTTAATTTTAGTTATATGACAACTTCTCTAACGAATGAGTTTCCTTCTTGCAGCTAAGTTGCCGAATTATCTTTACCCCTTTTTAAGCACTAAGAACAAAGACAAGCCCCATGAATTTCTAAGGCTTACCAGTTTAGGTGTTATCGGTGCCCTAGTGAAGGTAGATTTTCCTGCTGCATTTCTCTGTCGAACACTCTTTGATTCCATTATTCTGTAGTCAATGTGGTATAATTTGGTTTCTAATAAGAGTACAAGAAGCCTGTGAAACTCATAGAGTCTAGAGTTAAAGGCATATGTCTGAAAAATTCATGTGCCTCTCAGATTAATCTATTCTTACTTTATATAGATGCTTGGTTATAAAATTAATATTATGATTCCTTCTCTCTGTGCAGTCCGGTGATCCAGAAGTTGTCCATTTCCTAATTGATACTCAAATTTTTCCTTGTTGCTTAAACAGCATGGAGGTGGGCTCTGAATTATCAAAAACAGTGAGTGCATGAACCATGTTGACCAATTGATAATAAATCGTGTTTGTATATTGACATTAGAGTCTGCAATCAATAACAGTAGCCATTGCCTACAATTTGCGTATTGAAGCTTAAATATTCTCTTGTTGTCTACAGATGTCAGGACTCTGCCAATACAGATTAAATATATTCTTCAATGTGTGCATGTCTCTGAAGGCTTACTGAAATTCTCTTGTTTATGTTTATGGTTCTGCAGGTTGCCACATTTATAGTTCATCAAATCTTACTGCATGATGAAGGGTTGAAGTATTGCTGTAGCATTGCGGAACGGTTCTTTGCAGTGGCTCGTCTTTTGGGACAGATGACCGAAAAAGTTGCTGAAGAACCCTCCCCACGGTTGCTGAAACATATTATTCGTTGTTATCGTAGGCTTTCAGATAATCCAAGGTTAGTAGAACATTGATGCATTTCTTGATTTGTTCTAGAATTTTTTCACACTTACTAGTTCAGCATTTGATTTTTAAATGTTTGCATTCCAATTTGAAATGCAGGGCATGTGATGGACTAAGATGTTGTATTCCAACAAAGCTGATTGACAATACCTTTATTAACCAATTACAGGTACGTCCTTCGGGAACCTTTCCCTCTTCTACATGACTATTACAAAGTTTATTAGTAGAGACGCTGATGCAGGTACGCATATACATGCATGTACTACTACCTATTGTGGAGGTAGGTTGATCTTTGTTACGTAACAGAAATTGCAATCCAGTTTGCTCTTCCTGTACATATCAGATTATGATGTATGTTATTGAATTATAATTCTGCAACCAATGTGCTTTCTTAATGTGAGGGAATCGAACTTGATGTTTTCTATTCATCTCTTAGTTGAGTGCTTCTAGAATACATGAATTTGCGATCAAGCAACTTCCCAATTTTCCTATCCCAACACATTATATATCATAAGGCCTTTATATAAATTTTCATAAGGAGTTGATCAGCTTGCTGTATGTTGCAAGTTTGAATGTGACATTGATCTCCCTCCATAGAATTGTAACATTGATAATCTTGCCTTTGCAAGTGGTGAGGATCCAAAGTTTTGAATCCCTTAATCTGAGATATAGCCTATTACATTTTCCGACTCTTTATAAGAATCTATAATTATAAACTTTAAAAATATAAATCTATTGCAATACATGTGCCAGTGTATTTAGGAATGCTTGCGCAGAGGCCATGACTTGGTTTTTATTGTGAATTATCTATATTTTGTTATCACTTGACCTTTTCTTGTCTGAATTCTTGTGCTACTTCCACTTCTAGGGTGACCAAGAAACTATGGGATACCTTCAAGAACTGGTTAACATAGTTGCAGACAGACCGCAAGCTAGAATACCACCTATTTAAGAGTCATATGGGGGCATCATTGGCTAGGCACTGCAACTTCATCATCTGTCGAGTTTAAGGCACCAGAGAGTAACATATCAACGACATAAACCAAAAAATGGTTCAGATATATACTGTGTTTTACTATGTCCTTCATGCTGTAGCGATACTGCATGTTAGAGTAACATGTCCAGTTTCCCAGAAAACAGAATTGGCGTTGAGTTGTCCAACTTTATAAGCTTTAGTTTGCATTTGGTTTCATGTAACTTTTTGCTTACTGGCATATCTCTTTTCTATGCAATCTTTCATAACTCCTTCGCCCATCATTTTTAGCAAAGAACATAAGAGGTTGTAGCTTGCGTGGTTCCGTTTAAAACTATGCAGATACGAGTTCCCTGTTCAGATGTCGCCACAAGTATTTCTTGTGTAGTCCATAGCTGCATAACTTCTTGGTGAAACGGAATTTTCCTCATCAGCAATAGCATAAAGATGCGATGATATACTCGAGTAAAAAGCATAAACAAAATATAAATAGTAAGGACATTTTTATTTCACGTGAAACATTGGATCATTTTGGATCTGTCAAACAGATATAAATTGGTACAAAGTGGAGAAATAGCCGCGAGCTGTTTTGTGGAAAGAAACCAAGGAAAAACAAGAAGATCGAGCTGCATGGCAACTTAATATATCAAAGGATACCGGAATACAAATCCTTCAAAAACTAGAATGCATAATGAACAAACATTATACATACTCAAAACTCAAGAAAACAACTGGATCTCAATCTTTAGAAATTGGATTAGATTCACCTCCTTTTGGAGGTATTGAGAGATTTTTTGCTAGCATGAATGAGAGATCATGCATCTGTGACATAATAATCTCTACATCATTAGTTGTTGACCTTGTAGTTGCACTTGAAACATCTCCTTTTGCAGCTTCTCCAGCATTTCCCCCATCTTTTGCATTCGTGTCAGGAACCCTGAAACATGCAACAGAAAACAAGAAAAACATTTACGGATCTGGTTCTTTGTCTTACATGCAAAATTTCTAGCTTACACCAGAGGAAGACCAGTATGTTATTGTTATTTTACTTGTCAAAGCCAAAATCATTTCAAGTCGACCTTTTTCCACAGTCAAGTTTGTAATTGCAAAAGTAAAATTCTCGCCTGAAAAATGATTAAAAGAACAAGCACAGCCCAAGATTGCTCACCTATTCGAGACTTCAATTTCTGACTCCATAATATTTACTTTGGAAAAACCATTTTGATCGCTTAATGCTCCCGAAAAAAAATGTGGTTGCGAAAAGCTACCAGAATCAATATTCTGCAAATTGTTGTTAGCTGCCAATAACTTTATTTCTGACGTCTGCCCAACAGATGGTGTCATAAGATTATGGTTGACGGATTTTTTGCTGGAAGGATCTTGTACACTAGTTGAGCTTCTAAAATTGTTCCAAGCGTCAAATGAATCATAGCGTTCATTAATGGTTTTATTATCAGGTGTCTTGCTGCTGCTGGTTTGCCATTGATCACCTAGAAACAAATTGAAAGAAGAATTGTTCACTTCCATAATTCCATGATTCTTAACATTTGTATTCACATCAACCTGTTTGGCTTGGCCAGTTTGTTTACCTGTCGAATCTCCTGCAGTGTTTGAGCTTGTAAAATAATTCCAAGTACCAAATAAATCATTGCCTCCATCAGTGTCTTTGTTATCAGGTATACTGTTTCTGATTGTCTGCCACTGATCATCTTCAATCCAAGCAATACTTATTGATTTATTTGCAGTCTCCACGGTTTGAGTATCCTTGTCAGTTGTAGTCATTTCAAACATATTGACCTGACCAGTTTGCTTTCCCGGAGGATCTTGTCCCCTAGTTGAGCTGGTAAAATCATTCCATGTATGAAAGAAATCATCATCTACATCAATAGCTTTATCATCAGGTGCCTTGCTACTGTTGGTTTCCTGTTGGGCGTCTTGAAACCAATCAACATTTGAGGAAGAACTATTAGCATTTTCCACAGTTCTGCCATCATTTGCAGTCATTTCAAACTGCTGGTTCTGGCCATATTGTCCGCTGGTTGAGCTCGCAAAATCATTCCAAACATCAAATGCATTGTCTTCTTTATCAATGGTTTTATTATCAGGTGTTTCGTTGCTGATAGTTTGCAGTTGATCAGCTTGCACCCAATCGATATTTCTGGAAGAAGAATTATTTGGGTTCTCCACTTTTCCACTATCCTTAACAATGGTAGTTTCTTCAAAATGCTTGGCCTGGTCAATTTGTTTATCAGAAGAACCCTGAGCCATAGTTGAGCTTGTAAAATCATTCCACATATCAAATGAATCGTCTTCTTCGTCAATGGTTTTCTTATCGGGTGCCTTGTTGCTTTCATTTTGCCATTGGGCATCTTGAATCCAATCTATACCCATGGACGAAGAAGTATTTCCATTCTGCACTATCCTGCTATCCTTCTCATTTGCAGTTACCTCAATTTGCTTGGAATGACCTGTCATCCCAGAGTTCGAATTACTGCTCAAATCATCTTGAAACCAGTCATTTGTTTTGGACCTGGAAGAAACTACATCTTCTTTGTCTTTGGCTAAACTATTTTCAGGGCCAAAAACTGCATCCATATGGATAGAAAGATCAACTGATGATCCATCAACAGGATCAAATGATTTGGATTCCTCATGACCAGTTCCAGCACCAGCAGATTGAAAATTAGCATCCCAACCACTAAAAGAGTCACTGGCACTCTCGTCCGTAACAGAATTCACAGCTGTCTTAGAACTATTAACGTTCTCAAAAAAACTAAGATTGCCACGAACTTGAAAGTCATCATTTCCATTATCATTTTTGATTGGCATGGACTCCTCAACAGTCAAAGCAGAAGTATAATCTCGCTTTCTTTGAGCAAAAACATTCTCAGGATTAGCTCCAGCTATATTCAGAGAACTCTCATTAATCTCAGTCCCTAGCCTATCAAACTCGGGATTCCACTTTAGTTCTAAATCTAGAAGATCAGACAACGGAACCTCTTGCTGCATTGTATTCTGTCCTCTGTTTGGTTCATTTCCATTTATAGGAAATCCTGCAATCTCCTACAAAATAGTGTGTCAGTTTAACCACATATCTCTCAAGCCAGCAATCGCACAACACATGTACAAGAAGATAATGAGGAAAAAAAATGGAAGATTAACAAAATAAATATCCATTCTTAAGTATGAACCCTTGCACTGGCAACAATATTTTTCACCAAGAGACAGGTCAAAGTTTACAAACTTTCCCATTAAAGCATCATCAAATTAACATTTCTTAAATGTCGTGTCAAAGTGCGAGTGTGATATTTTTGCAAAACCTGCTATTGAGAATGAGCATCTTCGACAGGAGAAATTGAAAAGCGCGTTTTGGATAAGCAAAAAGCACTTCACAATAGTTTTTTGCAATTCGATCAAAATAACACCAAACCAATCCCATCCCAGTTGGTTTTTTTCGAAAGTTTAAAACTTTAGAGTTTCAGATAACACAAAAAAAAAAAAACAAATGAATAAATAAACCAACTCACAGATCCATCCAAGCCGAGGGATTCAAGTAGCCAGCGACAGCCAAACGTGGTGTTGAAATTAATGGGCTCAGGCGGGGCATCTTGTGGGGCCTGTTGCTTGCCGCAAAACACACAAATTAAAGACCGTACCCCTCTAAGGAATCGCCCCTTGCAATGCTTGCATCGGAGATACGGCGGAGAAGGGTCGAGTTCGGAAATGGAAGATTCAAACGACGGTAGGTCTGAACAAGACGCGTCATCTAGGTCGTACTGCGAAAAGTTTGCGTCTTTGAGTACTGCAGTTTGGACTTGCTTGATTAGATCGTAAGGGATTTCGATTGACATTTTCAGGGTCTGTAAAGATCGGGATTTCAAATCGGGAGTTAAAAGTGGTTATGCTTCAGTGTTCTTGCTGTCGTCTGTTTTCCCCAAAACTAAGCGGTTTCTTGCGTTTTAGCGGATAAACGCTGCGTTTTGAACTTGGGCTCCTAAATTTTAAATGAGCCGTACTCCATAATGGGCTCTAAATCTTGTTATGCATTCACACTTGACGGTGAAGTTAACAGAATGATGACTGGCCAGATATGCAGCCGCGTCACGACTGTCAGATACCGTTAAATAATTTGTGGAAAGGCACACTTAAAGAAAGTCGGCCAGTTCTCGTCATCTCTCCGGCTCCCATTTCCTGTTGAAACAACTTTAAGAGAAATGGGGATAAATCACGCGGCAATTCTGAAGTTGGGTTTGAGTTTATTGGGGCTTTGCTTGTTCGGATACATAGTGGGTCCGCCGTTGTATTGGCACTTCATGGAGGGTTTAGCCGCCGTCAGCCACTCCTCCGCTACTTGCACTCCTTGTGTTTGTGACTGCTCGTCTCAGCCTCTCCTCTCGATCCCAGATGGTATTTTCAGCGTTCGCACTCTTTCATTTTTCGATCTGCTTTTGATCCAGTAAAATTACTTGATCTGATCATTAATTTTAGATCTGCTATAACGTTTTGTTTTAGTGTACTGTGATTTGAGTGTTAATAACTTAGAATGCCCGAATTATTGCTTAATTAAGTTTACTTCATTTTGGTTTAGTAAAGAATTAATGATTGCGGCTACATGATTATTTTGATAACTGTACTTTTGGGAAATTGGATGCTGTGTGTTTGATGGTTGGAAGTCCATTATAATTCTTTCTTAAAATCTTTAGCTTGAATAATTCACGCCTTTGCAACTTCTTATCAAAGCCTCACAACTGTATTAACAAAACCTCATTGTACTTCTTAGGATTGGTGTATGCAGCCTGTTTTCTCAAGTGCAATTATATACAAAGCATTTGGTAATTACCCTCGATGAAGTATGCTTTTATTGATTCTTATCTATGGAAGTGGTAACGGAAAGATATACCTGTTTTTCACATGTATGGATGATGCACATGCACGTAGTGTGCTTGCTTGCTTTTGTATGTGGATGTTGCTCTGCAGACTGCAAGTATGTGTGTGCATATACATGTGCAGACTGCAATTATGTGTGTCTGCAATGTCTTTTTGTGTGTGTTATGTCCAATTGAGGAATATCTAGTCCTTTAAACATTCTTATTCTTTTTGTTATTCATGCAAAAATCAAATTTATACTCATTTAAGTTTCTTTGTGTATGTTTTTTCAGGACTGAGCAATGCATCCTTTACAGGTTAGTTTCATTATTGAGCCTTAAACTGTTAAGAAAGATGTTATTTATTTCAGTTTATTGTCTATGTTTTTTTGTTGCACGTGCTTGCATAAGGCAAGAAGCATTGCTTTCTCCTCACAGCAATACAGCCATGGAATTATTCATAGCATTCTTCTTAAATGCACCTTGTGCTAGCCACTTGTTTTCTTCTCGTTTGCCTTAGAGATTACTTCCAAATGCAGGAAGAGCTATTTGAATATGTAGTACCTGCTATGAAGAAAATGTTAGATGTGTGCAGTACTAATGCACTCAAAATATTGCCATTATATTTTCATAGCATCCTACTTGTTGCATAAAAAAGTGGCTTCATGTGCCATGATTTGTTTGCGGACTGTATGACTAAATCTCCTTTACTTGTAAATGCCATTAATGCTCTCATAAGAGGCTGCTAAATGAAACAAGTCTTTCCTCTTAAATCAATGGACCTGTCCTGCTCCCTTTCTCTCTTAAGCTATCCCGGGAATGACAAAAGAAGCCTTTTAAGAAGGCTAAGAGATTGATGAAAATGCTTATAATTTGGTGAAAATCTTAGGCTTTGTTTGGTATTGAGGTGTGATGGCTTTTAAACTGCAACTGCTATGAGATGGAAGCAATGGATATCAAATCTTAGTGGAAAAACAGGTGTGGCCCACTAGAATTGGTGTTAAGAAACTAACACCTTTTTAGCTTTGCTTAACTTACCACCACAATCCCAAACAAAGCCTTAGCAAGCTTTTATGGTAAAATGGCATTGCAAGACTCAAGACTTGGATGATTTATGACGATTTATAATATCTCGCTTATTATGTAAAATCTTTCGGCAACCTTTTAATTGCAAGTCATTGCATGAAAAACTTGTGGCTGTGTTGGAAACTAAGAAAGATCGTAACAATGTTATGTCATTCTGCTTGAATCCATGATCAGATCATGGTAATCTCCATCAAAGAAAAAATCATAATAAGGGAACCTAATGATTATCGTCTATTTTATGTGGATATGAAATTTACTCATGATCTGTTTTATAACTCTGAAATGGCTTGGCTTACGTTTGGTTTTAGGGATCACGCAAGCAATTACTTTTTGATTTTTTATTTTTTTGCCCTGTGGATCAAGCTTTTGAAAAGAATGATGTATTGGAGGGTGTTGCCATGTTGCAAGTCTCTGATTTCATTGATACCTTTTGCTTATCTCAGCTCCTTAAACCTATTATTTCTTTTGTTTCAATTGGTATCTGTCATGCAGATTGTGCAAAGCATGATCCAGAAGTGAGTGAAGACACCGAGAAGAATTTTGCAGAGTTATTGAGTGAGGAATTGAAGCTACGGGAAGCTGAAGCTTTGGAAAATCAGCAACGTGCTGACATGGCTCTGCTTGAGGCTAAGAAGCTTACATCTCAGTATCAGAAGGAAGCAGACAAGTGCAATTCCGGTATGGAAACTTGCGAAGAAGCAAGGGAGAAAGCTGAAGCAACGTTAGCAGCACAGAAGAAACTGACGGCTATGTGGGAGACGAGGGCTCGCCAGAAAGGATGGAAAGAAGGGGTAACACAGTCACGCACGCAGTCTCAGGGAACTGCCCAGTCCGCGTAGAAACAAACAACCATAATGTTGTATAAAAATTTCATGAGGTCTTCACCCCAAAGGGCATGATTTCATGAATTTGACGAGAGCATCTTCGGCAATCTGATTATTTATTGTGTCGTTTTTGAAGCCTTTCGAAGCTACCATTCTGTTTGGCAAATGCCGAGATTACCTTGTTTTCCTTCCATTTTACTGCTGGGTTCCACGTGTAACTCTCAAACAAGACTATAAACTGTGATTAATGTGAAATCAATTGACAGATATAAGTCATATTTACTAGTAAGCATAGAGCAGTAGTTTTTGAATTTAGATCTGCAGGCTCAAGTAATTCTTGTGCCTTCAGAAGTGAACGATCTGTTCTCCTCACAAATACAATTCAATCATCAACATCACAACCATCCTCGCACGTTAATTCGTTATGGATCGTTACCACCACCACCCTATCATTTGGCTTTTTCAACGGCCGTGATCGAAGATGGGGTCCCGGTGATTGATTCGTATCTCTGAAAGATGTATGCAACTATCAAACTAGCAGTGAGTGTTCCGTAATCGTTACCTGGACACTGTTTATTGAACTCGCTCGGTGACCCACTCTGCGGACCGTTAGACCAATACAAGTAACACAGCCTTAAAAGTCTCCGGATCGTCAAACACTTTCGGATCTCTCATAACCAGTGGCTGAAACCCAAAAAGCATCTCGCCTTTCCTGATGTCAAACGCTGAGTCATGTGAACTTAGTTGAAAATCCTTCCTTGCTCTCGCATACTGAACAAGAACTGGTGGGTTGAGTACTAGGATTTCACAAACGACAGACTGAACGAGTTCTAAACTCTTCACGGACTCAAAACTCGGTTTCGATTTTTTCTTTCACTTCATTTCTTAGTTTCTGTTGTAACCCAGCTTTATCACTCGCAATGATATTGATCAATCTTGGTAAAAACAAAGTAAACCCGCTAAACGCATTAAATCCTAGAACAAATATTAAGTTGTTGATTGTCTCTTCTTTACTCGGGCCGAACTCAGTCTGATCCCCCGCACCCTTTTTTTACCCTCCTTTTCAACGAAGTTATACAACTGCTCGTAGTCTCCGCGAATTAGGAAAGCAGGATAAGCAAAGGAGTGAAGAAAGATCTCTTCAAGGGGCTGTAAAACCCTTATGCTGACGGTGGGGAGGAGCTGCAGCGCCTGCCATTTGTCGATCATGATGTGGTCCGACTTCGCGATGTGGGAGTCCTTTTTGGGATCGGCTCCGATTATGGATTTGGTCAGGAAGTCGAACAGGCATTTCTGTAAAGGTAAATAATAGCTGACGCTGTTGCTTTGAGAGAGCTTCGTCTCAATGCCATCAAACAAGATATCAAGGTTTGCTAAGAGTTCCGTGACCCAGACTTTCAAGCTGCGTTTCAGAATGTCGAGGGAGAAGTTCTTGATCTGCAGAGACACGAAAGGAAAAGTCGTAGTTAGTTAACCGTTGGATCATATCTTGGCGGGAGAACTTGTTTCGTTTCCTTTTATTTTTTTAATTTCAATAATTCTAATAATTGGAAAAACCAAATTCTGGGCCAAGTACATAACGACGATTCTCGGACAGGACCACCTAGACAAGTTCCAAAAATATTTTATGGTCTGAAATCATCAATCTTAGCAGTGACAGAAAGTTTCCAAATTTTTTTGCAGAGTCCAAGGGGACAGCACGAGACTTAGATGTCATGCCATGCAAGAAGTTGAAAGCAAAATGCATTATGCTTATCATATGTCAAAAACTTACAGGGTCTGCAAAATTGGACCATTTCAATTTTCAACTTTTTAACTTAGGAAGAACTTAAGAAGAAGAAGAAGAAGAAGAAGAAGGGGGAATGGGATTTCATTTCATCAACCTTATCTTCATGACAAGTTAATGATAAAGAAGAGTAATGAACTAATGATAATATTACCTGGTAAACATCAGCAAGGAAGACAGAATTAAACAGAATTAATTAATTAAACTTAAAAGCAAAGCGACCTGAATTGATTAACTAATGGATGAAGGACAATTAATGACATGTATGTACCTGGGCATGTTTAGGTTCGGCAGTGTCGAGATAAGCACAAACTCTGGTGTCTCCTGTAAACTAACGCTGGGCATGAAATCACCAACAAGGGCATTCTTCTTCTCAACAATCTCCATATCAAAACAGATGAGCAAAAGATTTGCAATCAAGAACAGCAATAACATTCGGGTTGACTCCGAAAAAGAAGGGCCCTGACCGTGACATGTTTGTTCGGAACACGGTACTCTTGTGCCTCTCAATACGTTTCCTGAAGAAAGTTTCCGGGCCCTGAAACCATAAGTAGTTGAGGCGGTCGGAGATGGCTCCTAGCAGGGGCCAGCCGTAGGATCCTGAGATAGTACGGAGCGGGAGAGACGTGGAGGGTGGAGATGAAGGGGAGGAGAGTGACTGGGAACTAGAGGACGATGATTATGGCATGCCCGGTGAGATGCTCATTGATTTGATCATGGCCATGGAGAGCATGTACTTATAATTGTTTTATTTCAGAAAGAAAGAAATGTGCAGCACATGGGGCCAAATTCTTAGATACTGCAAATTCTGTGATCATTTTATCACCTAAGCCCCTGAATTCTTAAATATTTTAAATAAGGATATAATTTTTTCATTTATATTAAACAAGCCCCTAATAGTAGTATTGATTCCCTACACAAACGACTCTATTATCTGATCAATTTAGCCAAATTCCAAAATGTATTTTATATAAATGAAGAAAACCATAACCTCATTTAATAAAAACCCAAATATCTAAGAACCTAGATCACAATATCTCATTTTGTTACCCTCTTAGCTACCATAGATCATCATAAGGAAGAATCATTGCTACTTTGACAAAGTATCTGAGACACTTTCAATCCAAAGCCACATTCCAGAGCTTCATAAAGGAAAGAAGAAATTGTTTATTAAGTTAAACGAGGTTTAAGAGGCACAAGATGAAGTCCAGGTAAACAAGCAACATAGTCCTCCAGTCTCCAAACAAAAACCTGAAATACTATACGGATTATCAACAACTAGAACACATTTTACAACATCTGCTTTCGTGATTTGTATCTCCTTGTGGAGCTGCTGCATAATATATTCTGTAAACCAGGTTCTTGGCCCATTGGAGACGGAACAAATAATCAGTGATGAGTTTTTGACATTATCTAGTCTGAGTTTCTCATCAGATATGCCACAAAACATCCCAGAATAGCACCAGCTACAACCTGGACAATACCAAACAAATTCAACATTAATGTCTTATCATCAAGATGTTGAAATGCTTCGGCACAAGCTATGCACTAAATAAACTTGAATGCACACGAAAGCATGTGAGCCAATAAATATTAGGAGGTTCACTTCAATCTGTTCCATTAAATTTCCATGTTTCAATGAATTCTGTTTCATAGAAAGCAATAAGGCAAGCCAATGTTTCAGGTTAGTTGCCAGCAGAATAAAAGATACAGTAGGCTAATCATTGGTTAAGTTCTCTTGACATTTTCCATCTGAGGTAAAAGTCTTGATCTATCAATTTCAGCTTTATGACCGTCAAGGCAAAGTACACAAAATTCACTAGTATATGCAATATTTAAAAAAAAAAAAAAACCTTTGACCTGTAATGCAATCTTTACTAGCTAGAATATTTGAGCATACATTCAATTACAGTAGATGTTTATCCACAGTACAGTCATCTTCAACAGTCAATAACAACACAATTGTTTGTTTCTTTAATCACAGAACTGGAGATTATATGCACATTTGGCTACGTGTCTTCTTGGAAGTTTAAAGCATTACTCATTTAAAATAGAATGAGCATATAGATGCAACATACCTGGAATGGAGTATGCCCAAGTAACTCACGTAGAGGTCTAATATTAGATAATGGATGATCTGGAGGAAACTCACATACTATTTGATTCAACAACTGCGAATGATCATAAATAAAATAAAAATGAATGGCAATATATGAAAGAAGAATTCTGCGGTTATATCAGTTCTTTAAAACATAACCACTTCAGCAATAAAAAAAGGCAACTTAGGTTTACAAAAAAAAAAAATGCATAACAAGGACTTACTTCGGCCTGCCGACCTGCGTGTAGTCTGACCCCAGAGGCATCATACATCACCTTAAAATATATAAGAATTATAAACAACCCCAACTAACTTAAATAAAGCAGATTGCAATTATCAAAGAGGTAATCAAGTTTAGCAGAGGCTCAAGAACATTAATAATAAACCATTAACAAAGAAATGACTAAAAATTAGTGATTTGATATATCTAGATACAGCCTGAGCCAGGCCTGGTTATATGCAACTTTAAAACATTGCTGTATCACACATCAATTCTGCATCATAACATGGAACCTCTAATAGTTATTGCAGCTAGCACCGCTATTCAGTGCAAAGCCATCAAATCCTTAGATTATGAACGAAGGTGTCTCTAGTTCAAAGACTTATGAGTACCAAAAAATCTGTAAAGCATGGACTTTACAGAATTCAACATTTCAAGAGATCACAGATAGATGCAGCAACCTAAAAGCTGAAATTAGATGAAAGGTATGCCTATATTTCTCTTGCCCACTAAAATGTATTTGAAAAACTAACACAATCTAAATTCAACTTGCAAAAATAGTTACTTTTCTTTTTCTCAATTTCTTTGATTGATAAAGAATTAGTTAGTCATAACGAAGAGTGCATCAGTGTCCAGAGAAATCCACATGGATTTTACTTCTCCAATCAGTTCAAAGTGAAGAAAATAGTATTTTAACACATCATTTGCACTTTCTTCCGAGTTCTTACCAATTGTCAGGTTTCTAGAAATAAAATGGATCGTAAATTATCAGAAAAATAAGCAAAAAGATGTGAATGGGCAACAATTAAATTGTCATCCAAGAGAAATAATGACTGAGACAACATCTTGGCTTCAGTTTAACCTACAGATAAGTCTTTCAAAAACTTGGAAATTACATAAATTTAACGACGGCCAATAATAATGATCTATAAAAATTTCAGGGAACTTTAAATTCAGAATATACTGAAAAGAAACATCAAGATGACACGGCAAGTCCTGAGCATATTCAGAATGCAATGTATTGAAAACAAGAACATCTCACAGATCATGCAATAATTGCAGAAATAGACCCATAAAAGAAATGGAAAAGAAGATGTAACCATGTCAATACAGGATCAAAAATTAAGGTTAAAGGATCACATACAATGCATGCCAAGACCACTGCAATGGCAAAAGATGGACTTCCTGCCCCTTCTTGTAGACCAATTGCCACGGCAAGAGCCGTCACAGTTGAAGAATGTGACGAAGGCATTCCACCAGAGTCAAGCATCCTTTTAGAATCCCATCTCTTTTCTTTATACCTGAGCATCTAGGATAAACATACACAATAACTGAGATATTATTTTAAGAAATAAATGCAGATAAGACCATCTATATATAACAAACTTGTACACTGCCCCTTGCTGTGGGATCATGCCCAAAATGGGATAATTGTTTAATTATGAAAGAACGAAAACACTTGATTACCAATTTCACATTCTAGGAACGAATAACAAGTTACACTTGATGAGGACTAACATCAAACGGATCATTTTATGTTATTCTAAGCATATTTAAAACCTTCAAATTACCATTACAATATTCAATATGTGGTACCTGCATCCTGTGTCCTCCTGGTTTCGTAATATAATACAATAATACACTGACTAAAAAACACTATAAATAACTACAACAACAATCTCCAACTGAATATGCTTTCACCTTCTGTCAATTGGCATATCACTGTCCAAATTTTAGAAATTTTAACCATCAGAGGGATCATTTTGGAGCTCCAACCCCTTGAAGAGATTAATCTCTTTCTTTTAATACATTTTCCCTTTTTAACTTTGGCAGCACCCTTTTAAATTTCCAAATGTATCGTATGAAACATCACAATAAAACTGTATACAAAACAAAACGCAAATCAAAATGCATACAACATCCAACAGAAAAATCGCACAATACAAAAAAGAAAAATTTTAAAAAATCCATTTTAAGCAGAATATTGTAAAGCATCAAAATTACAATCGAAGAATTTGAAAACAAAAAAAGAAAATTTGTTGAAATATTTGGGTGAAAGAAAGATAATCAAAAGGACGGACCAGGTGGTGAAGATCTTGAGGAATTGAGCAAGAGCGAAGGCGAGAAACGCGGAGATCAGAGGGAGGTTGTTCGGAAGGAACAGTGACGACAACGATGGCGGAGACATCGACAACGATGGCGGAGACATCGACAACGCCGTCTCTTTACCGCTTCTCAAAGCCGCAGCATCTCCTACCGTGATCACCTCATCCATTTATTTTATTCCCTTATTACTATTACTTTTATTTTTCCCGACGGAGAAACTTTAGAATGAGACGATCTCAGCAGTTCAAAATCTTACAGTTCCCACAACCCCTCCTCCCTTTCCAGTATCGGTATCTCTACCGAGTAACGACGACGCTGATCTAACAAACTTTAGAGAAGAGAAAGAGATTGGAAGGAGGCGGTTGATGCGGAAAATGGGCCCGCCAATCAGCGTACAGCGTGTGGGACCAATTATGGACTGGAGTGCGATTAGAATTTTGGCTTCTGCCTGTCTCAGCCTCAGATGTCCTAGTTATAAACAGGTCATCATCATCGCCACCATATAATAATTAAACAATATTAATTTTCTTCTCTTATAATATTATAAAAATATATATTTAAATAATAATAAGATAAATAGACCGACCAGGATGCGATCATTTGTCCGAAGAAACAATAATTGGGTAAAGAATATTTCAGAGGATGGATGAACACAGGAGATTTTGGTGGTGCATGCACCTGCAATGTTGAGCATCAGGTTTCCTGGGGATTACTCTTTCAGTTGCTTCCAAAAGCAGCAAGTATTCGGCAGTTACAACTATGATCAAGCATGCTGAAATCTTGGCAATGGATATTGGATTCCACTCTCTCTTTTGCAATACATTTTCTTTCTCTAATCTGTGTCTCCTCGGTGTTACTCTTATGTCATTAACTATGTATCCGAATTTGATCCCTCTAGCCGCTTCTGAACTCAAATGTACAAATGAACGAAAGTTAATACTTTGTAAAGTTGGGAATGTTCCTGAACGACTTAAGGGGATGATGAACCCTGTTTGCTAGGCAATGGAGTATTCCTTCGCGATTGACGCTTTGTTGGGATGAGCACAGGTTCCCCATCGGATTCTTCAATTGCTGGATTGTTCTCACTTTCCTCTACATCCTTGAAAACTGGGTGGATGTAAGCATTTTGAAGGAAGCTTTTCAAGTTCAGGTTCGGTTCCCTTGCTCGTTCCAATGTATCTTTCATCATTGCTTCCTGGAAACACAACGAAGAGTAGATAAAAAACATACATAGAAAGAAGACAGGCAAAAGTTTTACTTCTATAATATGGAATTCCACTCGTATAAGAACAAAATGCACGGCAGTCGCAACATCAAACCAACCTGTAATGGATTTCTAACGAAAGCAGGTTCGTAACGCCCTTTGCAGAACCTGTGGAACCATATGGTCAATATAGGGAGTGTGACGAGCAATGGAGTTGACTGAGCAGCTTCCTTTGTGCTTAACAATCCCATTAGGAGCAGCTGTGAGACGATTAATGCTGTTATAATCCGCCCATGGATATCTGGCCAGAATGCAGCAGCACTCTCGTACTCCTGATTGTAAACGTTTATTATCTACACATTTAATACAAGTAAGTGTCACTTAGAGAAAGAATTTCTGAAAAAGCCCTTGTCCTTGTATTCTTTCTTGGCTGAAGAAAGGAAAAACTTTGTTTTAGGTAATTATCAAATTTTACCTGATGACGATACACAACAAATGCCAGCGCAAAGAATATTATTATGAAAGGCAGGAGGAATGGGGTCACAACAGCGTAAACAAGGCCAAGTAAGAAATAAAGTTGTATTTGTGGTTCGCCTGTGTTAAAACCAATGGTTCCGGGATCCATTGCCTCTTCCCTATCCTTTTCAGTCTTCACCAAGAAGAAATTTTTCAAGTGATAGATTATCAAGGGTTTCAACCTCAGAATCTCCCCAGCAACTCCAGCCCAACCATCAACCATGATGTAAGTTATGAAGAAAGTTGCTTTCATTGGGATGGATGCACCAATTGTCTTCGGTATACTGCAGAGTAACCACCAAGTATTAACACACTCACCACAGGACACAAAAGATGACAGATTAAATAAGTACTGCATCAAATTATGCATTTCATTAAAGATAGTCCTAGATCATATTTGGTTATGATATAAGATTATCGAGACAAACATAAGTTGGTATCGAATATGCATGGTGTACATCATGACCATAAATAGGAAAAAAAAAATGACAGAGGATGATGTCAGTATGTTATAAATGATGTTCTGCTAACTTCAGTCCCTAAAGCTACACTGATGAAATTGGGGAGGATTTTAACAATAAATTTAAATCACAGTGGTCAGAGAGCTATGAGATAGAAAAATACCCACAAAAGCAAAGAAAAAATTTACAGAATGATCACAAGACCACTAACAGCATTTTCAATATGGATGTCTGGACATATATTTAAAAAAAAAAAGGAAGAAAGAACAAAGAATCAAAAGATATGGATACATTCAGAGGAAGTAGAACTAATCAACAAGCTATGATTATCATAATAAACTACATTTGTACCATAAAGAAAATATAAACATATAAAATGGGATAAAGCATAGTATATGTGTGAAAACAGAAAAGAACTTACTCATTTGCTGACTGGTGCACAAAATTATCCAGTTGTTGAAACGCCGTTCCAGTAATTATGCTCCCAAGAAATACATTAACAAATTGGAATATATAGTATCTAGTCGCGGATCTCCTCTCTAGAGCTGATCGGCTAATAAATCCTTCAAATTTAGACATGAGCATCAATATATCAGGTAGAAAAATAAGAAAAATCTTCAATGCAATTCCCGGAAGAAAACCCTGAATGAATGACTTTATGACCTTCCTGCATGAAAAATACGATAATCTTAGTATGTGTTAGGGGTGTAGGTAATGAAGTATTAGAAAATCAAGCAAGATTGGAATGAAAAATCACATTAAAACCAAAGTTAGAAGAAAACCAAATCACATTATCAAAGAAAATAAAATAAATTTGATCTGCCCAGAGTAACAGAGTAAAGAAATGAAATAACGAATACGATTGTAGCATTTCAGCAGAGAAGAAGAAACTTACACTTCAATTATGGGTTTCAGGAAAGGTACAGCTTTCTCAATGCCCTCAATGTTTGCAAGGGACTGTACAAATGCAATGGGAATCATGAAAAAGAAGGTAAGGAAGAAATATGCGACAGCAATTATAAATCTCCTAATTGAGAGTGAAACAAATGGAATTGCCAGGTTATCCCAGTATATGTCACGTGGCTCTGGAGCCCATTCAGTCAACCACAGAGTTGGATTTCTGGTTTGTTGAGTTTGCGCACAAACAGCTGCCCCCCATCGAGATTTGAAGGAAACAAATGCTGCTGGCATCACTGATTTACTGCTGCTCATTACTTTATCTCTCTCCATGCTTATCTGGCAATATTTCATTTGAGATCATATTATTTATACAGAAAATCCCTCTCGATAAATTTGTTTACTGAAGTCAATACTCTCACATTGCACATGTATTGCATTGCATCAGTTTCAAATGGAGATCTTTGATGATTAATAATTTTACATAAAATTGTCAATGCCATGAGTACATAAAAAATAACAACTTCAAGAATTTAAGAAGTTGAGAAAGAAAAATCCTTCAACTTATAGCCAATGACCAATATTTGTAGACAGATATGCAATTTGTTCGAACAACATAGATCTTCTAGGAGTTTTCAGAAGGCAGCTAGAAGGATGAGTTAAAACATAGACTTTAATAAACAAAGTCAATAGATTAAGAAAATCCACTTACTTCTTTGGTTAGTTGCTCGATCTTGGATGTATAAAAATCAATTGCATCCACGGTGTCCCCCCAGAGGCCAAGAAAACCAGTCTGCATAATGAGAAAGATAATCCTCGAAGGATTTCAGCAATCTAACTATTTTCCATTCCAGATAAGCACCCAAGAGTACTAATTCTGAGTGGCATCATAACCCAAAGGGAAAAAAGGGGCAACATCTTGTAAAAGTTCATCAAATGCTACGCAGTACCTTCATTGTGGGCTTTCTACATGGATTTCTTGAATATTTAAGTTGATAGAAATCAAGCCAATTCTGCATTTTCTTCTTCTTATTGGCTAATTCAGAAAGTTTGTTACCATTATAAACGACCTGCACACATATTTGAACATTTAAAAAAAAAAATTACAGAGGAAAAGGTCAACTGGTACCAAAACACAGAGAACAAGTACATGAAATCCACATCACCTTGAGATCGCTCATAAAAATTAATCTTAAGCATATATGAATAATAAAAAGGATGTATATTGGAATATATTTTCGTCTAGGCCAAGATTTGTTGCATATGAAAATGTTAAGCTACGAAACCTGATGAGTGAGATAATGATCTGGATGGTTCACAAGAAAAAAATGTTCCACAAGCTGAGTAACTGATTCATCAGGATCTGGTGGGACATTTGTGACCAGCACCTATAACAAAATATGGAAATTCCACTGATCATGATTAAACAGAAAACAAAGGTCCGATCATTGGTTAAAGGACATCAATTTGAAAGTATTCCAAAATATTAGTAATGATGGTTAGCATTCAAAAATTGTAAGCTACATGTCAACAAGAATACAAAAAGGTTATAAAAGCACGGTCCCTCAGTAATGCATTTGGGAGAAACAAGGGAGCAACACCAATACCCATAAAGGCATCATTTCTTAAGAGAATTCAAAACATCAAGGAACAAGTTTGATAACCCTCTTAACTTTTTATTACCCAAAATAAGAGAAAATAGAGTAGTGTCTAAATTGTTCCCTCATTTAAATCTAGGATAGCAAGTCACAAAATAGGGGAAACTTTAAACAACTAAAGCACTAAATCCAAAATGCAATACAGCTCAAATTAGAGATCCTAAGAGAAGTTAACCTTCAAAGGGTACTAAGAAAGAAAACAGTTCCCGCCAAATGATGATTAGCAGGATTAAGATACCCAAGCCTCTTAGGCATAATATCCAAGAAACTTTTCACCCTGACTGTTAGGCAACCTATTTGGACCCTATCCTTAATATGAGTTTTAATAGGCTAAGCATCAAGGGGAGACATGTCTCACAGCAGAGGCAGAAAGTAATGCACCAATATCTGACACATTCTTTTTGTCTTTCCTCATCATTTGTATCTCTATGTCAGCTCAACATAACTACTCTAGGAAACAAATTTCTTCGTATGAAGAGGAGCTATCCCCTAAATTTTCAATTGATGTAACAATGCATTTGTGACATCACTTTATCTTTACAATACATAGATCCGAACTTACTGTGAATTGATCTGGCCGGCGGTGTTCAGATGCGAGAAAATGCAACCTCATTGTTGCCACTATCTCATACTCCCTTTTCAATACATAGCATGTCCAGAAGGTAAAGGCATAAGCCATTACCAAATGGGTCCAAAACCTGCAACCAAAAGTATGCAATGAGGTTCTTTACCACCATTAAAAGCTATTCAAAAAAATAGTTGTATTGGAGAATCTTGATTCTGAAAAAGTAAACTCCAAATTACAACTCAATCCAACAAACCACGCCTAGTTTCAAGGGTTGTTTTTGTGTTCCAATCATTAAGAATCTTTAATAGCCTTGCCATTGCACCGTAGTTTACAATAAACACAGATAAATCATACAGAAACAAAATCCTTGCCTATTAAAATCCTATGAAAGCTTTAGTGAGTGGGATTTTTCGTAAAGGCACAGAAGAAACTCGTTTCACTAGAATTAATGTATGTTAAACATTTTATGATTCTCAGTTCTGGTGAAAGCTAAAGAGAACATCAAATGGTAACAGAATGAAAAGTACTCAAGTGTGTCAGGTTTGCAAGTAATCTAGCACTAATATGAAAGTTTAAAATTTTGGTTGACAAAGAGGAAACGTCAGAAAAGGAAAAGAAAGCTAACGATAGTACGAGAAAAGATAATCATACAACAAACCTTGGAATGCTTTTGCTTACCTACGGGATCCAATTGGTATGTTTGATATAGAGAGCATGTCTATGTTGCTGTAAGTTAAATTAGAATGCACTAAGGCCTTATTGGTCCAATTAACTGGCACCATTATTGCAAAAGCAAGGAAGGCAATCGGAACAAAAATTTTAAGCCTGCATTTAAACAAAAAGGCAGAGTGAGTCCAACAGAATAATCAAGTAAATTCAGGCAAAAGAGAAAGATTCAATGGATAGATTATATCTTCCCAAATCCAAATAGCTCTCTGGGCACAATAACTAATTCCTAGAAAGGAAATGACAATAGCCAACATATACACGATTCTCCTTTGTCACTAATTCATGAGTTGAATTTTTGGAATCATAACAAACACTTTTATCTTTGTCAAAACAACTCCACACTTGATATAAATCAGAAAAGATCATACCCTATCAAGTAAATCCTCAAGAAAACAGCAGAATCCAATCCAGCATGGTCAATTAACTCTGGCTCCGGCATTTGCAATGCTGCTGGCATCCAACTCAGAAACCTCAGATATGACTGAATGTCCAAATTGACAAACCTGCTTACAAGTGCACCAGTCTGTAAAGGACTGTTCCTTAAACCCTTCAGATACCATTTCGGAAAGTAGACCCTATCATTTACAGGTTGAATCCGAAGAATGGCAAATGCCAAAAGGAAAGCAAATGCACTGAGGATATTGATAGCCGCAGCAACCCCTATATCACCAAGTGTTGCCATATTTCTGTTTCCGAGATAAAAGAAGTGTCCCTATAAAATAACAATGACAATACAAAAGATCAGCTCATCGCATCGTGGAATATATTGCGAGTTATTCAAAGAGGACAACCAGTTTTAAGTAAACAAAAGACACCATTCTTTCCAAGAAAGTTAGAACAACTCTTAATTTGCAATTTGAAAAACATGATTCTAAATAAAAGCTACTTTTGACTTTAGAGCTACATTTTCAAAAGGATGTACCCTTCAATAAATGGAATTATCTGAATAATCAATTAACAGTAAACGAGGAAAAGAGACATAAAAAGGCAGTCCATATCAAACGAGAAAATTGGACATCTGACTAGTGCTATCAATCAAGGAATATTTTTCTATTACATCCCATTGTTGAAACTGCAGACCTTAAGATGCTGATATAGAATCGAAACAGAAAAAATATGCAAGAGTACACAAGTCATGGCAAAACCTACATCAAGGCATTTAATTTTCACTAATACATGTAACAAAGAACATCAGTTACAATAGAAAATTTAATTGAAGTCATCCTAGACTGACAAAATCACATTAGTTGAGTAAAAACAAGCACGCATGCAAAAGATTATGACTCTTACTCAAAATCAATTTAAGATAAAAGAACCAAAAAGTGATAACAGGATCTAGAATTGTAACAACACATGGTAACAAGTGTGTGGTTTTCTTATCTTTTCCCACAATTTCCCATCAACCAACCAAACAAACAAAAAGAAAGAAACTTCCAAGATCCACGCTCTTACCTTCTTTAACTGAACCTACTCACTTGACCTCTCTTTACAATACAAACCACACAAAACTTCATCAATGAGAAGCCAAAAAAACAGCAGCGCTTTTGCTCAATGAGAAGTTGAGGCCTCGTTTCTATCAACTTCACTGATAAATGGAACCGTAACAGATCAGTGCACGATCAGTCAAAGCCCTGTAAAAAACTTGACACTCTGCGTCTTGTCCAAATCAGGTGAAGTAAGATTCGTGCTAGATTTAACCATACTTGGCTTTTAAAAAGTAAAAGAAAAAAGATTGTTAAAGCAATGTGGAACTGTTAACGTTACCAACACAAGAACAAAATTTGCTTGGCTGGTTCATTATTTTATTTCCGTTTCATCATTGTACTAATAAACAATAAAAGCTTGGTAATAAAGTCGTTGGGTCGGTTCCTCGCGCAGGTCAGGATATGCCTAACGGCTACTATTTATGAATTATTGAATGAAGAAAAATAGCCTTGCATTAATGACAATTACACCCGGAAAGTGCAAGGGACTCCGTTCCATGATGACAAAATTTCAATTTTCTGTTGTCCTTACTATTTGTTGAAGCGACAAGTGCCCATGCGCTTAGTATTTTAAGACTGAAATTCAGAGTACTGGATTGTTGTCTATATTGGTGATTCCCACATCCATCATGGGTTCTTAGCTACTATTCTTGAAAAAGAAATACATATTGCAAGAAATGAGAAAGAGACAACACGGGATCATCTGTGTTTCTCTTTTTGGGCTCTCGTTTCACGAATGTCGTGCGGATGGGACTGGCGGGTTTATTATTTTATGTGGTTCTGGTACACTAGATTCAGGCCAAATGGTGAAAACACCACCAATGATACCGAATTCTTTTTCTTCTGTAATGAGTATCATATCAGATTTCCTTACCAGAGTACAAAATTGCGTACAATCTTTAATTACCTACACCTTATTTGTGAAATGATAGCAGCCTGCGTTACAAACCGAAAAGCCAGTCAAAGTATATTGGCCGAGAAACCGCAACTTACTTGCGGACGCCTATACGCATTGAAGATTGTCGACAAGGATATGCAGTGCTTACCACCCTCGCATCAACGGCCGGGATACAGAGAACATGCATAAGCTCGGAAGCAGGGGACGATATGTTTCAGCTAGAGAAATCAAATAAGATAAGCATCTCGTATTTGTTTGGAAACCAGACTGGCAAGGACTAATAATTAATAAATCACATAAATGCAAAATTACAACCCACGTGACCAAACATTTGTATATCTCTTCGCACATGCATGTGCACAAGCAGTTAATCGTCTGTGATGTAACTACAACTGCTGTAAACAAGCAAATATCGGTGACTGGATTTTGTAGCAGCATAAGATTGCTATTGTGTCTAAACTGTATCATAAAACATACATGTCAGCCACCTGAATGTATGGAAACTGGGAAGCTGTACACGGCATTAGCTCTTCTGATGAACAGCTATTTGATGGATGTCCATGTCCTTCAACATGACTGTGCGCCCGCAAGAATCACAAGGAGCAGTCCTCGATCCACAAATGCTCTCATGCTCAGACAGTCCTCTCAATCTGTCCCGAACATCCATAGCTGAAGTTCCAGCTTGGACCATGTCCCCACAAAATCGGCATGTAATGAGACGAAGAGGACAATCTGAGGCTTGATGTTGCACCTGTCAAAGAACAATGGCTGATTAGATGCTCCCGGAGCAATAATTTAAGGCTTCTAATTAAATGAAAAAGAACCAAAAAAAATTAAAAAAATACGTGTAGTTTCAATAAGTCATTATCTTTAAGGCATCTAAACTTCCACAGAGAGAACATTTTACTGCAAGAATTTATACTTCTATGGGGACCATGAAGCTTTGAGGAAAACGCTATTTCTCTTCAGCTTGCCACATAAAGCAGATCTTGTCACACAAATTTCCTTTCTAATTTATAAGGATATAAGAGCAGAATCTCAATATATTTATATTGGAGTAAAGATGAATAACACAATAAAATGTCACCTTTTTAACATACTAGGTATGCAACGCTTGCCTGCCATTTATGATCTGTTATTTATGGGCAGTTCCAACTATCTGAAACCATTTACAGTTCTATTTTTTAAGAAAAAGAAATTTTGCTACAATGTTTTAACTTATTAACAATATTTTAATCATTTCAACTACCTGAAGCAAATACAAATGAAATTTCATTTTAAAACCTAGTAGAGTAAATAAAACCACATTCTATGCCACCCATGAAAAGCACCAGTCTTTCATCAAGACTTGGTGCATAATAGTACTGACAGGATTAAATGCATAACAAAATACATTCTCCTCTCTAGCTAGCATAACACAACTTAACTCAGCGTCAAAGGCTAAGTTATAAGCATGACTAGATCAAAAGAACCAAAGCTAACCCACAAGAAAACCTAACCGCATGATGAAAGGTGAATAAATGGAACAATCTACAAATGATATTTAGCGATAAGGAGCATATTTCTTACCATTGCAGCCTGCTCAAGGACTACTCCGCAGGGGCAACTAGTCGGCTCATGAAACACTTTCATATGCTTCTCCATTTCGCCATGCTGAAAACCTTGCCCGCATTTGTCACAATGGACATGGCTTTTGGCCTCCTCAATCCTAAGAACAACTCCACAACCAGCATGCCGACAGACCACGCTATGTCTGCTACAATAAGCTTCATGCAACACAATACTTTGGCTGGGTATAAGATGCTTGCAATTTCTACACTGCACTGTATCCATTTCTGCTGATGATGAGGAAGACATTGCTTGTTGGCTAAGTTTCCGGCCACTGTTATCCTCAATGGTCACCAAAACCTGGAACTTTGTTGTGCCCTTGAAGCCATACACACCAATGCTGTATGTACCAACTTCCACAGATTTATCCTTAGAACTAAGGATTAAAACCTTTGAATTCACATCATGAGAAGACCATTCATGCAGGTGGCGAGTTGGAAATAAGTGGGGATGTCTAGATACATAAACACTAGTGTCACCGCCATCTATCTCTGGGTGAACTCTTGCTTCGACTCTTTTATCACCTGATGCAATTTTCTTATAGGTATCATCATCAATTGTAAACTTGTAAAACATATACTTTCCTTCTTCAACCACTCCAGATTCTGACTTTCCAAAGACAAGTGGCTTAAGTGTATACTTATCTGTCCCCTCGGATCTCAGATCAGGACTGACTATATCAACCTCAATATCTGTTTCTAGAACAGAGACACTTGAAGAGGGTTTCAACTCAAGAACTTGTAAGTTGTATGCCAACTCTCCATAATTGACTGTGAGTACATCATCTTGAGAAAGAGTGGCATGATGGCGAAGGCTTGTTTCAAGGATGGCCTTTTGATTCGGTAATTCTGAAAAACCAATTCCATCAGGTTGAAGTTTTGCATAAGTTCCTTTTGGTAATCGAACATATCGAACTTCAACTAATGAAGTCTTTGGAGCATCAGTAGGGAATAAATTTCTCCATACGTGAGGAGGAAGCCCAACAAAACCTTCATCTGCAGTGAATTCCAAAACACCTGAATGTATACTCCTACTATTTTCTTTCTTGCCATCCTCCATTTTTGAAGGACCCTCGTGGTGAACTACTGATAATTTAAAATGCAGAGGACCCTTATCGAAAGCACCTTGATTAGACAGTTCAGTGAAAGAGGATGGAGGCAATTTTATTTTATCTCCAATACCCTGAAAAGGCAAAGCTTCTAATATGCGATAAAACACAATTCCTCCTCCAGCAAGCAAACTTTCTTGCATCTCTTGATCAGCCTGCAAATAGGAAGAGAATAAAGCTCGATTAACAAAGGGAACATTTAAAAGAAGGAAAAAAAAAATTATTGAGGTCTTGTATGCCTACCGAACTTCTTATTAACAGTTATTCCAACATAAAAATATCTTATTCAAATTCCGAGACTGGTAAAGCACAACTAGATTGATGAAGATTCTAGTGAATGTAGTCAACAATGCCTATAGAATTTCTCATTATCATTCACGCCAATGTAGGCAAGCTAAAGCACAACTAAATCCAATAGAATTCTCTAACACAAGTCCACTGTTCCCCAAATGAAGTGATTATCCCGTTTCAAAATTGAACCGTCCATGTTAAGAAACATATATTACATATGAGCAGCGTAGTTTTCCCTTGACATAAACATTATTCAACCACATCATTACACAAATACATAAAGAAAAACTCCGAATCTCCAAATTGCCTTAGATAAACCAATTAATCGCTCAAAGCATGTGGCACCAGCCCCTTCCCCAAAAAGGAAAAAAAGTTAACAAGGTTTTCCCTGAAACAGCAATTAAATGTAACATAAATCATCAACACGCATTAAAAAACTCAGAACAAATCAATCACATATTACAGGAACATATCTATGATCAAAAAGAGAAAAGAATAGATGGGCGAGAGACCTTGAGTTGGGCATCAATGGCATCGAGTCTTCGAGATCTCTGGGCAGCTTCAATTGCATCTCGTTGTTTCTTAGCCTCTTCTTTCGCCCTTTTTTCCCTTTCAAGTTTCAATCGTGCTCTTTCTTTCCTCTCCTTCTGTTCCTTCTCTAGCTTCTCTCTCGCTCTCCTCAGCTCAAAATCCATACTTTTTTTTCTTCAAAAACTATCTAAACTATACGTGGGTATGAATATATTTATCCCTTCGATCAAGACCTTTATGACGGTGCCAATTCGATTTGTCCGTTTGAGTTGGGTTTGGTCGAGTTTTTATGGCGACAACGGAGAGTTCAACAGCACAGCTTCGTGTTCGCCAAGAAAAAGGAAAAAGCTTTGTTTTTTATTTTTTTTTTAATTTGGTCAAAGCCGATTTTATTGTTCCAGAATGATCTGGGCCTTTCGTCGAAAGCTCCGGTGGGCCCAATCAGCTACCATAGACACGCACGGGAAAATACTAAGAACACCCACAAATATTCAACACCAGAAACGGTGTATCCAGAATCTCCCATATGGTGCCCAATTAGATTGACAGCCCAGTTAGATTCATTGTACAGTGAATTTGTCTGTATGCCTGTCAGAAAACGGTGGCAATCCACGTGTTGTCCGAATAACATATTATATTTTAATTTAGTTTTGTGTGATTAACATTAAAAGCATCATCGAAACTTTCTTAAAATAATTACATTTTTTAAATTTTATTTATATAAATGCCAATTTTTTAAAAAATTAACCTCAAGAATCGGCATCGTTGGCCGAAAATTAGAACAAAAATATTAAATTATTTTATTATCAAGAGTATTTTTATTTAATTTTTTTTTTCTTTGATCAATAATAATTAAAAGAAAGTAACATGTTCTAAAAAAAAAAATTCAAACATAAATTAACCCAGAAAAAAGAATGAATAAATATTCAAGTTTGATCAAATTTATACATACAAATACAAAGAATTTGTTTATGCAGCTTTACATTTGAGATTTAACCATGAAAGATTAATCCACAGAGCCATGTTCTAAAGAGTTGCCCTCCAATTTCTCACCCAGGATCCTCTCTATGTTATTTAGTGCATCTTTTGCAGCTCTATTGTGAGCTATTTCCTTCTTTGGAGCATATGCACCCCTACCCAGAAGCTGATCATCTATGAAAATATGAAAAGCTCTGCTTTCCTTCCATAAATCCACAAATTTCATCTTCAATTTCTTCTTCTGGCATACTTCATACAGTTCAGTCACAGGATGTGTCTTCATGGTTTCGGGACAGATCATAGGTTCCAACAGTTCCTTAAACACCTAGTTAAAAAGCAAAAAAAAAAATCAAGTTCATAAGCTAATAGTTTCTGGGTAACTCTGAAAGCTTGACACCTAATTTCTAACATTTCGATCACACAATTGTACCAGCAACCAGTAATTCCTGTGAGATTGACAGCAACAACATGTATAAAGAAAGGTGATAGGGAAAGAACTAGTACCTTCCATACAGTATCTATGGAGGAATTGCAGTCAATGAAGACGGCCCCTACTGTTGATTCAACAATATCGGCTAGCACCTTTGGTGCATCAACTAAACCGTTGGATTGCAAAGGATAGTCTAATATGGCTTCAGAAAATTCTCGAGTCTGTATTAGTTAATAGTATATAATTGTCAAATCAACACAACCATGGAACCAGGCCCACTAGATAAAAGTAATTCTAAACCAATTTTTTAACAGGCTTAACACACAGAATGAACAGTTTATATCAAATAAACCACGTAAGCCCTCGTTTCATATGAGGCTGCACCGGTACATAGAATTTACAAAGCCAGGAGAAAATCGGAACTAACAATGGCATCCAAGAAAACTAGTATTCCCACCAAAACCATTGTGCTAAAGCATTTCTTGAAATAATCTTCACAGAAAAACTTCTCCAATCTGACAGCTGAAACCTGACCAGGATTGCCCAAGCATAAAGGGCAGTAGTTGCAGGTTTTTGCATCCCGGGAAAAAAATGCATTTCAAGAAATAATTTTTGATCAAATTGGCTAGAGATGGAAATAAACAAAACTTAGAATTTTCAGAAAGGTATCACCATCCAAAAGATTTGGATCAGGGATACTGTGATCAATGTCATATATCAAACAAAGGTATCACCATCCAAAAGATTTGGATCAGGGGTACTGTGATCAATGCCATATATCAAACCCTACCTAACGATTTACAGCCATTGATTTATGCAATACAGCACATCCTCAATATAGTAATCCAATAAAGAAGATTATTAAATAATATGTTGAAACAGTCAAAGGGTAAGCTAAAATTTTGTCACTTACTTGTTCTTCAAGAAGGGGTTTCTTGTGGCGTAGATACCGGTGTAACCCTAGTTTGATGGCAACACGTGCGAGCTTCTCTGTGTTAACATTGGCTGAACGTAGTCGCGTGAGCGAACCAGGTGTCAAATCCGGATACATAGAGTATTGTTCTTTAGTGAACAATAGATTAAGCACCGAATCACCCACGTACTCTAAGCGCTCGTATGAAAAGCACTTTTCAGGATAAGAAGGATCTGTAAAAGCTTCTTCTAACAACCTCTTGTTGTTGAATTTGTAACCCAAAATCTCCTCCACTTCATCAAGATTAGGAAGAGAATCCCAATCTTCATTAATCAGTGCTGACTCAGACTGATCGTTCTCTTTAACGATGAGGCTTTGTAGTAGTTGGTTCAGAAGCACTTCTTGTTCTTGGTCTGCCATGGTTGTGAACATGTTTGCATAGAACAAAGTAGAACACAGAGAACAGAAGAAAATTGCTATTGTTGATCCGGGCGATGACCAACAACTATATATAGAATTGAATACTGACGTGTTATAATAATAATAATAATAATAATAATAATGTGAGAAGAACGATGCCGTTGTACAACCTGGAAAATCTTCAGGATTTTTCATGACAAGGGTTTTAAAAGATTGAAAAGTCTGTTGCTAGGTACGTGTGCAAAAGGTAATTTATAAGTCTAGACATTTTTTTTCTTTCTTTGCTTGGTAGAATTATGGTTTTTCTAACAAACATTTTTTTGTTTATTCGGTTAAGGAAAGGTGTCCCATACTCCTATTTCATTAATTTCCCAATTTGGTTTTGTCACTTTTCTTGATGAAGTTGACAATCTTAAAGACCTAAATTAATTTTGAATACTGGTGTCCTGTAGTTTCTTTCAAAATTCTTCCTAACGAGAACAGAAGGCTAGCGATGTGTACAAGATGGATTCCATTTACAATAAAGATTCAATAACGAAAGTCTACTGTACGGCAGTTGGTAAAACCATTAATTAATGGAAGAAAAGAGATAAAGAAATGAGCAATTTGCGGGGATAATGCCCCTGCCATGCTGCTATGTTATTAAAGAATAAATAAATAGAATAGAAGAACAAGAACAAGAGTATCTGTTCGTGTTGTTCGAAGTACTTTGTATGATCATTAACTGTCAGCTGAAAACACAGGCGGTTGGTTGGGTCAGAAGATCAGATTTGTAAAGCCAACTCAACTATTCAATGTCAAAACTCAATACATACCTTTTGCCTGCCTGGTGACTCAAGTCAGAAAACAGTAGTCTACTACAACCTCGAAACTGGTATCCTATTTTTTTATCCAGGCTGGCTGTTTGGTTTATTAGGATCGTACTAGAACTACACAGAAGTTGGCTATGGATTTTAGATTTAGGTTCTAGTTTTCAATAGATAGCATCGAAACCGGCATATCAATTATGACACTAGGCATAAATAATCACAAAGATTATTAAATTGGATAGGCATTCTCCTTGCCACCTAGAAAGATTCTGAGTTTGAATATAGCCAACTTGGAGATGGGCATGGATCATTCGGGTCCAACCTAATCCTAAGATTACGAAGGCGCATGCGTCATGTATGAAGCTAAGTCGGTGTTGTCTTATCCGATATCCCAAGACTTGGGTTTTGTTGTTGAAGGAAAAGCGCTTTAAATGCATTAAGAATGCACTAATCTTTTGTATGGCTGTCGCAAGTCAATGTCTTTTCGTCATTAAAAGCCGTAGCTCAAGTGCTTGTGATGATGGTGTTGGCTTTACACCTTCTTTTCTTGCAGCGTTCAGAATGAGTATTTACTGAACATCATCCCGAAATGTTTCCAATTTTGTTCTGAATATGACACAAATTTTCTGATTGACAACCGACACCCATATTCATGATTGCTCTTGTACCATCGTTTAGTATCAAGGGTATTTTGGTTCGGACAATTCGAGCTTTTGGGGTCGGGATGGATGGATGGAGTGAATATGCATGTGAAATATGCTGTATCCAAGAAAATTTACGACAAATGATTCAAGAACAAAGACGGTATGGCACAAAACATGTCTCGTCCTTTCAGTGTTTTAACAATAAATAAATTTCTAAGTCTTCCCTTGATCTCAACTATATATGCATTTACAAACAATAAGCGTGTAGAGAAATGACTTAATTTAGGTACTATTCGCACCAGGGGAAAAAAAATCCATAACTCGAGGACAGTAACGTCTCTACCGTCCCGACATTAGATTGACAAGAGCATGATTTTCGTAGAAGGAACCAACATCCCAATCCTCTGATGTGGAAGAAAGAGTCATTAGAGCAACCACGATGGATCTCATACTAGGCCGTAACTGTGGATATTCTTGTGTGCATACTTTGGCAAGCTGAGCCATCTGCAATTGAAACAGACAACCTATATTTAACTAACTGAAATCATTAAATATAAGCTTAACGTATTCTTCCCTTAAGATTACACTCACCTTGAGGACAGAGTCAAGTGGGTAGTTGTCTCCAAGCCTGGAATCCACAATTTTACGAAGATCCTCTTTAGGATCAGGATGATTAAGAACTTCCTCAAACTGTGAAACAACCAAAAAAAAATTGAAAATGGTTTCATGGATATTCTCTCAAAGTCAATCGAGACAAGAAAACTAACCAATGCAACCAGGCCCTTTGATTCAGCAGAGGAACCATTTGCCTTGACTATGGCTTCTTTTGCAGAAATAAGTTCATAAAGGACAACCCCAAAGGCATATACATCAACTTTCGAAGAAACATCACCATATTGAGCATATCTGCACAAGCATTTAAAAAAATTTAATCCAATTTTCCAACAAATAATCACATCTTTTGCACAGCGAATGCTAAACTCATCCTTGGAAATTGATCAGTGCCCATTTTACTTGCGGTAATTAATTCATCCAGAAAAATATCACATCCTACCTCCTCAATTCTCATACACAAATGGAAAGCATACATAGATATATCTGATGCATGAAATTATGTATAGTATTTAACAATCTGTATCCTTCTACATCAATAATAACACCCCAAGCTTTTTCAACTTCAATAAATTGCATCAATTAAGACTCTGGATTGAACCAATTTTATTTGCAGTTTCTAGTTCTCTCTCGCTTATTAGTTTTTTTCCCCCGAAAATAAGCCTTTTGTTCTTTTTCATGAAAAGGGGCTAGGCTCAAACTCTTTCCAGTCCAGCCAGGATGAATTCAAACACATCCTCTGGGTCTCGGCTCAGGCTTGAGCCAAACTATCACAAGATGAAAAACAAATAAATTGTGCCCAACTATGTCAAAACTCAGCTCAGCTCGCTTCATTTCAACCCTACTTAAGAGATATAGCTAACATTCAACATCATCTTCATTACTAAACAGCCTTGTAAATTTTTCCAGGCCCCCTTTGTCAGATATTCAAAACTTATGCGAGTTAGTAGAAAGTAGAAACATCCAGAATAACCAATTGTTGAGCTCAAATTCAGTCATTCCCGACCATTCTAGTGCCTTTGCTACAAAAAAATTAACAAAATTAATATGATCTTACTCTGGAGGCATGTATCCAAATGTACCCACAAGACGTGTGGGGAGTGAAGAACTTCCAACTTCTGTCAGTTTTGTCAATCCAAAATCAGCGACCTGCAATGTCAATGATTCAGTTCAAATGGTGAATATGATGCTTGTAGAGAGCACCTTGGCAGCAGAGGTAAAAATGTAACCTTTGCACGGAAGTTCTTGTCAATCAATATATTTGCTGATTTAATGTCCCGATGGATATATACGGGAACTGTGTGCTCATGAATATATTCCAGACCTCTTGCTGAATCAAGAGCGATTTGCACCCTATTAGACCATGGCAGAGGATCCTTCCCTGAAGGAAGAAAAATAACAATAAGCATTGCTCTCAATGTGCTGCCACAAGAAACAATGTTCACCAGGAACATGTAACTTTACCTGATCCACGTAAATGTTGGCTTAAGTTGCCATTTTCAATGTATTCATAAACTAGGAAAAGAGAACCTTCAACACAGTATCCAATCAAACGCACCTGCATTGGACATGAATGTTATGCAGTGCCTAGGTGATTAACAAAGCAAACAATCTATGATCAACCTCCCAAAAAGATTAAAAAAAATAAAAATAAAATGAGGAAACCACTGTTACATAGTACCAGGTTCAAGTGATGGACATGCGTTAAAACCTTCAATTCAGCAAGAAATTCCTTTGATGCTTGCATATCCATCTTCTTAATTGCAGCTTTCTGCAACATGAAGTTTAAAAGAATGAGTTTGATGGAAGAAATCAACATGATATGACCAAGGATGAAGGCAGTTCCGTGTCCATGCATGCAGTGAATTAGAATATGCATCATGCAAATACAAAATGACTGTGCACATAGGAGAAGTTAGAAATCAAGTATGAGTCCAATAGGATACTGATCCCATCAGAAATGACCTCCTTGTGCTCCCTAAATTGTAGCCAAAATTGACAACCCAACGAATATGGACTGATAAGCTCAGTAAAGATAATATGACATCACATTATGCTATGTAACTTGCAAAGAATAATCATCTTGAACCCGGAAATAAGCTTTTACGCTTTTGGTTCGCATCTTAACCCTGATAAGATAATTGGTGAAATATCTAAGCATCTCCTCTGAAATCTAAGAGGGTCTCCCAATTGTCCCATTTCAGATTCATCCCTTGACAACTAATTGATGCATAATAGTTAGAGAAGTTAATTATTTTTCATTGACAAGCACAGCACAGCAAATTAAAAGATGCACATCTACAGACCTCTCCTCTCAGCTCTGCATAGTAAACAGCTCCAAAACCACCTTCACCAATTTTATTAGCCATACTGAAATTATCAGTTGCCTTGGAAAGTTCTTCATATGAGAATTCCACCGACTTATCCACAGTTATCCCTGTGAGGGCTGTGGGAGTGCCAGCTGTTGGACCAGTAGATTCCACAGGTTTATCTTAAGTAAATACAAAATAGAGGGAGAAATCAGCCATTAAGATCATGTCTAATTACAGTTTGACTTTATCATCTTAAAATATAAGAACAGGAAAAAGCACAATGCAAATTGATTTTGTTTGACTATATACACACAGAAAGAGCAAAAGGTGGAGGAGAGAAGTAAACATGCAGTCACATTAGATGGTTCTGTCAATGAGAATGCTCCATTATCTGAAAACAATTAACAAATTTTACCAAATATACTTAAAACAAAACATAATTGTATGTAACCTATGGATTTTTTTGCGTCTAAATAAACGTATAAATAACTCTGCTAACAAAATCAGGTAATAATATTTCACTGTTGTAGATCTTAAAACTTTTTGAGAATGTTTACTTTAAAAATCTAATATGACACCCTGAGAGACAAAATTTTGGGAAAAAGGCTGTTTAAAAAGTAACCATGCGATAAGGAGCACTACAGCTCTGCCTGAGTTAAGTTAAACACCAGTAGTTTATATTCAATTATAAAGGTGTTACTTCTGTGACGAAAGAAAAGTCTAAAGAAACTTGTGGAAACCAGGAATCGCTGACCACTGTTCAATTCACAAATATTTCAGTAAACAAACAAAAACCAGAAAAAGGATAGAGGAAATCAATACCGGATCCAGCATGAGCAGCCAGATCTTGAGATGCTGTTGACAGCAACGTTGTCCCTTTCACCTTCTTTCGGTAAAATCCAACATATACACAAACTGCTATTAAAGCCAACACGGCTACTCCTGCTATAGATATGCCAGCAATAACTCCTCCAGCTATTCCTGCTTATACAAAAGTAAAAGATAAGCTCCAAGTAGCATCAAATTTCCAGTTTAGATCTCACGTCAGTATTTTAATTGAAGATAATTGTCATATAACTGACATGCAGGGAAGACCAAACCACCTGTGCTGCAAAAGGGAAAAAGAAACAAACAAAAACGAATATGAGTAGTTTCATAGAAGAATAAAAAATTGAACAACTGACAACATTAAGTTCAGTAATGAAGATGGGATTTGTAGAAGTCACCTCGATGACACCAGGGCTGGATAGACACCATTTGCATCTGTAACAAGAAGAAAAGATTTGACGAGGCAAGTCAATATTGCAATAGAATTAAAATTCTTTCATTTGATGTTTGTAAGTCAAGTAAATCATTACTTAATTATTCACTGGAAACATTGAGATTGCACTAGTAAAAAACTTGGAAATCAAAAAATTTGATATGTTCCATAGCCTTTTCAATAAGCAAATGTTGGTAACTGGACTTCCTAAAAATATCACTAGAATGACATATCATGAAGAAACAAAAGACCATTAACACAAGCCACAACTGGGAAAAACTTATAGGCACATAGAAATACAACAGAAAAACAAATCAGAGACACTCTAAAGCCCAGGAAGAAATCGAACAGTTGTATCGTATTCCAAAAAGCTCACTTAATTAACAATTTGTCCAATTTTGAGAAGGTCTACCGCCTTGGTCTTCCTGAATGGTTAATGGCTCCATAATGGAATAGCGGCAGTGCACAATTCACCACTTTATAAAATAACAAAAAAGAACAGCACCAAATTGATTCATGTCAATATTAATTTAAACCATCTATGCCAATGCCATGACAAGAAAATGGTTATTCCAGAAATTTATCTCCAAAACTCAAGCACAACTAGACACTTATGAATGCACATTTACAAATGCAGAACGATGCTCAGTAACCCTTCTAACAACATCAACCAACAAAAAATAAAATAAAATAAATCCCAAATCTAAAACTACAAGATACTTGAGCCATTATCCAGTAGTCAGTCCCACTAAACATTATGCCAAAGCACACTATTTCACTAACTCCACAGCAAACCTACAATCAAATTCCCAATTACTATTTACAATTCTCTTCATGGCCCATTTATCAATTTAGCTCACTACATAAACGAACGACTAAACCTCAACAGTCATCCCCATAATATAAATCAACAAATTCTACAACAATGCATCAAATTTCCAAATTCCCATCCACCAATTATTCTTTTGTACAAAATTTTCAAATCTTCATACAAAATTCATTGAAAAAATTATCTAACTCTCTGAACCATAAAAACTAAAACTCAGAAAGAAAGAACTAATCACCTTTGCCCGGAATATAAACCAACCCACTCCCTCGACTAAAATTCGCACCAGGGTTATAACTCTGCAGCAAACTCTCACTCAAATTCGTGCTACTCGCAATCGACTGCAGGCTGTCCTCCGGCCTTAACGGATACGTGGTAAACAACCCATAACGTTTCGACACAGCAGCATCTCCACAGGAACAATTCACCGTCACATTAAGCGTCCCGGTGTCCGGAATCCTAGTCGACTCGTAACTGTTAAATTTCTTCAACCACTCCACATTAGTCAAGTTCGCGTAATAAATATTCGCGACCTTCTCGTACGAATCGCCGGAATTGATCGAGTACTGGAACACGTGGCCGAGAAATTCACCGTTGATACAATCGCACGGAAAGGGAATATTGATTCTTATGTCGGCGGAGAGACTGTCTTTGTTCGGTATTTGTTTATTGTAACTTAAAATAACTTTAAAATCTATATCGTTCGGATCGACTAGGGAGGATTTTAGGGTTTGGGCTATGAAGGTGAGGTTAGAACCGGTCCAAACGTAGTACGAAGCTAAAGCTGTATCACAACCTTTGCTGCACTTTGATTGGACGGTAAGGGAGCAAAGTGAGAGTACGAGCAAGATGATTGAACCCGGAATTGATCGGGATTTCATCGGAAAAAAAAAAAAGAAGTTGATGAAACCCTAGAATTCTGGATGCCGGAAATGAAATTCAGAGAGAAGAACTATTGGGTTTTTGGACTGTTGACCGGTGATGTTTGAATCTTCTGTGCTTATAGAATCAGATCGGCGCTTGATTACCTGAAGGGCGATGGCGATTGGTGCTTCAGTCAGAATTAAATCTTCCATTTTAACTTAAAACTAGGATTAAAGAAAAGTAAAAATTGAATTGAAGTCTTCGATTGTCGTTTATGGAGGCTACACGTAATTACCCAGACAGTTGACAACGATTTCACGCTGTTTTTATTTAACGCTGTTGACCGGTGCCACTCGCCCGGGTACATAAAATAAAATACTCGCGCTAAAAGAAATGGTTTTAATGGGCCAACAAAATATGGGCCAGTAGGGAGCGTTTCACTGTTAACGGAGCGAGTGACGGTGGCTTGACGGTACTGCTGCGAGTGGAAATAGCCGATTCAATCGAGAAACAAAGAACATCAGATACCCTTATCAGGGGTTAAATTTGAACTGGTCCAACATTCCGCCGCGCCTGCTTTTATATAATTTCAGAGAGATTAATCTTGATTTTTAACAAATTATTGGATTAAATAATTAAAATTTGTTCAATAATTATTTTGAACTTGGCCTCGCCAACTATATGAAACGAACTTTGATATAATTAATTTGTCTTGATAATTGATATTTAAAACGACGTGGAAAGGTTCTTACGGCACTATTTTCAATGATTTGACTTGTTATAATGAATTACCTAATTGAAAATAATCATGTTGTCTTAAGATTTAAATAATCTAATTAAGATGACAATTATTGATTATAAAACAACCCCATCAAACATATACCTTAGCAAATTAACCCCTCTTTGTAAAATTATAGGATTAAAAATTTTTTAATTATTTTTTAACTTAAATAAATATTAATATATAATATAGTTAATAATTAATAATTTATATTGTATTTTAAATTTTGTAATATATATTATAAAATATATAATTAATTTATAAAAATTATTAATTATATTATATATTATTATTTTATTAAAAATAAAAAGAAAAAGAGACCGAACGAAATCGTAAGCCATGAATGTAGCGGTGGTGGTGGTGGTGGTTTGACTCGTATTGTTAATGCATAATATTGACTTGGGGCTGTTTGACCCAATATATGTATTTGAAAGTAGCCTTGAAAGAGGGGTTTAACTTCATTTCATATCCACAGGAAAAAGGTATTAAGGTCATATCACGGAGACAAGTATTGGATTCATTCAACTTCCCACTCGAGTGATTCAATTTTCCATACAACCACCACACAACCAAATATACAAGAAAAAGTAAAAAGATGCCTTTCATATCCAAAAGATTAGGGTGAAAGATGGGATCAATCTGTGATGCAACAAGGATTATGAGTATATACAGCTGAAGGAGAGAGACCAACTGGAGAAGAAAGAATGTCAGTGTCGTGGGTTACAAAAATAAGCCAAAAATGTCAAAGTTTGGGGTCATGTTTTGAGAAATTTTAGACCCCACATCATAATTTTAGGTGGCTATTCATTCATTCAATTCATCACCATCAACATCATTTCCTTCTTCCCCACTTTCTGTAATTTCTTGTTTTGTGCAAAACAAAATGCATCACTAATTCAGGCAACTCTTATTGGGACACCATTGCATCGACAAATTTTAATTGATAGTGCGTGTTTTGGTAGGTAAATATCTATCAAGATATCATGAGATCGAGGCTTGAAATGAGAATCGCGTTGACGGCAAACCCCAGGACTAGGAGGATCAATAGTTATGGTACAAACTAAGTAGTAACTACATTATTTACCCACCCAAAAGAAAAAAAAAAAAATCAATGACCCATTTGATGTTAATAATTGAAATTAGATTAGTCTATGAATTGATACGAAGTTATTAAGGAATTCAATGTGTGAACAATCAAAATGACAGCTACCCACAAAGATGAAAGGAAATTAAAGCCGGTCAATTACATTATTACAATAGTTAAATGGCATGGCAACGCCATTCACCTAAACACAATACTTAAAATAACAACATTATACCAATACAACATTCACCCACATTTTCTCTTCTCTTCCTTGTTCTATAATTGAATAATGAAATTGGGTAATGAACACAAATTTGAAAGTGTATATATGTGGGCGGAACGCGCAAAATCTTTTGCCATAACCTATGCATCTATTGTGTTTGATGAAAGTTGTCACCTAAACAAAATGCATGCGGTTCATATTTGCAACTTCATCCCTTTATCATCTATATATATAAAAAAAAAAAATTTGTAAATTGTTAATTACGCTCAACACTACCTTGTTAACCGTAAAAAAATTCTAATCAAAATTTTAAAATATAATATTTATTAAATTTAATATTAAATTAAAAAAGAAATAATAATATATAAATTTAAGTTTGAATCTAAATTTTGAAAAACTCAAACTCGACCAATTGCATGGGTTGTATATCCCGAATACCACTGCCGTTAATGTTGAAGCCATTTGTCTTTTGAAAAGATGGATTGCACTTCACACTACATGGGAAATGAAGAAAAAGCGAGGAAATCTTTTGCCACCCGTGCACCAAAAAGTGATCCTGATCTCAGTCTAATCCAATAATTCACAGAAAACATTCTTATTATTCAACGTTAAATCATTTTATGAAAGAAAGAAAATTCCGTAGCTGCCTAATCAAGATTAAACAAAACCACTTAATTAAATTAACCCAGTTCTTTTTTTTTTTTTTGATCATTTAATTAATTAGGGTGTTTGGTGACTAATAACATTCTCCGATTGGCCCAGGGGAAAATTTTTCCTCGCGGAAGACTAGTCAAAATTCAAAAAAAAGGTCAAGCATTCTGTTCCCACGTGGCGAGCGTTCATTGGAGGTTGAACGAAATTTCTACTTGCATAGCCGACCTTGTTGATACGTGTCTGTCTATATTATTTATTTGTTTGATTATTTATTTATAAGTATGATGTTTGTATTTGTTTGGTCGTTAATGGAGCCAACAGCTTCTTATTTATTTCTACGAAACTAATCAAGTGCGTCGGTAATGCACCTTTTCTTTTCTGACCAAAGTGCCCCCACCCTTTGATTCATTCAATCACATTCAATTTTCAGTAATTATTAAAAATTAAATTAAAAAATCATTTGAAAATAAGGTATAACATCTAATTCTCCAAAAGTTTATACTTTTACTAATAAATATATAATTATTTTATTTTTATCAAATAAGTTCCTGGTTGGTAGGGATAATTTTTTTTTTTTTTTTGCGAATTTGAAGGGTTGTTATTGAACTTCGTAAATTGAAAATAATTTTTATTTAAAAATATAATATGATTAAAATTTTGTAGGACTTGACCTGTTCAAATTAGAGAATTGATGATATTTGACTCAATTTATACAAATAAATTGAAGAACAAGATTATATTTGACTATATTTATAAAATTAAATTGAGAACGTAAATGAAAATACCAAACTCGTCTTTGACTCATTGCCATCCGTACTAGTTAGTTCGAAACGAATCAGCAAAATTACTTTTACAATTTTGATATTTGATCATTTCAATTTAAGAAATATGTTGCTCAATTCTAAAGAATAATTAGATAGTTACAAATTTTGAATAGGGACAAAAAATTTATTTGATACGCATAAATAAAATATTTTTTATCTGTAAAAATATAAAAAATTAGGGATCTAAATGTTATTACATCATCAAACAAATATTTATACACGTGAACTTTTTATATCTTAATTGTAAAAGTGATGGGCATTTTGGTTCTTCTACTAACAATCAAAGTATTAGCAAAGGGGGATCGCTTCGCTTACCCTCCAAGCTTTCATACGCATACGGGGTTTCATGTCATTGTCCATGTTAAATTGTAACCTCCACCACCACCCCCAACCGCCATTCTCAGCCGCTGATTCCACGTTTGACTCTTTCCACCCATCACAACTCTTAATCACCGTTCGATCTTGATCAAACGGTAACAAAGCATGGACCCACCTAAATAGACATCATATTATTAAAATCATTTGTAAAAAAAAAATTGCACACACCATTAGTACTTTATTAAGAGATGGACCGACCACGTATGGTGAGCCAACTATATGGAATATGCACATATATAAATACAAGCCAAACCACACAACCTTGCCTTTCCAAATTTCCTATCTCTGTCTTTCAGCAAAGACATTCCTCGGAAAATAAAAGTATGAATAACTTTCAGCCAGTTCGTCTGTTTCTTTCTGTCTTTCTTCTTCTTCTTCTTCTCGTTGTCTTTACTCCAAGGATTGAAGCTGCGCGATGGAGGAGTTTTTCGAGTCCTTCTGGCAGAACTCAACAGCTTCAGGTTTTTAACACTTCCGTTTCTGCTCCTTTCCCCAGCAGCCATGCCAGAGAATTCGAGTCTCAGAAGCGTAGAGTTCCGACAGGATCGAATCCATTACACAACAAGCGATGATTTTGAGGTTTCTGGGAGAGGCGGAAACATGCTCAGATAATATGTTTGAATAGTTTTTATCCTATATTTCTACTTGTTACTCAGGCTTGACGATTTCTTATGTGCTAGCTATATACATCTTTTGCTCCTGAGAATTTCTGTATTATTTTTTACAACTACATATACCCAGTTAGAATATTGTAGTCTGTAGAGACGTTGTACAGAAGGTAGAGATGAATGTTGATGTTTGAACTAGATTCACACACACACACAGAGAGAGCATTAGTTTTGGTTCACCCGTCTTTGTTTGTTGATCTAGGTTTTGTTTTGAATCCATATTAAGAAATGGGTTCGTAATAATCTCATGTGAAATACATATAATAGATATGTTTATATCATCTGTTTCTTTGATTATCAACTCCTTGATCTGTAATATACATCAGATATTGAAAGCATGCAAATTTCCAAAAGTCCGAATGGAATGTATGAATCTGAATCAAATCATCCTCTAGAAGTACTGGCTTGCAATGTTAAAAGAACGTCCATACAATAATCCAAATTTTCATTCTCCTTTCTCTGCTGCTTTCTATTGTAACCTCATGAACAACAGTTTAGCCTTAGCAGTAACCATCAAACTGCAGTGGCAGCAGCAGCAGCAGCAACACAGAAATCAAGAGTACTTGGGTAAGTTCAAATGAGTCAGCTGCAGTGAGTGAGTTGCAGAGTTATGTCTATAATTCATCTCCTCTCCTGTCCCGAGTCCTGACCCATAATAATACACCAACATTAATGGACAGTCTTAATATCCATAACTTCATACAACCACCATGCAATTAAGTGACTTAAACTCTTTACCACGCAGAAAAGAATATACGTTGCCTATTTTATCAGTATTGGTGCACACTACTCTCCCAACTCCCATACATACAAAGGCAGATTCACAGCTTCAAAATTTCCTAAAAATTAGCCTTGATCTGTACAATAATTAAGCAAACCCTAGAACTGGAAGGGATAATTGTGATGACAATGGAAGTCAAAGAGGATGAAATTTGATGCCATTGATTGCATGGGCAAATGAGATGCGCTGTGGTCCACTGGCCGCAAGTGCACAAACAAATTATTACGGAGCTGAAAACCACAACACTTTATTTGTCCAGGTCAAATCACAAATATTGCTATTTCCACGCATCACCCGCCGCTTCCGCGGCTCACAAATTTTTTTTTTCCGTAATTAACAATTAATCTTTAATTTAATAATAATTTTAATACTTTATTCGCAAAATCTTTTGTAAATTTAATTTAATAAATGATGTTGTAAAATTATAATTAAGGGTAATTCAATGTGCAGGCGCGTGCTCTTCACTCGCTGCTTGATCCTCCCACATTTAAGAAAAAGTCCGCAACAGCAACCGAAACCCAAAGCCCCTGACATAAATGCGCCACGAACCCTAAAATCGTGTCAGCTGTATCCAATCCAGAGAAAACTGAAGTACCCAACTGACAACAGAAGCAGAGAAATGAGTTTTCTAGCGGGAAGATTAGCGGGAAAAGAGGGAGCATACTTTTTCCAGGAATCCAAACAAGCCGTTAACCGTCTCGTAGAGAAAACAACGCCCACCACTTGCACCGCAAAAAATGTTAATTTTCCAAATTTAACATCACGGGCGCAGCAGGAAACCCCACCTGACGTGCTTCCCGAGGTGTTGAGACATTCTCTTCCGTCCAAGATCTTCGGCCGTCCGTCCGATCCGTCGTCTCTCTCCACTGCTTCCAAGTGGGTCCTGCCCGCTGACCGGAATAAGGGAACCAACGTCTCCCCTGATGCTTTGAACCCGCTCAGGGCGTACATTTCCTTGCCCCAGGTCACATTTGGCCCCAGAAGGTTCAATCTTGCATATGATTCATTGTCAAAGTTTGGTTCTTTTTTAATTTTGCTCTTGGTATTGAGTTTCAATGGTGATTTCTGTTGATTTTAGGTGGGAATTGCCTAGACAAGAGCATTCAATTTTGGCTTCAACGGCTAATGAATTGAGGCGAGACCAGTACACTCCTATTAATCCTGAGAAGTTAAAGGCTGCAGCTGAGGGACTTCAACATAGTAAGTTCTAAATTTTTTCTCTTGCTATGCAAGAATTCTTTCCGTTTGGTACTTTCTGTATTTTCTAATGTTCATAGCTTAGAATGCATTTCTGGTTTCAGTTTTGTGGTCTATTAGTATGGCTATCTTTTCATCAGGCATTTGTTATCAATTAACTCGGGAATAGCTTTGTAGAGTAGAAAGGAAAAATTATATACAAACTCTGACAAATCGTTTGCGAATGCAAACAAAGAAGCTTCTTATTGTATGAGCGTATATTGAGACTAGAGATGTTTGATTCTATTGTTTGATTTGTGTTTGAATTGGAAAATTGTGTGCTGCTGTCAGATCATAACACAGAGAAAGAGGGGCTTATATAAGAATATAAATGAATACCAGTAGTACATTAGAACTTGTGATGAGCTATGAATTGAAGCTAGTGGGAAGCCAACTTTTCTTACTGAGAGTGATAGACTCTGGCATTGATTTTGCTCTCAGTAAGAATGAACTAGATTTTGGTTTGGCATGACTGTTTTGTTTGTAACTATATTTCCTGGCTTGATTAACTTAAGCCGATCCTTATGCACTGTGTTAATGTTTTTCTTTTTCTTTTTTAATTTTTGGGTAGTTGGAAAGGCATTTGCAGTTGCCACTGTGATTGTATTTGGTGGGGCTTCCGTGATAATTGGGTTTACAGTTTCCAAGCTCGAGTTGCAAAATGTAAGAACATTTTTCTTCTGATCATGAAAATTTGACCCTAGGTTATGCTAATTACTTTCATATCCTCTGTGACTCTGTGTGAAGGTTAAAAACATGTTTCCATTTCCTTCACACCCATGCCCTATTTAGTAGAAATACACTTTACATACAAGTAATCACTTCTCCTGGAAGCACTTCAAAAATGAATAGCTTCAACCGACTATGAGCAGCAAGACAGGCACCTTTAGCTTCCAGGTCATATTCCCTGACCTATTTAGAAAGGAAAAAAAAAAAAAAATTCTGACTTCTCCTTAAAGTGATTGCTTGATCAAAATGTATACATTGTGAAACATCATGAACTTCAAAAGTCGACCCTTCCTACCACTATCTCAACACCAACCTCTGATGCCCTCCTGCTTGCATTCTCTGAAAATGTATTTAGCTTGGGAATATGGATTATTGGTTGAAAGTTGTCCTGCAACTACTGTATCATAGTTAACAATTTCCAAATCGATTTGTAAAGAAATTCTGCAATTTCTTGCTATAATTGGGTACACTGACTAAGAACACGTCTACCAGCATATAGCTGCTTCGGTTTTTCATTCAGTGTTGGCTTTTTCATCTTCTCTTTCATTCCTCTTGTGGAGGTGTCTGGATCATTATTTCATGGAAAATAAGTGGCAAGCTTATGGAAAATAATGTCTCCGTTTTTTGGCAGACTGATGAAATCCGTGCCAAAGGAAGAGACATGGTTCAGCCGAAGTTTGACTTGATCAAGGAGCAAGTGACTCCTATGAAAACTTGGGTATGTGAAATGAGTTCTGAACATGATTTCTCTACTGCTTTTCCGGACTTCTATTTTTCTTATGCTAACTCAGAGCTTCTAATCTCAGGCAGAAAACACAAAAAAGAAATGGCATTTGGAAAGAGAGGAAGATATTAAGGAGAAACCTATGATCAAGGAGCTTTCGAGGATTATGGGTGCAAAAACATCTAGTTGATCTCATATAATTCTTCTGTCTTCATGTATTTTTGTCTAAGAAATTGCGCTGCAGCTATATCTGCAAATCTGATGGGAAAGGGTGGGGTGTTTTTGAATAATGCTGATGTAAATTGTTGTATAAACAATTAGCAAGGGGATTTTTGAAGCTATAGTCATTGTATACATGGTGGCAGCAATATAAAACTTGTCTGAGAATAATATTTATCACATGCCTTAAAGATCATGTAAAATAAAAGACAAGTCGAATTCCAAATGTCCTGGATTATTTTCATTAAAGAAAACTGTATTACAAAATTGTCTATAAACACAAAAGGGAAAAAGAGCTGTATTGTATAAGCATTTTCAAGCTTGAAAGAATATGAAGTTGTAAAACATCTGCAAGAGCTTCAGCTACTAGAAAATCTTTGATGGGTTTCCTTTCATGAGCAAACTGAGCAACGAAGCAGATGCGGAGACGCTCCAAACCTAATGGCTAAACATTGCTGTTGCTGATTCACTAACGGGCGGGTCGGTGATCTTGGAATGACCCTCATAGCTCGTAATCTAAGCCTGAACCATATTTCCAAGCCTCAAGATTCCGCTTCCACTCGTACTTCATCTTGGGAGGAAATGCGTTCAACAATGACCTTGCGAAGGATTTTAACAAGGTTGGTTAAGAACAGAAGTATACGAAATCTGTTGGAGCATTACCGTGTGACGATATTATTACCTTATCACAGGGTCGGCAAAGGTAGAGAGAAAGGTATAGTAACCCAGCATGAAGAAATGTGCAGACCAGTCAACAAGTACAGGGATACCAACCTTAAGATGATTGAAAAAACATTTGACCATGAGAAAAGTAACAAAAAGAAGTTGATCCAGAGAAACTTTTTTTATTTTTTCAAAATAATATGCGGCATTAGAACAGAAGCGTAAAGAGAATAACCTTACTATCTTGCACACATTGACAATTGAATCGAGGAAAAGAAATAGGATTTGAACAGGGAGGTTCCTGACTCATTAATTACCTGCTTGAGTATTGGTGGAATAATTTGGGGTTTATTTAGCATTACAAGTCCTAATGTCTTGGTAAGTGGCCCAAACTTTATAACATCCTGTAACAATTTAGAAATTCAGTGGGAAATCAGTATTATGACCTGGATATTTTCACTGAGCTGGGTACGCAATTGGGCTATCGGTTAAAACCATCCAATTAACTGATATTAAAATATCCAGCTAAAAGAAAAAGTAAAATGACCTGAAGAAATGGTCTAAGCACTGGATCACCCAGCTTCTGTATAAGAGAAACAGAAATTCGTCAGGCAATGACAAGAAAGGGACTTGAGCCCATGTAGCAACCGAGAAAGTCATGGCTTTGGATGGACCATAGCAAAACTACCTACCTGCATACTCTGGAAATTGACATGAAGAAGCTCATTGATAAAATCTGGTGAAACATCAGACTGTTGCTTCGCTGACATTGCACGTTGAAACAGCCATGACGTGCTTAAGTTGGGCTGCATGCCACAAATTTTACTTCAGATGCTAAACCAGAATCCACTTTAAGTATACAGCCAGAAAATACGAGTCCAAACCATGTATGGGTTCAGGAGGGATAGGCTGTACGAGTCAACAAAACCTTCACTGACTGCCTCATATATGCCTGCTCTCAAGCAAAACCAAAAACATGCAATTAATTTTAGAATTGCAAATTTTCAAAAAGGTTACGGCTTTAGGCAGCATGCAAAATGATGTCCTTTAAATTTTACCATAATGTTCCAGCGAATAGGTATTTCATGTTGAATTTGTAACAAATATGAGTAAAAAGAGAAGGAAAATACATGACAACTGAGCCTAAAAAACCTACATAACCAGTGTGATTACATGACTTCAGATGCTATGTGACAACTCAACAATAATTCATTGATCTTCTCAATTAGTAAACTGGAATTATGCTACAGAAATTAGACATAAATGTACCACTTGATAATCTCCCAAGGTGCCTAGTCAAGCTCCCAAAACCACCAAATGAAACGGGCGATTGTATGCCACTAGCATCACCAAACTGCAGAAAACAAATTTATGACAGTTGCATTTTATATATCATGAGCAATAATCAAGGGGACTCTTTAGAAGTGTTTAACATAAACCACCTGCAGAATACGATTAAAAGCGGCTGGCAATGGGCTGCAAAGGTGATAATTCCCAGTTTAGAAATTGAAGATGTCAGACTTGAAGAACAAAATTTGCCCAAAATATTCAACTTGAGAAATATAGAGTAATTTTGCACTGATTATAGGAAATAATGAAAATAACGAGTGACCCAAATGATAATCCATAATAAGTATAATATCCAATCCCACAAATCATAATCAAATTTTGGACAGAAAATAGCTTTATTTTTGATATCTGAGAAATTAGCAGTTAATTAGAAGCATAAAAGTATGATCTTGTATACAGGTTACCAGAGACCCAAAACGAAAAGGATTAACGAAACTAGATATTGCAGTAAATTCAATAATGGCATAAATACCTGTCTCGATATGTAGGAAAAATCCCATATATGACTCTCATAATCTCCAGCTTGTCAAGAGTAACTCCCTACAAAGTATAAATTTGCGTATTAACTTCTATGTTTGCTAGGGCATCATAAAAGAGAAAAAAAAAAGATATATAAATAGAAAACTGCTCCTTTTGGTAGTACAATTATGCAAACCCAAAGGATGAAAGAGCACAAAGCAAAGTGGTATTTTCAGGAGAAAAAAAGAATTCCTGAGGATAGGTAATAAATAAAAGGCAAATTTATATAAACATTGGCTATCTCTTACATCACTCCTTAAGAGACATCACTCCTTAAGAGACAGTAACAAAATATTGGGCTAAAGTGGAAGTTCTATTTGTAAATTCTGGAGGATCTCAAAACTAACCTGATATTCTGGCATCAAATCCCAGTAATGTTCTAATAATTCTTCCAGTTTTGGGGACCCTGGTTGAGGATCAATATAAGCGAACATGTAAGTAGTACGATCCAATGGACCAGAGCCAGCTGGAAATGCCTGCAAAAATGTTATTAGTCCCTTTATTTTCAGAAGAAAAAAAAAATCATGAATTGATCTTAAGGGTACACTAGAAAGTCAAATACCTCCCAAAATAATTGTACTTCTGAGTCTCCAACTTTCTTCACAGACGAACTGCTATATATGACATCACTTGTAGAGTTATCCTTAAAACCACGTGCGCAAGATCCAACAACAAGGCACATACCATCTGGCTTCCTACCACGTCTTATCTGTAGACAATACACCACACTAACAGTTGGTTTCTGCCTGATACTGGGAATTTACAAGACATGTACGTTTGAAAATAAATAGAACTTGTCTTTGAACATCCAAGTAAAGAGTTTTAACCACCATCAACCCAAATTCGATGCTAATTGAACCATGAAAACATTCACTAGGATGGACTATACAAGAATTCATACTCTTAAAAATTCTGAACTCTTTTGTGTTTGAAATTGCTACTGGTCAAGTGGATGCTTGATGGCAAGTGTTGGATGAATAGTGCAATACATAAATTATGTACAAGAAAAGGAACATGACCTGTTTCACCACAGGGGAAAAGTTCCCCATTGCATCAATGATGAGATGGGATGAAAGGATCTTCCCCTCAACAAGTTGCAAAACCTGTGAAGAAAGACAGTTCATATTAATTAATAGTCAATTAACATAGAATTGTAATCCTAACAAAATCCAAATTTCCATCTCTTTTGCAGGTACTCCAGGTGTGAAGACACTAGTATGAGATAAAAGTCTTGTACAATTTTGTATTTCTGCCGTTATCACTCTTTAAACTTGAACAATTCAAACAATCTCTTAGACAATACCATCAGTCTTCTCTAGTCATGCTCAAACATCCCTTCATGATTCTTTTGTTATTTATACTTGTAATAGATCTCAATTTGTCAAGATTAATAGCTTTCTTCCTTTCTTCCTTCTCGAAATCATCATCTGAGTACACTTAACTTTGAATATGTCATGTCATAATCTTTGTGTTGTCTCATAAATTAATCTCATTGGTCTAGACTAATAGCTCACTATGGTGTTTATTAAAAGGAAAAGTCAATGTAATTCAAGCATACTAACATACTTTGGTAAATCCAGTCAACCTGTAAGATAGGTGACGATATAAACCAGAATTTGATGTCACTAAAGAATTATGCATCAGTAAACTCACTGCTGCATCTTCATATGTGCAAATGCTAGACACACTGTAACCTTCAAGGATTACTCCACCAAGTGAAATAAAACGTTTCTTCACAATCTCTACAAGCTTTACAGGTCTGAAATGCAAGTCAAATTATGTCATTAGTTGCAGAAACAAGTAGATTTTCTGGGTCATAGAGAATGAAAATAGGTTAGGGTCTGCATGACAGAAGAACTGGTAGGGAAGAATGTAGAAATTAAACGAAAAGAAAAAAAACAAAGAAAACTGAAGTACGAAGAGTTAGATATGAGCTTTTTCAAATTTACAAAGTAACCTTATAACACAACATATTCTCCACAGAATATGAGTAAGCTTGGTTGTAAGAACTAAGGTCCAGTATAGCATCAACCAAGCATATTCTTCACAGAATATGAGTAAGCTTGGTTGGAAGAACCAAGGTTCAGTATAGCATCAACCAAGCCAGTTATTATCCCAATACTAGATCAGTAGTTAAGACCTAAAGCGGAGAACAATAACTCACAAAACTCCAAGATTGAGAATGTCTTCAACCCAAATTTCGCCCTTCCCCTCAAATCCGCATCTGTTCTGCGCAGTTTAAGAAATGGCCAGAGAGAAGACAAAAAACAATAGGATCAGGACCAAAGAAGTGGCATGAGACAGCTAAGAGCAGTTGCATATTATTTGTTGTAGCTACAAAACTGTTAAAAAGGAAAACCAAGCAGGATATGTATGGTGACTTAGTGAGCTAATGCGTATGTAAATCCTGTCAGATCAGGTTTTGGACATATCATAGATCTAAACTTCAATAATTACTTGAAAATATAGAAATTTCCATTTAATTTTCTCATTCATAGTTCCTGTCATGCTGCAGAGCCAGTGGATACAAGTCCTTTATAAAAGCAAAGAAGGACTCCTTTGAAAGTGTTAAAAACAGCAGTCAAAAACAGAAATTGTTGGCAAGTGTCTGAGGTTCCAATATTAAGAAGAAGCAAGCCCCCTAAAAATCACAACAGTGTCCACAAAACAATCTTTAACCAGTATAATTCACTTAATATGAGGAGTGCTTTTCAATGGAATCTCTTTGATGAAGAAGATTCACTTTGGAAAATATGGTCTTTATAATATTTTCCTTGATGAACTTTGGAATTTAGTTCAGAGTTTCTTTAAATTTCATTGCTTACAGCCCGACGCACACTTCAAAACTCATATGGCCTTATGGCCCAATGTAAATTTTCAGAACTTAGAAACACCAATCAATAATGAAGCTTTAAGAGCTTACAGGATTAAATTTCACAGCTGTAGCTTGATCAATGTCATCTTCTACCAGAATTCCAGATTCTACAAGTTCGAAGAGCTCTTTCCTTGAGATATTCCATTCTTGTTCCCTCTAATCATTGATTATCAAAAAAGAATTGACATCTGTCAGACTATCTGATACTTTGAGGCAAGTTTTTACACTTGCAAATACTATATCTTGATTCTAGAATCAACTTCACAACGTAGTATACCCCTTTCAGTATATTTCTTTCCACAATGGCAACTCGAAGACCTTTAAAACTCAATGCAGTAGCTATGAAGATTCCCAAAGTACCTCCACAAACTATAACATCGAATTTATCTACTTCTTTGTCAGACAAATGAGACTGACTAAACAGACCAGCATTACTAGAAACTACGTGATGGATTCCCTGCAAAACTGCAAATGAGAAATAAAGATCACCTAACACCCAAGAGTCAAAAACCTTAGCAATGTATTGTATGAGCAGAAAAGACGAACATCAAATAATTCTACCAGTTTGAGCAGAACAAATATTAGCCCAAATTTGATCCAGCCTCTTCAAGGCATTGTATGAATATGCTCCACCGGCACCACCAACTTCCCCGCTAACTGAAATACTCTCCATTATCCTCTAGAATTCAAGACAAAAAAGTTGAAAATGCATTATTTCGCTGTAAATTTATTAAAAAAAAAAAATCTACAAAAGCAAACCTTACCTGGGTTCTGGAGGGAAGTGTCGCCTGTGCTGGCAAGCAGATGCTCCTTTGAACTCTATTTCTTTTTCTCGGAACCGGTGGACTCAATGATGGAAACTGAGAGACCCCATTGACATTTCTTAGCTGCAGAAACGCCATGACTTGTAACAATCCAACTAAAGCAAATTTTGCAGTCTACTTTCGTTCCTTTTGCTCATTTTGTTATCTGAACTTCCCATGAAACTTGGGGTTGTTTATTTGTGTATTAGAACCTGACACGTTGATGACCAAATGGTCCAAAACTCTCTTTTGTCTTCTTTTCACCGGAAGACCCGGTACCTGGTAAGCAGGAGGCCGCGGATGAAATATACAAAGTCACCTGTTCGTGATCTGATAATAAATCCTCGTGGATAAACCTTAGCTGTAGGGTTTTAGAACAAGCCCTGCGTGCTCTTTCTCTTCAGACTCTTCAAGAAATTTACGATTATTCAACAACAGGTAAATGCCCGCAAGTTTATTCTTTCTCTGTTCATCTTCTGATTATCGTCAACTATGTGATTAGATTATTCTATGCCTTCTGTTTGCTTTATGAGAAAAGGGGGGAAAAGAAAATGAAACGAAATGAAAGTTCCTTCCAGTCTTTAACCATAAAATTTTCTGTTAAATTTTTTTTCCCCTTTTGATAAGACACACACACGCCCACACACCCACACACAGACCCACCCACCCTCAAGTTGATAATTTCTTCACGTTTACAGTATTTTCTTGGGTACCAACAGAGTTTAAGGCTATAAAATCTGTTCACTACCTGGGTTGTTTAATTTACTCTTCACAGTGGTTGATTGTCTGAAATGTAGTGATGTATTTCAAGAATTAGAGTTTGTTTTGGAACTACGAACATTTTGTTTGTTAGATCATTTTTGAATGATGAAAGTGGTGCTTCTATAACAGTGAGTGCAACTTGGTCTAATCGTCCTAAGCTTTGTATGGGTAAAGTTTAAGGGTGTTCCTGCTTTCTAGTAACTAGAGATTTTGCCATTTTGGATAACTATCTATATCTATCAGTTAATCGTTTAGCAGGGACTGAGAACTGAATAAATAGCATAGCTGGCCTGCAGAGTGAATGCTGTTGTGGCCTTGAAAGGAAAAGAGCATGCTTAAATTTAATAAATTTGTTATGATTTAGCTGAATGCACAAATGTTCGATCTTTGCTGTATGTGATGATCTGGGTTGAGCCTCTGCACTTGGCTACTCCATGAATTAAATGAAGAATTTCTTGAGGCTTGTCTGGTCCATAAGAACTCATCTTATAAGATTTGTTTTGTTTGGGGCCTGGAGTTTTTCTCTTTGATTTGGAGCCACACACCAATCTTTGCAGAGATTAATGCCAAAGTCCAGCAGTAAAGAGCAATATTGGTGATATCACATTCATTGTAGCTGAGAGATTTGGCCGAAAGAATTTCAAGAGGTTTTGGCATTGCTCTACTTTTTATATTACAGCTTTTATCTTTTTTTTTTTTTTAACCTTGGGATAGTCAAACTTTATGTAATAATTTGTGTATACTGTCTTGGTTGCCGGCTTTCAGATTTCATTTGTTAAAAGGCCTGAACTTACTCTTCTGGATCTATTACTAGAAGCGTATGGTTAATTTGAGATGATTCATATCAGAGACTTGATAGAAATATTGCCATTTAAGCAGGTGACTGATATCCGGGCAGAAACTGTGTCTAGGTATGGCAAGTTTGATTACAGCCCCAACTTTGGGCTTTTTCGATGTCAAGAAAAGCAGCAGAGACCGCAGAAAGTTAAATAACAGAAGTGTACAATGTCATGGTATAAAGGCCATGCAAGTAGAGAAACCTCTTGAGGAAATGTATAATGTGAGGGTGGAACGAAAAGTATCTCCTGAGCGACTGAAGGAGCTTGGTGTTGCAAGATGGTCAGTGTGGAAGACTGGCAAGTGCAAGTTGCCATGGGACTGGCAGGTGGATCAGCTAGTTTACATTGAGGAAGGAGAGGTGAGAGTAGTGCCTGAAGGAAGCCGGCGCTACATGCGATTTCTGGCTGGAGACCTAGTTCGTTATCCCAAGTGGTTTGAAGCTGACCTCTTCTTCAATGGCCCATATCAAGAGCGTTACAGTTTCCGTGCCAACGGGGATGATTAATTGCCCTTAAGTAATCATCCCTTTTGGCACAACCCGAATTGAATCTCTAGTTGGCCATGTCTTTAACATCTTTTGAATTGTATTGACAAACTTATATTTTTAGTTTGTGGAATGAATCTCAGACATCAGCCCAAAAATGGCTTGCTAACACTCAGACCAATGATTCAGCTACATTGTCCGAGCAATGGTAACGTATCCCCCATACAGACCAGTGCACAACATATTAGTGAGTATATCGAGTTTCCATGGCATAGCACCACTAATGATACGACTAATGCGACACTTCCTAAGTGAATAGATGTTATCAGCAAACCAATGTGAATAATTATCATAGAATGCATCAGTTATAAGATGTGCTGCTCCACATATCAGCCAAAGCCATTGGGACTAGCACAGTCGCATGGTAAATCTCACTGCCAAAGCTTCCCTTCAGGGCTCAGGCAAAACCTACTGCTTATTCTAGATTTACCCTAACCTTTGCTGTCCTTACGACTAATATGCTTTAATAATCCACGTATACTTTTAAAGTCCCGGCAGCATGAAAACTAACTACATTATATCCAGACTGTAGCCCAATATCACAAACAGTCGTAAGAATCAATAACTTAAAGGCGGCAAACATTGCAGAGTGAAAAATAAATTACTGCCGAGAAGGTATATACACTTGGCTTAAAATTCAACAACAGTGATGGACTATAAATTTAAACACAACTTAGACAAAAGGGGAACATCTTTGCGTCATTACATCAAATAAATAATTATCAGGCAAGAAATCCAAATAACTACCTGTATAAACCAGATCCCATATGATACACATACCTCCATGACAGAAAGACGATGCGGGGTTAAAATAACCAAAAAAAAAAAAAAAAAGGAATAAGCCAAGAACCAAAACATAGGAGCAACCCTGGTATCCACATAACCCCACCTTCTCTCTAATCCTTTAGCTATAAGAGTTGCATTATAAGGGCCAAAGGGAAGTGAGACCAAACAATCCCCTATACAGCACCATTTGGGTCACACCCTGTGACAATCCACCTTGGCTACTGTGCGTCAAGCCTTTAACATGCATGCAGCTCTCAGCTACTGGCAGTAGCCTGTAGGCTTTTACTAGGGGCAACAGCAACAGCAGAGATGAATTTTGAGACAAGCACAGCCTCATTACTTACAGCTCTAGAGGCAGCCACATCTTCCAAGCGTTTCCAGGTCGATTCTTGCTTCTCCAGTGTCTCTTTCTGCTTAACTTCATCCTCTTGGAATGTGGCCAAGCACTCATCAAAGAGTGCTTGATCAGCGTCTGAAAATATCTTCCTGACGTTCAGCGTTAGACTTTGAACAGCTTGATTCCAGTGACCCTGTGTATTTCTCTCCAAAGCTGGGAAGATTATGGGCAGTATCACTTTACGGTTTACATTGATCAGATTCCGTATGTGATCATTATTCCACAAAAATAATGCACGTTCAGCTACCTGGCATACACACCATGTTAATCAACAACTCATTCAGTATTATGGGATTTAACTTCAAATTAGTACTTTTTCATGAGGATCAACAAGATAGTCAACCACAAAACTCACATCAATAAGAAGTGCAAACGATATAACCTTCACTTATTATGATTAACATTTGTTATATTCACACCATTGCTAAGAAAAAACTGATATGTTAGCCATATACTAACATTTATGCATTTTTTATCAGTTATGAATGATCATAAAATACATAAATACATTCATTTGTATGTTTAACTGCAGCAAATCCCTCATTTCATAGGAACCCCAAAGTGTCTCCATTCCATTACATTCTATCCATATCCCAATTCCATTCATTTAATATCCCTTCCGTCGTTGACATAGATGTTGATGTTAGTCTATCTTTTTCTATTTCTATCTATGGAAAGTTAAAAAATTCACCATCCACGATTATATTCTATTTCTATACATGCATACATTCATTTGTAACTAACATTGCAGATTTACAGACAGTCTAAACATGTCCAAGCTCACAATATACTCTATTTCACAAGGACAAATTAGGCTCGTTGCATCATAAATAATGAATAACAAAAGCCCCATTCTTATAACCTTTAGAGAAATTACAATCCTTTGTGCATATTATGAAGCTTTACACCAACTCCATAAACTTCAGGTTTTATATAACTAACACAGAAAACTCGTGAATACTATTATTAGGTACCCTGAGATGTCCAAATACCTTACATTAAATCCTCCGACACAATGTAAAACAGAACACTGCAACGAAAAAAATTGTTCGCATCCGTAAAACTAACAATGCTTAAAGCTAGCTTGCCAGACATATTGCACATTGCTTTTGGCTGGACAAACTTGTAAGGAAATGGCCATATCTACAGATTATATTCTTTTGGGAAAAGTTATAGGATAAAAACTCAGCAAGTATTATTGCAGTGCAGTGAATTAAATTTTTGGATAAAATGGAAGGTTTTTGGGTCATGAAGAAATATCAAGATCTAAATTGAACAACCGTAAAGTGGGACAAATATTTGGAAAGAACCACATAATCTCTGGGTTTCACAGTGAGTAGATAGTACTTAGATTTCCAACAATATAACAACAGAAACCATTAAAGATGTGATGACACCAAAAATAATCACAGAAATACACAGATAAGCCTAATTACCAATGAAAATCATTGACCCACAAGTTCCTCAAAAAATTTGCAATAATAGCCTCAAACTTTTAACAGATCCAACTTGAAAATTACTGGGTGACTAACTGGAACAATATCTCGATATTAAGTCCAAAATTCATCATGACACAATTAAAATTCCTTTTGCTAAGACACTGAATATGACTTATAACTAAACTTTCAAATTGCAAGAGAAAACAAAGATTATGGATGCACTTGCAGTGAATCCAATCAATAAATCAAGACAACCAATATCAATACCTGAAAATGAGAGCTGTTGAGGCAGCGACCAATTTGGCGGAAGAGAGGAACCATGCAACGTTGAAATTCTGCAGCCTGGGTAGCTTCTAGAACTTCCTCCAACTCACCAAGGAACATTACCTCCTTGGAACTATTAGTTAGGGGCCAGTACTTCAAAAGACCTCGAATGACAGTGTCAGCTAGCTTGACATCTTTCTCCACAAACTGAGTAATGCAATATGAAAGCTGTTGGTGGTACATTGATACACACTTGGGTTTGTGAAGGGGAATCAATGCCCGGACAAGGAAAAGCTTGTGTTCTTCCTTCAAAGGCAAAGCAAATCCATTAATAATACTCCCCAAAATCTCAAGCAATTCAGCAATTCCATTGTGCTTTTCTGTCTCAAAAATGAACCGAAAGAAAATATTGTTGATAGCTTTCCTAATGAATGGCCGGTGCACCATGAACTTCCCATAAATACGATGAAGGATCGTCTTCAAGTACTCCCTCTCTCTCTGGTCCTCAGAATCAAACAAATCTAACAATTTCAACACAAAGGAATGGTCAATGTACCTTTTAGCTATCTTGGAATCAGTCTCCGGTGAAGCCACAAATCTAAGCAGAATTTCATACACAATCTGAAGATGAGGCCACCCCGGCTCCATAGTTGGTTCCTCCTCTTCGGGGTCATACATTTCCAAAACCTTATTATCATGATTTGATGGAAATGTCCTAAAGAGATTAATAGCTACCATCTGCGTGATCTCTTGCATTGCCACCTCGTTGAACTTTGATGTCAGGGACGACATGTAATCAACAAGCTCAAGCAAAGTTTGCCTCTTTATGTCCTTCTCTTTAAAATTCTTGGCCGGATCATTAAAATCGAATACAACACAACACATGCTCAACTTCCTAAGGAACAAATTCTGCTTTTCCGCAATAGGAACATCCCGAAAACTCGGCAAGGCCTCATAAACTCCGGAATTTAACACAGGACCAACCTGGGTCGCAGTGGGGGCAGATTTCTTCGCTTGATTTGATTTACTTGTTGGGGCAACAGTTCCATTATTCAAGCGCGAACTTGAATTCACCGATTTAGAAGAAACCAAATTGGGTTTTGAGCTAGTTATTGAATTGGGTACTGGAGACGAGTTTAAAGATTCGCCATTTGAGTCATTGATGGATGATTTCGAGGGTTTTCGAGGTAATTTACCCAATATCTGTTTGATCATATCTACAAAAATAGAAATAGACCCAACAAGCGACACCAAGGTTTCCTACCCAGAAACTGCTCAAAATGTACACATTTCTATAATATACAAATAAACACCATCAGAAGCAAAATGTGTACCCAAAATAAATATATTTGGGGAAAAAAAAAAACTATTCGTAAACTAATAGCTTGACCAGTTTAGGAACTAATAACATTAATATGCAATTCAAAGATGTGTTTTTGCTAGAAGGGAATGAAACTTTAGAAGAAGATGGCCGAAATGAAAAGAAGTAGGCAAATGAATATGAATTTATAAGCAAGGGAAAACAACTTACATTAACGACAGGGTTGAAAAGATCCGAGAAACAGCGAGAAAACAAGCAAAAACACAAAAGAAAACCCTAGAAATCTAATAGTCAAAAGGATCTCCGAATTGATAAACCCTAACAAGATCTTTTTCCCCAATTCATTCTGCGATAGAGAGAGGGGGGGGGGGGGTGGGGAGGAGGGGGAATTCAACAAACAACCCAAAATATAAAATTAAACTAGGGAAAAGGAAATCTAGGGTAACAAAAGAAAAAAAACAACACCGATAAATAAAATTAAAACCCTCTCTTCTGTCTGTCTGCGTTTTAGTTGTTTGTTGACGGAAAGCGAAAAATGAAACAAGATTTGCGAACTAGCTTTTAGAACAGATGATGATGGCTTGGTTACAGTTATGAAATTACAATTTTGTCCTCTAGATTTTTGAATGTAATTGTGTGTTTGTGTTGAATGACTGACTGACTGGTGACTATGATGTCAAATGGACCCACTGATCATCACATAATTTGTAGGTGAAAATTCATGGGTTCCGTTATTCCCGTCTCTGGTTTGTGGATTGCGTTGACCTGGTTTGTAAGCCTCTGACATTTCCTGCCCGCCTGCCGCTTCAGATATTTCTTTATGATACCTTAATTTCCTAATCAATTAATTGAACAAACGAGCAAATCGCAGGGCAGGCTTTGTTAAATATGCAATCTTTAGTTCTAGGCGCACAAAAGAACAACTTTCAGATGACATGAAGGGTTTGTTCCAAGATTTGCTTCAACTTTCTCGGGTATTTTTAAATGGGAACGTGGGTGAAGAAGATGAAGATGAGGATGAAGATGAAGATGAAGAATAAGGGGTGGAGGGGGGGGGGGGTGCTTTCTGGGTGATGAATGCCAAGAGCTTGGACTGTTTATTCTGTTTGTTTTTACCTGGTTTGGTTTATTCACTGTGCCATAAGCAAGAATCTGCCGTGGTGCATACATTCACTTCATGAAAAATTAAAATTACCAAGGTGAACACGTGCATACATTATTGATACAGCCTCAGTAAAAGGCTGCACACGTGCATGCCCACCCATAAAAAAGCTGCACACGTGAGACTCAGGAAGAGTTTTCTTTTCTTGTGACTTAGGAAAGAAAGATTGTGATTCTTTAAGTTACCAAGTCACCTCTGGGACGGGAGATCAATTTATTATGATGCATTTTATCTGCCTGCCATTTCATTCACCACTTTTCATGTACTTCCTGAAAGAGCCAAGTAATAAATTCACTGCACCATTCTTTCTGAGAAATTTCAATGGATGAATCAATTATTCATCAATCTTCCCTGTGTATTTAATTCCCAATCATGCCAGAAGAAAAATGATACAAACTTTTTGTTTGCCGTAATGTAATGCTAACTTTAGAAGCCTCCAGGGATGCTGAGTGTTTTGGGGAAGTGAAAACTGAAGTGTAGAGCCACTGTAACACTACTACCGGAAATTATGCCAGCACCAAGAATATCACAACAAATCCATAGTTTCCCTTCAGATTTAGTTTTAACATGTTGTCATGGATTTACTTTCTTAAGTACAATGACAGATTTATGCACAGATTCTAATCATGGCAGTAACATAATCTGGCATATCGCATAGTTATTTCTAAACTCTAGCACACAGACAAACTCACAAACAAAAACTCAGACATGGTAAATGTAGAAAAAGCCTCTGGTTTGTGCAAGCACAGTATATTCTCTGCACTGTACAATTCCACATTACATAGATGACGCAACAACAATGCTGGAGCTAATGTGCAAGAAAATCAGTACCTCCTCGGTGAGCATCATTATACCTGGTTATCTCTTTCTACGTTTTGGTTCCACCTAATAACAAAATCAAAGACATTTACAATTTCATGAGAGAGAGGGCAAGAAAACTGATTCATGATCAGAGTGTTACAAATAATTCAATGACCATATATATGAGCAAATCTGAGTAAATAGTTCTTTCAACTGTTTTAACTGATAACTCAAGGAAACCAACAAAACTGATCCATGATCAAGAAAATATCATTACTCAAACTTCATAATTAGAAATTGAAAAAAATGGATGCTGCTAAGATGTTCAGAAATTGCCTTGCTCATTCTCTATGATTAAGAAAGAGAATAATGGTTAAGTATGAAGAAAGCAATTGATAAATCCAGGAAACTAACAGAGTGCAAAGTCTTTCGCCTCCAAGCCTTAAGCCAGGAGTTCATGAAAATTAACACACACACATGCAACATTCTATACCGGACATCAATCCAGCATAAAGTTAATCTGTTGCACTTCTACTTTTCCTATTTAAAAGAAATAAAACAAATGACAAGATCATTGTTGCATGCAGCAAAAATATGACATAAAAGCTTCAGGCCACTCAGTGGTATGCTGTCCAGAAAGCATTTGATTCAAAATAAACAAAATGCATAACAATTTCAAGCTAAAGTTTCAAACTTCATAAGATGAATTAGTTGAGGATTACTTCACCCCACATGCAATTGCCAACCTAATTGAAAGGCCTAAATGGCTTACAAGCAATGTCAAGGCAACTTATAAAAGTATCTCACAGTTATACATGTATTCAGGATGGTCTTTTCAACATGTAGATAAAAAAACATTTATCATTATAAAGCTTCCAAGATGAAATCGCAAATGACATCAATACGTACACAAACTGATATGTTTTACGGCACAATCAAGAGCCTTCAGAAGAAACAGAAAACATATTATTGACTGGTAATAACACCAGCAGCCCCTTACAGTGAAACAACTGGCTCTTCTTATAGCTTAAAGCAACATCAACAGAAACAATCTCCTTTCCATTTATACTGAAGCAAACCTCTCTTCTGATCTATAATATAACTCACACCATTTAGACAGAAAACTACATTTTTATCTTCATATTATGGATATTTAACCCATAATTAGGCAAAATAAATGCACAAATGAAAATCATCAAAACCTGAATGATTAGCTAATGTGCTCACAGCCATGAAGGTCTAGAATGAGAAGAATTATCATTTCATGCATATGCTACTGATGCAATAATAGGCTAAGAGCAAGACACAGACAGAGAGACACTGCCAAACAATAAACCTAGAGCACCTTGACAAAGCCCGGGTTAAGTAGACACTAATAGGATGATGGTTTCCAAACTCATACCCAATCCCTGTCTAGCGCATGATGATCACTCCCCCAGCCCTGGATAACCAGGGCTGCACAAACTATCCCTACTAGTTTTTATCTTGTATAATATATAATGCACCATGAGAAGAATATACAAACTAAAAGATGAGCACTTGCACCTTAAGTTCCACAGACGGGGATACAGGGAATGCATTCAAAGATCTTTTGGCATCATCATCTGATGAACAATCAGAGCACAAAAAGTGATCCAATTTTTTTGCTTCTTCTATGGTCATACCCATACAAGAAGGATGGAACCTGCAATATATCCAGAAGTCTGATTAGGAAAGCATGATTATCATCATCACTGTCTTCAACATCAACTCTACCACACAGTACATATAACCCTTGGAACAGCATTGAGCAGTGGAAGCGGAACTATAAATCTTTATCATAAGAAGCAAATGATAATTACTAAAATTATAATGGTCATTTCCAAACTGAAAATACAAAATGTAATAATGACATGAAGAACCAACCAAAACACAGAAGATTCACACATAATGTACTACTACAAGTTTTCCAATGTGAGTAGTCTATAAATTGAGCCAACCATAGAGCATTATCATGTTTTACTAAGAAAAGTCCCAGCCTAGATAAAACCATTACGTATTGATGATCTTGAACTTTTTACTACCTGTGTGGGTCCGGATACATCTTCCAGTAAAATGACAAATAAGCTTACAATTGTCATCCTGCTGGTTTCTATGCTCGTAGTCTTATGAATGTTGCAATAAGATGATGGAATGTGAAATTTGAAGCTTGAGTCTGCAAGTTGCAATAAATTGAATCTCTTTCAAATAGTTATATGACTTCTTCCTAGATGTTGCCTAAAGATACATCTAAAATACATAATTCATTATGCAGTAACATAATGTACACAATATAAAGCTAGTTTCTATTTCACAAACTCAGATCCTTACTAACATTAAGGTATAGACTAGATGGTAGACAATAAACTCCAACTAAAATCCCCAAACTGCCAAATTTTACACCTTTTCAAGTAAAATTTCAAACATAAACATTGTTCCAATTTCAAATTTTCCTTGATACTTTTAATTTCATAAAAAAGTGATTTCAAAATAAACCCTACACAAGAGAAACTCCCTAAGACTTCACCATGTGTGAGAGAGACAAACTATCTTTAGCATCATTTACCAACTTAATTGGAGCAGAGGGGGCAGAGGAAGAAATTACATGTAATCCTGAAATGTAATGTTGGTTGAGCAGAAAAATATCATGAAAGTTTTATCATACAGCACAGCATTAAGGGCAATAGTTTATTAAAGGGAAGCAAAAGTGAAAAAAGAAAGAATTCTGCACGTCAGGGCACCTGAAATTGATCTAATGCATAAGATCTGCATCCTTAACACAGTTAATAAATCCAGCAAATATGTTTTCTATTAATCCATTTAGTTCCTCTGAAGCAACGACATCAAAGACAAAGATTCTCTTGCATAAATTACAAAATCTTACAAAATACCAAGTGGACTATTAATCGATATAAGTTCATGAAATAGATATAGAAATTCTGAATATGAGAAAGAAGTAAATGCACCACTTGGTACTTGCAACTGGGGCATCTAGATAAAACCTCAACAATGCCACTTTTCATGCAACATTCCACCTGCTCCAATAATTACAAATAGTTTATGTGAATTTAAGAAGTTTGCCTTTTTTTTTTTTAAACCAAACAGAAGCAGAGCTTAGAGAAGTGTTTCCAGTCAATTTCCAGATATCCACCTAAATCAGAATGTCAAAATATAGAAAATATTTCTTTGAGTAAATATTCATCAAATTTTAGCAAATAAATAACAGGTTAAAAATAAAGCAAGAGTATAAATGAATGAAAATTCATCATTAGTTCTAAGAGAAGTATAGCAATCATTTTAAGACAAATAGAGAAAGAAAACAGTAGAATGTAAATCAAAACAAGCCAACTTCATTAAAAACTCACCAACTTCAATATTTACAAAATTACAAACTCATTTGAATCTACTCTAACCTAAAAAGTGGAGGGGAAAACAAAATTACTTATAGTCCACCAATCAAATTACATAACAAAAATGTATGCAACAATATTTACCAATCCTTGCACCCCTCACACTGCACCATCAGGTCATCCGGGTTATACGGCATCTCACACTTACAATACCTTCAAAATCAAAACCCAAAACACATAATCAATTCCAAAAGCCAATTACTCAAAAACATCAATTCCAATGGGTATCAGAGAAAAACCTCAAGAAACACAAAAACTAGGAAACTCACACGGCCACACGGTCCGGGGTGAATCCTCCAGTGGCAGCCTTATATTCAAACCTACAAAAGTAATCTTCAGCACCAACATTCTCAAGTTTAGTGTAATTCTTGAAAGAGTGGACTATACATTTCCCCTCGATAGTGTGCGCGCTTTGCACATCAAAATGGTCTGATAAAAACAACTCCTTGGCTCCATGGAACTGTCTCCGCCCTCCGATCGATTCCTCGGGTCGATAGTACCACCGAACACGAACTTTCACGTTATTTCGATGATCAGCCTCGATCTTCTCCACACGCGCCACGTATGGTGGCTTATCAGAATCCGATGGTCTCATCAACACACAATCACCAGCTGAAAATACACCCACAAACGCAACAAACCTAAACGTTAGACCAAAAAGACCAAATTTTCAATCAATCCCAAGACATAAGACATGTACTAAAACACAATTTTCTAACGTCGAGACAAGAAGACTCAGAAATATGAGCTTCTGGGTCCTTTTAATTGGAGACAAAGATGATAAATTTTTTTAATTTTTCCAGCTAAAAATGAAAAACAAAATATTGGTTTTAGAATGAAATGAAAATACATACGTCTAACAACTTTGTTGGTGCCTTTGATGGTGTAAGAATCAAGGTCTTTTTTGCCGGGTTTGGTCTTTGCCATGAAAAAGCCTGAGACTGAAAGCAAAATATATTCAATTTGTCTTACTGATTCAAAGGGTTTTGTGCAGGGATTCTGGTTCAACGCTTAGCAGACAGAAACCGAAACCCTAGACAGTGCAGTGAGAGAAAAAGGACGGGGTTTTGTTGTTGTTGTTGCAGCTGTTGAGAAGCTTGAAGAAACAGTGAGGATGACACGTCAGCCTAAACTTATGATCCAGTGAAATGCCAGTCAAATGGTCCCACACGAATCACTATTTAATCCAGTCCAATATTCTGTTGTGTCTCTAAAAATATGTAAACTTTGCTTTCGCTTGTATAATTAAATGCTCTGCTCATTGAGACACGCCATAGATTTAATCTCTTAAGCAGCAAAATCATGCTAAAAATTTGGAAATCCCAATTACTGGAGAAATCTGAAATACTGAAGCCCATTAATTTTTTCTTTTAATTTGGTAATATTTATTCATGCAATCAAGGGAACTGAAGAGTAAATGAAAGAGAAAATGAAATTGCCACCATCGAAAGGCTTTTCCCACATGTTTCCATCATTCCAAATTGCAGACAATTTTCCTCAGCTAGTTCATTATTTTTGCAAAAATCAATAAAGATTCTTGAAATATTGTAATTGTCAGTTGCTAATTGGGCCGACTACAGGTTAATATGGGTAGAGAAAAGAGAAAACAAATAGCTGAGGTGACGGAGGGGCAGAATTTTAGCAGGGTAGTAGGTTTCTGTATAACAAACGAGGAGGAGAATTTGTCAAAGAATCACTGCACTAAAAAATAGCCGTAGACTGTAATTGTGTTATCATCTCGAAAAAAGGCTTTAAGAGGGAGGAACATAGCAGCCGTGGACCAATTTGGTTGGCGACACACGCTAAGAATGCAAATACCATCCTGCTTATTTCAATACCGTTCGATTCTTGATGAAATAAGCCAAGGCTATGCGGCAAACTGCTTCAACAGCAAAATTACAACGTACACAGCAGTCAGAACTCAGAATGTTTCTCCTATATTTCACTCGTATTTCAAGCCATATTAGTTTATGCCCCGGCTACCACCACCAACAGTGGAAAGTGCAATGAAAGATCAGATTTGCGTTGCAATTATTTTGCTTTGACAAGGATAACCCAGACGGTTGGTGGTCAAATAAATATATCCATTCACGTCCATTCATAATTCATCTGATGTTTTATTGTTTTCAAGATGAACTTGAAAATATTGATCTAGCTTTTCACATTACACAAAGTGGTCAACACAGAGATAATATTAAAGTTTTTCAAAACAACGCTGCAGTGACAAAATGGCAGGGCAGTGCCATCAGAAGCGAGCTGGAGCTGGAGTTGGGATGATGCAATCCATGGAAATGGAATTACCCATAATATTTTCCATGTAGTATTGTGGATAAGCGCCGTCCATCACGACAAGCTGCATATCATCTGAAGGCCTCCAATGGCGTTTTCTCTGATTGATAAACCAATTGTTAATTTGTTTCGAATCTAGGCCAGTGGATTCTGCAAGAGCTAGCTTCTGCGGCTCCTATGTACACATATGTCAATTAGAATATCACACGAAAATTTAAGTTTTTTTTTTTGGTATATGTCACATATCAGGCACGTATGATAGTAGAAACCATTACAGAGTTCACACACCGTAGCACACCTGAACCTTAAGAATGCCAAATACAGACCACAAACTTAACCATTGGAGGTTGTCACAGACCACTTCTTTTTTCCACAGACAACGGCTTGTCAAGACATAAGCAGTAGAATGTTGGGAGAAACAAAAGTGTTTTAAATTAAAGAACCCAAGAAAGTAGTTAGGTTGGATGTGTTGAGCACCTCTACATGCAAATGATTATTATGCCGTGTCATTGATTCCTCTTTTCATTATGCCTGACTGATTACTTTTCACTCGTGCACTTGAAGATAAGAAACACTAAAATCTTCTTGTTACTCTACATCCAAAAGCATAAAGGACAATTTCATATTACTTACTACATATTCTAACAAATTTGGTCTTAAATTCACTATAAAATCAAACACAAGATACATTAATGTATCTTGCACATGAGTAAATCACTAGTATTGAAAAATGCATATAGTTTACTCAATGTCTATCTCCTTGCATAACATGTCGCCACTTATTTATGAATCACAGAACTTGCAAGAAGAATTTGAAACAAAGGAAAATAGGGAAAGCATAAAAGGCAATGAACAAGGATTGGAATGTGCAAATACATACCGATGGGTAAGGCCACTTGTTATGTTTGCTCCACCAATCTAGCAACTGCTGCCGAGCTTCCTTAGGCAACTTCCCTTTCTTTTTCTTCTTCAAAAATTCTTGTTTGAGACTGCCCAGACATCCACTATATTTGCGTAAAAGCTGACCTTTTAGTTCTCCGTCCTCAGCAAGAGGATCTATATGTTGGTCATTCATATCAATCCCTTCCTCCGAAGATCCACTTTGTCCTGCAGAATCATGCACCAAAAGATACAGTGTTAAGAAACTTCATAAATTAGAATGATAGTCCATAATCCATGCAGCCAAGGACAGAGTTGATTCACCAAAGGTAAAATCACATCTCTCTCTATGCAATCAACACTTTAAGCTGATCCAGATTGGCAACCATGCTAGAGATATCGATTAGATACTGACTTAAAGATCAAATTAACCTTCTACATGTGTGTGTCCCAAATTTTTTACCTTTACCGAAAAGGAAATTATACATAATGCTACTAAAGGAACTGAGATACATTAGAATTTACTAATAGAATAGTAAAGGTTAGAGTTGTTACAGCTTTAAGGGGTTGGGATGGATTGTAAATATACTTCTTTAGCTACTTGTACTAAAACATGAAAGCAAGGGATTTGTTAATGATTATATGCTTCCTGAACAAAGATAAATACACACAAATGGTCATTTCAACCAATTGAATGCATCAATTTGACACATATATACATGATGAATGCCAAGAGCTCGCTGATCAAGTAAAGCAACAACATTAGATCTCTATAATTGTCTTCCGACAGTCCACAATCGATTATATACATAACCACAGAGTTCATCAGTAAGGTCAGACCGCATAGATTGACTTAATATGCTGTTAATTCATTCTACAATGATGCATTTGAAAACTACAGTAAGACTCCAATTGAGATATTTTTAGTTAATCAAATTTAACAAAGATTTTCATCCTGAAAACTTTGGTCAATCGCTTAAATATATAGATTACTTAACTGTATTGTACACATCTTTTAAAATCCCAAAACAAACCTGGTAGACTGGCAAGACTGATAAGAGTCTGAGTGGCACAATTTCATACAATTATATCTTCTTTATTTTCATGAACTTCGAAGAGAATGACTGGGCGATCATGAAAGCTCATTAAGTCAGCATTTGGATCACAATGTAGTAAAGAACTATTGTCTACATGAACAAAAAAATGGTCTCTCAATCCCTATAGAAGAAATTCATTTGTGGATATAGACACAAGTTAACTACTTTCTTCCAGGACATAACTGACAAAACAAATTCATACAATGTTAACCTACTGACAACAAACTACAAAGAAAATTTCTTGGGAAAAAAATTAGTTGCTCTCTCTGTATCCTTGAAAACGAGAAGCAAATTAGTTAACGGCATCCAGGGTTAATTTTACGACGATAAATTAACTATAAAACACGGGTAATTATGATAGCAATTAAGTAATTACTCAGTTCTCTAGACACATACAGACAAAGGAAAAAGAATCAAAGCTACAGCAACCTAACTAGCAGTCTAAAGAGATCTACTATCCAGCCTCCCAAGAAAATAAAAATTTACCCCAAGTACTTGCTTCTCGTACTCGGAATTCATACGCATATGTATACATGCAATTCGTGCATCATGAAAACCTACAAAGGGTAGCTAGATTCGCAAGGATCTGTCATTCTAGCCATGAAAACCATTACAAAAGAAGTTTTGAGTAAAAAAGAGAGAGAAGCATGAAAGGAGGGTTAAGGTGGTTTCCATTACCAGAAATATTAGAACTAGAAACAGTTAGGGTTTTGAGTTGGATCTCGATCTCTGAGAGGAAAAGCATGGCTTCTTTAAAGGGTTTTGTAAGTTCTTGCTCATACTTGGTTAACATTTCAGAGTAAGCTTCCATGAACTGGTCAAGTGCTGGGTCTTCACCTACGCTACCTGTTCCAACTGACGTATTCATAGCTTTCCCAGAAGCATAGGCTTCCTCTAACCTGGCCACCACTTCAGGAGGAGCACCAACCTGAAATATTTTTTATTCATCTCACACATTAAAAAAAAAAAAATCAGTGCATGATGATCAGAAACACACAGGTTTTTGTAGTTGAAAACGTAGAGAAAACTGATACATCACTCAGAGAAAACCAGTACCAACACCGAAAGACATTAAATTTTCATTTTTAAACTACTGTGACGTTTGCAACCCTGTGAGTACCTCGTTAAACTTTCATAAACTTTCATACATAGATCAAAACAAATCTTTACAAAATTATCTAAAATAAAAAAGAAAGAAAATCTCCCGAATGTATTTAGTAATTGGGTTTGTAATTTCAGTCCAGTTTTCATGTTGGGAGTTCCAATTCTTCACCTTTCGACAGTTGATATAGGCGACCAAGAGGCGAGGAAAGTGAGGGTGAGCCATGATTTTCGCCTTCATGGAGTTACATATATCGCTGCTGTGAATGAAACATCCAGCGTTGCGGCTGCTACCGTCGTAACTACCGTTGGTGATGCCCAACGGAGGAAGAAACGCCTTACTGGTACCTGTTCCTGCACTAGAATTCATCATAACTTTAGAAGAAAGTCCACTATTAACATTATTATTATCGTCTCCCAAGCCCATAACAGAATTAGGGCATGCCCGACTACTACTAGATCCTCCTTCCATTCTATTTCTCTTCTCTTTCTCTCCCTCTCTCTCTCTCGGACTGAAAATTTTTCTTTATCTACGGAGACATTATTTGTTATCTCAAGGAACACTCCCAGTTTTGTAGCTAAGACTTGCAGTAATCTTTTGCAGAAGACACAGAAATTCCTAGTCAGTAGTATTAAGTAGGTTTTTTGGCTTCATGGATGATCTGTAAAAGGTGGACCCAGTGATTTCCCTGGGAAACGGGTTGCTTAAGTACTGTTTACCATTCTGTACAATAACAATATCTCGTTCGTGTACAAATCTCTATCTTCACACACACAAACACACACGTGTAAAATACAGTACACACAGAAGTAGAGAAGTTACGGCAGGGGGCACGGCGTGATATCGTGCGCCTCTGCAGATACTACTGAGCTTTTCCTTCCCAACGAAAGCACTTTCACCTCCTTTATTGCGCTGCCACTGATGCTCTTCTATTACTGGCTCATAGGGGACGTGATGGAAAGAAAGAATTTTAAAGAGAGAGTGCTTCGTTAACTGGTATGGCTTATGGAGAACATCATCAAGTTGAATGACAAGCAAGCTTGAAACGATTGATGGGAAGGAAAGCCTAAATAAAGCTCTCTCTCTCTCTCTCTCTCTCTCTATCTCTCTCTCTGCCCTTCCATGACACAACACCTGTAATCGTCATTGATGCTGATCAAATCTCAACGGTCCGTAAGTTAATATTCCCTTGGGATTTTGGGTAGTCTTCTGTTTCTCTCCCTCTCTTTGTTTCACTGTTAGGGAATGAAAATTGCAAAATAACAAAGACAACGCTGGCAAGACACTGTTTAGTAGAACTAATTTTAAACATAACGACGGCATTTGAGGATTCATCACATTTTCTTCTAAACACAATGTTAATGTTCCAGTTTTCAGTCATGAGGTCCAATCGATTGTAATCGACGTAATAATTTGGGGGAGCAAAGTGGGATTTGGGGAGAAGAGAAACAGAGAAAGAGAGAGAGAGCTGTTAAAGTTGGTGGGACACTACGAATGTCACTTCCTCTCTCTCTCTCTCTCACTTTATTTCTCTTGTACACAACGCAGAAGGAAATTAAACTTGTAACACAACAAATTTAGTGAAGAAGACGAGCTTGTTTAACCATTGCCAAAACCAATGGCAATTTCAAATTCTTGCCGTTTCGACAAGTGCAGGAAATGATGGTATAGAAACATGAAGATCGCGTTTGATTGCGTTTTATTTTTGATGCTTTAGTACGAAACAAGCAGTCATGGTTGCTGAGCAAGATGTCCCCACAGCAGGATGATCAAAAAGAATGCCGCGATATGAGAGCTCTATCGTGTAAAATAATACCTCGACTTTACGTGAATGACTGAATACAGACGTCGCTTTTTTATTCTCTCTCTGTCTTACTGGAGATAATTCAATTTAGGAACTGTGTAAGACACGTACATTATAATATTAAAGTTAATTTTTAAATTTTGTAATTGTATTTTTTATTTTTTATTTAATATTTTAATTTTTTGTAAATTATTTTAAATTTTAAATTGATAATCAAAGAAATCTACCATACATCAGCAGCAATTAACCGTTCGATTTAATTAGTCAAAATTTCATCTCAGAAGTCAAACTGACCAGTTTTTGATGTAACGTCTTAGTAGCTATCTGGATATCTGACGGCGTACATTTCCCAACCAGTTCTGTAATTTGTGACGTTGGATTGGACTAGCCATAATAACATAGCAAAACGACGGGGGACGGAAGTGACTGTAATCAATGAACGCGAAGCTGTTAAGCCATTGTCTCGGAATAAAGAAGGGAGATCCAAAGACAATTAATCTTTACTTCAATAAACACGTAAATTTTGAACCAAACTCTTTGATGCATAGTGTAAAAATCAAATTCCTAACAGATAGGACAAGCAAATACGACTTGGAAGCTGAGGACTTGAATACTAGAGTTTCTGGATAACCACTGAATTGGCTATGCCTGCCTGCTCTATGGTCTGGTCTGGATCGATGAGCTGCTTGGGAGGGAACCCCATCGCCTGGAGTAGGTAGTTTCTTGCACCACCAGGTCTTGATGCATCAATGAAGCCGTGAATATCTCTGATTGTATGGTGGTAGTTGAAGCGAGAAACCATGCGTGTACCATCTGCTAACCTCAGTTGAACGGAGGTAGTTGGTAAAGATGGATCCACAATTAGGCCCGATGATGGCAATGGAGCAGTGTTGAAGGAAGTGGCAGCAGCACTTGGCTCAGAGGCAGCTGGGGCCGGAGTGTCACTGCCTCCCAAAGTTCTTCCTACACCCTGGAATGCAGATCGGCGCTTGGGTGGCTCCTGCATGAAATAGAAGTATTAAGGAATGTAAATGCAGGATGCTGATAACACAACAAATATGCACGTATGAAGAAGAAAAGACGCACGGAGTAGTCATCCTCCCGCCTATTGAGTTCAACATGTACACGAGTCCTCCTATCAGCAGGTTCAAGCTCTTCTGGACACTCAGACCTCCTGATGCTCTGCATTGAGACACAATCAACTTAATAAGTATAAAGCATCTCTGGTGGAAGTGAAAGGAAGAACCCCCTGTAACTACATCCAATTCTTTATTCTTTTTTTGGGGGGACAGGAGTTTTGAGAAATCCCGGTAAAAAGTAATTTACTTCCTCTGTGGTAGTAACAATTCTGTTTCAATGAGTTGAACATAATAGTCAGGTTAAAAATCCCTTAAAAGTATCAACATTTTGCAATTCATATATCGCAGCACAGGCAATTTCCTCAGTGACACTAATAACAAAATATGGAAGATTGGGATGCATCAGTAATAGTCCTGTTGAAAATCCCTCAAAAGAATTAACTTTTGGAATTCAGTTAGCACAGCACAGGCAATTTCTCAGTGATACCAATAGCAAAATCACGAAAGATTGGGAAAAATGGATACCAGTATAAGCAAATATTACCTCCAGAAAGGATGCATTTGCCGGATCATCCATCCTTCGCAGTGGACCATCATCTACAGTGAACCCATTCCTCCAAAATGTGATGTTGTGAGAGACAATTTCAGACGGAGCTGAAGCAGATGATACGGTCTCTCCAGAGAGCAATCTTGCTGTTCCAGTGAACGCTTTTGAGCTCGATGATGGTCGAAGGTGATCAAGAGGCCCTTCTACAGCTGATTGTCTAGCCTGATCGAAAATTGCATCTACATCGTTACCTCTGGTAGGGCCTTGAACCAGCATTCCACTGCAACCAGAATCAAAAGGGCAAAAAAATAAAGAAAGATTACTTTTTGCTGAACAAAAACACAGTCAAGATTACTTTTTGCTGAACAAAAACACGGTCGAGACTCGAGAGCACTAATTCTAAAGAATTAATGTTGTATGAATTTACTATATCACATTAAAATCTAGTCTTAAAAATCAGTTGCTCTCTTGCCAGCCAATAGTTCAAAAAATAACCAACAAATTCATCATGCAATATAATTACTTGAAGTCCGCAAGAAAGAAAATATGAAACCAACATGGCTATAATGTTGGCTACAACAAACTGCATTACAAATGAATTATGCATAAATGTAACAGATACCAACCACATCACCCTGATAAATATTTTTCCGATGCCTAGAAAAAGAGTTCTGAAGCAAATTGATCAATCAATCATCTAAAACATTTGCACATTACTCTTGTCCTCTATTTAATGAGAAAATCTAAAGGACGAATGTGCACTGCATTACACAGTATATTACACATCAAAATAGACAGCAGAAGATGTAAACATAAAAATTTAAGAGGAAAACAAGAACGAAAGGCAAAATGCAACCTTTAAAGCTGCAAGGAATTAAAAAAAACATGCAACAAGTGTCATTAGACTTACAAGCCTCACTACTGACAAAACATATCACAGTTTTGCGCAAGCTAAAACAATACAATTCGAATTCCAACTATAAATTACATCTTCCCAGTCAATTTCGCAAGCAATTATGAAAATTCAAGTCAAATCCAAACTTAAAAAACTTAAATTGTACCTCTTTTCACCGCCAGTATAATACTGCTGCGGCTCATCATCGTCCTCATTATCAGACCGACTGGGAGGTGTCCTATTCAGATCAGCAAGAGTCCTTATCCCTCCACGTGCCCCCGTCGCTTTCTTATCCTCCTTCTTATCCGGTCGGCGCCGCGACCGCAGCTCGTAGGGCTCCCGAGCCGCAGCCGGGGAGGGAGACCGAGACCGAGGCGCAGACCGAGATTCAGATGCAGACGGAGACTCTATAGAAGGCGAGTTCGATTGTTCGGGTGATTGAGAGGGAGAGTTAACGGGAGGGAGAGTAGCGAGAGGTTGCACAACGGCGCCGTCGTCTAAAAACGTCGAAACGGCGGCGTCTAGGTCCCACCGATGAGATTCTAAGAAAAAGAGAGCTTCCTCTTTGGTCGATGACGTGATCTCCATGAAGGAATTGATTAAGTGAGAGTTCCTTTCCTGTGCAGTGTTCTCCATTGCTCTTGCTCGACGTCTGATCCGATTGGCTTGAATTCTCAATTCAATTCGATGGATGGATCGATTTATACGTAACCGTTTGCGTGCGTTCGCTGCGACTTAAACGACGAGGTTTCGGAAGAATAGAAACGTGGCAATACGAGTATCCTGGTGCAGTCGGATTTTGAAATCCTAATTAGTGAGATTTTATCATATAAGTCCCTAAATATTTTACGTTTTAATATAAATATAAAATTTATTTATTTATACCAAATAAGTCCCCAAATAAGACGGTTAAAATATGATGGATGATTTCTAATGGTTCTAATCACTTCAAATTAAAAGATTAAAGTAAACCAAAGAAAACCAAATAGCTCGCAAACCAAATAAACCAAAGAAAGAAATGACTTCTTTTAAGTTCATGTGTTGCGACGGGAGATATCTCCAACATTTGTGATGCGTGGCACTACAACAGGTTCACCCCGAACCCTTTCCAGAGCAAAGCTTATCCTCAATGGTCGACCTAACAATGCCTGCAACCAAAACACCATGTCAGCAGCTGCCAGATTTTACTTCTCAGTGTTGATGAAAGTGATATGGGAAAATTACTTCAAGTTTAAACAATCGTAGTTCTTTGCTTACTTTTCCATCCATGGCATCTTTTGCACATTTGGCTTCGTCTTTTTTGGAAAAATGAACAAATCCAAAGCCTCTTGATCTACCAGAATCTTTATCATATATTATCTTCACTGAAACACGGCATTTGCAGCAATGAGAAACATTATCGTAGTCATCCAGTCAACACGAAAGAACATGCGACATACATCCTGATTACAGCTAGAGCACAAACTAAGTCCTGATTACAGCTAAAGGACAAACTAAGGAACTGATAAATAAAATGAATTCGGGGTACAAACTATCAATTTGGGTGAATTATTTGTAAACGAAGAAACCCTTGAAGGTAAATCAATGAATTGTCTACTTTTCTCAATAGCTAGACCCTGAACCTACCATTTTCTTGCATCTTGCACACATCTTCCATTCAAAGGGAGCATCTTTTTGTACACAGAATGGCATTTCGATGGCCAATCCAAAGGCAGAGGGACTTATGAAGATTATAACTTCCATCTCCGTGAAAAGACAATTAGGAAATGGGTTATTTATAAAGCGTGTCAGCCCAGCTAGTGACTGTTATTGACGGTCTTTATCTTCTAAAAACTCAAGCTCATCAGCATTGGAATCCCGTGAACTAAAGACACCCAAAAGTCTTATCTTTTGGTCTCAGGAACATATATGGTGAATACAATTTTCAATACAAAACTATATCAAACTCACTGACGATCGTAATGTATATTTATGAACCTGCAATCCTTCATTAATGAAATGCAAAGACTGATATTTTACCAAAAGGAATTAATCATTTTGGTCATTCAGACAATTCATCGAACACATTGATCGTCAATAAGTTAGGAAACTATAATTTGCAGGTTAAGTTATACTTTGGCGTTAATGAATGGGATTATAATAGATATTTACCTTCAGTGACCTCGCCGAAGGAAGAGAAAGCGTCTTTCAAGGACTTCTCGTCAACAGACCATGACAAACCTTCAACACCCAGAAACCATATTATCGCAATCACCATGCTTGTATATAAAAAGCGTAAAATAAAAGAGAGATACAGACACAAACCTGCAACAAAGAGTTTACTGTTGGGAGCAGGAGACGAAGAAGGTGGAGAACAGTAGCATCGCAGGTTAACAGTTGCGCTATGGACTGGATTCAATGCTCTTCTAGCAAAGAACACAAGACTATTCATTTTTCTGTTGATCAGGCGAAGATTGAAGAACACCACTACAATCAGTCTTGCCTTGTTCTACTTTGGTTATTACTTGGGTCATGAAATACACACACACACGCGTATATATATGCACGTATATAATGGATTACTCGTTGTCGGAAACTATTAAATTAGATTATATAATCTAATTTAAACTATTAAACTCACACGTATTCAAAATATTTAAATGAATTACAGTAATTAATATTGGTCCATGCCAAAATTTACAAGCTCAAGCATAGATGGGGTTTCTTCCCAAGAAAGAAGAATAGGAAAGCAGAGACTAATAACAGACTTTGTCGTGGAACCGATTGAACCGGAAATGGTTTTATAATAAATTAGGATCCAATAAGATATCCAGAGTTGCCAGTAAATATATTATCAAACTATATAAACAGAATTCCTGAGTTCTTCTATGCCTGTGCTCCAAGTTCCAGCATTAGAGTCTGATTGATATCATTTGCATATGGGCCATAAAATTGAATGGGACCTGAAAGAAAAAAGGAAACTTAGCATCAGGAAATGATTTAAGAAAAAGAAATGTGTATAGGGTTCTTCCAGAATCAATGCATGCTGCTTGAAGAAACACACACCTGGACTGACATATTGATTCTTGAGTGTCCAGCTGTCCCGGAAAGAAGCAAATTTTTTAAATGGTGCACCTTCATTTTCACAAATGCAACAGAGAAAGTAAATCTTTAGCTGTTCTAAGTATTTAACAAAAAGAAAAACAGAGAAATGAAGGCAAATGGGAAGGGTAAACGTTTCCGATGTTACCTTCAAGTTCCACCATTGCCTTCTTAATCACAGGCTTGAACTTCCCTGAAGGAGTTTTCAGAAAAACAGAGTTGATGGATGGAGTACACAAAGAACTGAGGAAGTCATAACAAATAAGGAAGTCAATGCTTACCGTGTCTTCGCTCTACATCCATTAAGGAAGTCAATGGTGTTCCTCCCACTGTCCATTCTTCAACTGGAGCACCCAAATTTCCCACCTGTTTGTACAATGAGAATATTTAAGGTACTTAAAAGATTTCAGCTCATGATTTTGGGCATATAGACAATGTAAAAATACATAAGTGATACAAACGGGGAAACAACCATGAACAAAATACAGATAACAAGAAAAATACGGAGAAAATAAGGAAGTAGCACAAACTGATGAAATCAATCCAGTCTTTCCAGAATGGAGGAGAGCTCCTGCAGCATAACCCAATGCATAGCAGTAATTTGCATCGAAATTTGAGGGCAAACCACATCTACCCTCATAACTGCTTGGTAAAAGTCAAGTGTATTGTTAGAATGCTATACATCAATGTTCCTCATTCAAGATTAACCAGATGAACGAATATGTTGATTACCCAAAGAAGTGGGACCGTCCGATGAACTGTCCTTTGTATGCACCATTCTGCTTCCTTTTATGCAATTCAGTTTCCACCATTTCAATGAGCATTCTTTCTGTTTCTATCTTGGCAACCTGCCCATATCATACAAATATGTGATTTGAGTAAATATATTAAAATCCAATGATGTTTAAAAGGTATAGGTAAAAGATGTAATTTCAAAGAAATTACTTGCACATTCCCATGAGGATCTCTTTGAAGCATTAGTTGCTTCTGAATTGCTTTGGGTAACAACTCAAATAGTTCCCGAGATTGACTTTGAAGTTTCTTTTTCCACATCCCAGCTTTATCAACAACATCAAGAGCTAAGATTTCATTCAGCCCCGAAATGAGTTCTTGTACCTGCAAGTTGCATGGTAATACAAGCAATATGATAGCTTAAACTTATCTTGCATCCAGTGATGAAAAAATATGTACAAAGACATAGGATAACATTTATCTTCTACTATCCAAATATATACCTCTGGAATAAACTCGATCAGGCCTTCTGGTATAAGAATAATGCCATAATTATAACCAACTTCTGACCTTTTGCAGATTACCTCTGTAATATAATCTGTAACATTCTTCAATGTCTGCTTCTTGGCAGCAACCTTCATCAACATAAAATCTTGTCAGAACTTAGAAAAGTCAGAGGTTTGCTGACACACAAGTAATAAATAAAAATATAATATCAGAAGGCACCTCTTCCCCAATAATCGTAATATTTGGATGAGTTTGCAATGCACACTCCAACGTTATATGCGAAGCTGCACGGCCCATAAGCCTTATAACTGCAGAAAGAGAATATTGGGATCACAAATAATGGGATATCATTAAAGCATATGTAAACTGTTAAAGCCACTATATTGATTAGGTTAACTAGATATGATCTGCATTAGCACTTTGGAAAGTTTTTATTTTGTTTATTGTTACAACTGTGTTTTCGAGGTGGTAGAGATTGTAAGTGATGGTAGACCTAAGGCAAATAGATAAACAAAATCAGAACACGACATCACATAACATTGTTGTAATGCTAATTTAAGAAGCTGGATGTTGGATATTTAGTCAATGCAACAAACACTCAACAGGTAACCATCTTCAAACTTTAGCAAAGGATTGGAATATGTTTAAAAAACATGGTATTTGTGTTAACATCATAATAAACTGACAAACAGTTCAGTTCTATAACATAGCTAGATATCATCACTTACATTATTAAGTGTGTTATAGGCAAAACAAACAAGAGAAGACCAAATTTTAGAAATTTTACGACCAGAGAACTTACAGTGGTAATATTTTCCGGATGAACGTGCGTCTGTCATAACATTTCCAATGACCTCTGAATATATCTGCAAGTTAGCAGCCAGGCAGATAATGAATAAATATTAATCCTTGGAATGAGGCTTTCATTAAGCTCACTTGTTTCACACAACACAGAAACTAAACCAGATATGAATGCATATCAGAAGTTAAAAAAAAAGGGAGAGAATTACCTTGCATGCAGTATCAAATCCAAAACTTATAGGAATTTCTTTGCATTTGAGATCACCATCAATGGTTTTTGGGCATCCAATAACTTTTGTTTTCATGTTTTTACTCCTAAAAATTTCAAGGAAGAATCAAATTGCATTAACATAACTCCACCGTATTACAGAACATGCATATATATATATATATATATATATATTGCCTTAAAAATTTGTGCAAAGCGTACCGAAAGTTTTCAGCGAGGAGACAAGCATTTGTGTTGGAGTCATCTCCACCAATTAGGACTAGCCCATCCAAATCAAGCTTCTTTACCGTTTCTTCGGCTTGCTTAAACTAAATATCATGACCATAGAAAATTAGATATCCGAAAATGAACCAAGTATTATATAGAACTCAAGCCCTCAAATCCTTAGTTACATCCAGCCTTTTCATATCAGTTTGATGACAAACCAAAACTGAAGACAAGAACAATTCTAAATAAACAGAGTACTCCAACCTGTTCTGGAGTTTCAATTTTGTCTCTGCCACTACAAATCATATCAAAGCCTCCCTGCCAATGGAGTGTAGATTATGTCAGCACAAATCCTCGAGAGAAAAGTTGCTAAACAAGAATCAAACCTGGGTTTACAACAATTATCTACTCAAGTAAGACAAAACTTCTTCTAAAGAATTCGTAATGCAGCTTCAATTCTATGAATTTTATTCAACACAACACAGATCAGTCATTAATGAATGCTCTGCTCACCTGGTTTCTATATAAATCGATAATCTCATCAGACAGCTCAACATATTTAAACTTCATGATTCCTACCGGACCTCCCCTAAACCCATAAAGCTTGCTTCCCTTGGCGCGTTCCTGCAAATAGTCTAACCCAAAAACCAAACAGACATTCTCATAAACACCAAACGAACTATTCCAAACTTGCCCGTAAACATAAACTCAAAAAACAAGAACCTCACCAAAAATCCCAGATATCACATTGTGTCCGCCCGGAGCCTGCCCTCCAGACAGAACAACTCCGACCTTCAAACTCTTATTGTCCATGGCACTTCCCTTGTGATCACTCGGCACCACTTTTGCTGACGGTTGACCAAACAAGTTAGGAAACAACTTCGCTATCTCCTCTGCGATCACATCACGTATAAAGTGAGACAATTGTGCAGAAAACATGATAAAGTAGACATGACAGCGCGCAATACCACTACGTAAAGCGATACGTTATTAGCTTCGTATATGCATAAGTATGATACACGTGACTGTACCAGGGTTGCCAGCGGCGGAGCTAGGAGGACCATCGACAACGTTGAAGGATTTTCTGAGGTCAGAAGGGAGAGGCAGAGAGACGTTCAATCTTCTGATCTGGAGTTCGCTGTAAAGTGAAGCAAGACGGCTGATTCCATCCTTTTTGACGGCGATGATGGCGCTGCCGTTTGATGTGGTGTACGGTGGCATGATCGACGTAAAGATACAATCGTTGCTAAACAGTATGTATAACTGCGAGTTAAAAGAAACAGAGAGATCGCAGTTGAATTGATCGTGGTTTTTTTTTTTTTTCTTTTACTTCACCTTTTATTGTTTGATTGATGTTGCAATGTTCGTTAACAAAGAGTGCAAAACGGACATTACGGTGTCTGCCCAGCCAATGTCGTTTGGACAGTTGGACTTCGTGCCGTTGGTTCGAGAAGCTGAAGGACGGAAAGTCGTCCTTCAAATGGAAGCTTCCCCGTTGAATGTCGGACCAGCTGGTCAGCAACTGGGGTAGGTGCGACGTGTGAGACTGACAAGAATTTCATTGGTCAATTGCAATAATAAAAGTCAAAAAGTATTAAAAAATTGCTAACTATTATTTTAATAATTAATATTGGTAAAATGGAATGTTCTTAAAGTAAATACAAGAATATACCCATGATATAATTTGTTTTGCAAAAGACATTGGCCAAGTCAATGCCAATGCATCAGAAATTTATATTAAAGTAATTAAAAAAAATTATCAGAGTGTGACCACAGGAAATATTGAAATTCTCTTCCTATTTTTTTTTATTTTTTGATAAATAAATGTTAATATATAATTTAAATTAAAATTTAAAATTTTTAATTTATATTATAAAATATAAAATTAATTTAAAAATTTTATTAATATATAATTTAAATTATTTATTATTAATTATATTATATATTAATATTTTACTAAAAATTAATGATAAAAAATTAATAAAGAATTTTAATTTTAAAAATTAAAAAAATTCAATGAATATTGAAATTGGGCCCACGGGCTTCCAGTACAAAAGGCCTTCTGACAAGGACTCAGTCTGGGGCCCATGGGCTGCTAGTACAAAAGGACGTTTGACCGACACTCAAATTGGACCCGCATAGATCCATATCTGTCCAGGAACATGAAGTTTTGACGGAGATTTTCCCGCCAGATAATTTACCATAACCCGATGGAGTGCTGCGGATGACGCCACAACTTTGACGTGGATTGACCGTGAGGCCACTGGAAAGCTTCTCTCACATATACGCCGTGAAACCATCGTCGTTGTCGCCTTGAAACCGCCGGAATATCCCCGAGTCGATTGCTTTTCAAAAAAATCGAGTGTAGAGGAGGATTTCTCTTTTGTGCAGAGGGACTCTGCATTGAGAAGGCTTATCGGCTATGAAATTATGAAATGCAAAAAGACGGATGTTGTTGCCAAGTTAACTTCTTCTGACGATGCTTTCACATAAATGGCAACAAAATTCAAAAGCATTATTGGACGCCCTGTATTCTCAGTATTGAAGAGAATACCGCAGGTTGAAGAGAAATTCTCTTCAATGCATAGAGAAGTAGCTTCTCAGCTCTCAAGTGCAGAGCTTCTGTCATTGCTGAAGTTAATTCCATTGTTTTATAATGTCATTCAATAAGCTGGGATGAGAAGGATATGGGAGACTTCTCTTCTTCCAAGCCAAGAGCAATACCCCCCACATGACAGTTAAAGGACTCCCTCGGGGCTTTTTGAAACGGTACCACTGTGTCCCGATTAGCAGTACAGCAACTGCAATCACCATAGTCCCTGCCGAAATGCCATATCCTCACCCTCTTCCCACATTATCTTGCACATACACCAAAACTGTCGCGGCAAAAAAGGACCCCATCCTAATGGCAAAATAGAATCTGTTGAAGAAGAAAATCATGGCCTTCTCCTCCTTAGGGTCTGAAACGTCAAATTGGTCAGACCCAAATCCTGAGACATTGGATTTTATTCCACCACCACCAAGTGCTATTGCATATAGTGCTGCATAGAGCATAGCCAGTTGCCGACCATTGGCTTCGATGCATTCGTGATGCTTTCTTCTGTAATCATCGCATTGAGGAGGCCTCGTGCTAGGAATGCTTGTGGCCAATACCAATAATGTCACGCCGTGTTGCAAAATTAGCAAAATAAATTGAGTATTAATGATGAATACCCACTTCAAAATAGTTCAGATATGTTGCCAATTTGACAGTTCTACAAACAAATGCTGTCAGATTGTAAGAGGGTCAATTATATCACATCCTTCATGTGTGCACTTGAGCTAGCCAGCCTTGGAGATGATATTTTGAAACGTATTTTGATGGAAATGATAAATCATGTGAAGAATCAAAACCTACCAAAGCAGCTATGGAGGCAAAGATTGCAACAGTCAAGTAACGGCCTAGTTTGGCATCTGCTAAGAAACCGCCAAGGAGTCCAAGAATGTTGAGAGTTCCCATAAAGTTGGTAATAATGGTTGCAGATTTCGCAGATGACAAATGCATATCTCCAACCAAGTATGTCACCAAATTCGTTGATATGCCCATGACACATTCTCTCAGAGAGTTCAGTTCCTCCAATACCATAATTTTGATTCGTATAAATGAATGAAATATGAAACAATGATTGAAAACAAAGGTTCCTGTTAATTAAGCACCTAAGATAAGGCAGCTAGCCATCCACCAGTTTTGGGCTTATCCGCAAGATCTCCTCTAAAATCTACCACACTTTCTGCTTCATTTTTTTCACCATGATATGCAACCACAACCTGTTACATAATTGGAGAAAGGAGAAAACATTAGCAAAATAGTTAGTTTCAAGCATGATATTGAGGAAGAATTTACCATGGTTAAGGTAGGGAAAAGAGAGGGAAAGGAAAAAGGAGAGAAACAGAAGAGAATGAAAGAGATGCTGTTAGTTTCTAAGTTTTATAGGGGAAAAAAAGCTAGGGCAAGTGCATGATTGAAGAATGGTAAAGGGTTGAGCATTTATATCGAGATATGACCTCCATGTCTTCTAGTGGTTAAGGCTGTTAGCTTGAGTGTCGCACTTGTCATCTTTTCATTTTGTTTCATTTTGTTTTTGTTTTCTCTTAGTATAATTTAGGAACTACTGTTGCTATATTTGTGGCCCCGGTTCTTTCAACCCACTACTGAATAGACACCAAAAAGTGACAATTCTTAGTTTCAAATTTAGTTCTTGTCTTCTCATTAGTTGCTGTCATGAAAAACACGATGTTTTCTTGGAACTGAGACTCTATGTTTCCTTGCTTTTGGTCATTCTATGACCCCCATTTTAATCCATTACTGCTGCTCTTTTACCATACAATTGAGCATATTCATTCCAATTCATTCATAGGTTATCATTTGACACAGGAACTACTTATTCAAAACTCCAAGGTGTCTTAGAGAAGAAGTTGTAGAAATAGCAAATTTAAGCGGAAAATAAAAGTTGTTATGCTCAGTACGTAACAATCAGTGAAAGCAATGCATTATTTAGAATTTTAAAATCAAAGTGATTTAAGTGATTTGTGATGGCTGGATAGTCAAAATCGTGTTCATTTAAAACTTTCTTTCTTTCTTTCTTCTGGTTTACAAGACAAACTTTACCTAACTTGCAGTAGCTAGACAGACCAGATATCATACAAGTAATGTATTATTAATAAGATAGGATTACATTCAAGATAATTGTGATTGAAGACATCTATAGATGCTAAAATCTAAGTTTCATGGGGGCCTAAACCCTGAGGCGATCCATCCATCAATTCTCTTTAAGGGTAAAAACTTTTCACCTACCGAATTATCAATGGGTAATGGGTGTAACATGGGCCACACGTGTAGTTGATACGATATATGGCCATTGGAATACTGGGGAATTTTCATTATCTGAAATCCTGGTCAAAACATGGTACATGTCAGTTGGAGTTTTGTGTTTTCAGCCAAACATAAAGAAAGAAACCAAAGTCCAGAAATTGTCAAGAAATAATATCACATGCAGGGAATATCATTTAAGGGAAGAATAATTCTGGCGCATGTATTCATTGAGTTGTCCAAAATTTGTAAACTATTGTCTGTTTCCTTCCAATTTAGATCAAAGATCAGAAGATTCAACTGCTATCATCCACTGTAAGAAAGTGGAAAACACTCGAATTCCAGAATGGTTTTGGTAACTTTCATCTAATCCCAAGAAAGCTAAATTCTCTATAATTAGGCAGTAGGTAAAGAATGTTAGCAGTGTCTCACCTAATAATTAAATCAAAATCAAACCAAAAAATTAAATAAAATTATTAAGTATTATTTTATTTAAATAATAATTAATACATAATAAATGATCATCAATAATAAAAAAAAAGATACAAATTTTCTAATTTATTTTAGAATTATTCTCTTTTTTTTTTTAATTTTTCTTCTTAATATCAAAGCCACCTAATTGTAAGCACTCAATTATTTTTTATTTGTTGTTATAATGTCTCTTTCTAAATGTCTTTTAACTCCTATTAAATATATCACTCTAACTTCAAATACAAATACAAATACAAAAGAGATATACACAAAAGGGCTTAGCTCCTACCAACTATATCATTCTAATTGCAACACAGATACCGAAAAATCTTTTATCAACAATAATAGAAAATTTCAAAACCCATTGTAAGTCTAATTGTTTTCTTGGTGGATGGACTAAAAGCACACCCTTAAAGAACTTCTTAGACTTATTCTCGGGACTTAGATAGAATATATTTAGTACATAAAACTCTTAATTATATGCACAAGATTAGCAACAAAGCTCTTAATTATTTTTGGACCAAACTGTATCTTCAACCTAGCACGGTTTGTGGAAGAATGTTAACAATGTTTCACCAGCAGAATTAATGGAAGTTGTTAGTGGTATTTTATTTAAATAATAATCAATGCATAATGAGTATTATAGTCAATAATCATTAAGTAATAAAAAATACAAAATCTTTTATTTATTTGAAAGCCTTCACTTTCTAAAATTTTTCTTCTCAGACTAACAAACATATTGTTAAGATTTATTTTGAGTGTCTTTTAAGAAGCAATTTTGTTGGGTAAGTGCTTGACAGTGCTTCTTGATGAAGTGCTTTTAGTTAAACATTTTTACTTCGAAGTTAAACACTGACTCACGGTTAATAATTTCGATTTACAAATAACTAAATTCTGAATATTTCTTTTAAACTTTCCTCAAGCTCCAATATCTTTTTGTAAAAAGTACTGTGAAAATGCTGCTAGGATAAAGTATTGAAAAGACCCTCAAGGTCTGATATCTTCTTGTAAAAGCACTTTGAAAATGCTGGCAGGATGATCATTTCCTTGTTATCAAGAAAGTATTTGACAAGATCAAAAGCACTTCCCCAAGCAACCAATAACACCCTTTTCCTGAAACGTAGAACAAAACCTCTTTTATATTCTATTCAAGGAACAATAGATAGTCGACATTTAACTTAATGAAATCTGCTTTTCTTCTTCTCCTTCTTCTTTCTGTTAGTTGCTTATAATGTCGAATCTCTTTGCCATAATCGACACAATATTGCTAACTCCATACCAGATAGTTTCGGTTTGGGATGTCTGAAATCTGGTCCATTGCATGCGGGGTTAACGTGCTTGTCTTTGTCCAATTAAAGTGAAAATCAGTTAAAGAACCTGCCTGATTTTCTTGGTAGAATTCCTGCAGAATATCTGACCTGAGGCGAGGGCGAACAGGTAGAAATGTCAGATACCCTTGTTAAAACAAGCTATTGGACTTTATTTAGCGTCTGAAATTCTGGAATACAAAGGTTTTAATAATACTAAAGAATGGTTATGGTATCATAAGTCTTCCATCAACTTCACTGACAAATCCAATACGAAGTGTTTGAAATTTCGGAGAATGAGGATCATTTCAGGATCTTTCAATGAATTCAGCCTTCAGACGTCGTTTAAGGGTTGTACATAACACAGACATTTACGAGATGGTTTGGTTCTAAAATCTTATCAGAATGGGCCCGTAGACCTGACGGCACTGTGTCGGTGTACTTAGTAAGGTTGAGAACGTTACAAGCTAATGAGGGTAAAATAAAGTCCATATTAATACGACGCCATTTTATGCAGTTTTAACCATCTATAATACAAAACCACCCCCAAACAGCCCAAATTTTCCTATTTGCACTTTTTATAGGCAATTCATGTGGCCTTGTTTATTCTTGGGTGCTTTACTTCAACTTTAAACCCATTACAACAATGCACTGTATGATATAGTGCATCTTTAATTGCTTTACACGAACGAAAGGAAAGCAAAGAGAACAAGCAATGATGTTCAACTTTATACTTTACCATTATCAAACAAAAAAAAAAAAACTAAGGTACAAATAAGGGCTAGAACTCCTTAGTTCAGCCACCGAAAAAAGAAAAGCTTAAAGAAAACCCAATTGCTATATTCTCCTTTTGTTATATTTGATTGTATCTAATAATACGCAACCAGAGATGGATTGCTGTTCCTCTGTTCTTCTACTTGTAGCAATTTGGCAAAAACTCCAACCAACGGTGCTGTATTGTATGTGCAGGCTTCAGCCTGCATGTAGTTTTCTCTTTGGTCTGTGAAGTTATCTTGACAATCTGGTCCTCCAACCAGAGCCCCAACCATAATATTGGGGTTTGGCTCAGGCCGGCTGTACCAGTAATCGTACCCTTGGGTGCACCCAATGAACCCTTTGTTCTCCCTGTATGACACAATTGATGCTCCTCTGTGGTGCACCCTGGTGGGATATTTGAGACCATAACCTACCAAGTAGCTCATGTTCATTGGGTTAGAACCTAAGATGTAATCTACTTGTGACTTGGCAAAACTTAGAATTTCTCCATGATCTACTATTTCACCCTGACAATTCAGATTTTGATTCGAGTCTAGGAGGAAGTCAGAATATATTGGGAGTAGGAAGGATGCCGTTGAAACATACTGCATGTTGTTCCATTGCCGGATGTATAAGAGGCCTGCTGGCGTCTGGTCTACATTGCTACCATTGTTTTTGTTAAGATTTGAGCATATGTAGTATTCAGCTTTTGATCTATATTGTTCTAGTATGTGACTGTGCTTCTTATGTCGTTCTTCCGCGAGCAACTGTAAAGATCAAGAACAGGGTTTACAGTTGGTTCCATCATATTAAAGTCATAATTACTTTAAGAAAAAGGGAAAAGGAAAAGAAAATTTAAGCTCATTCAAATTTTCAAATGGTGATGATGAGAGCTATGATGTCTTCATCTATGAATAGAAAAAGAAAGATCAAGATAGGACAATTTCATCATTATTATGATCATGTCATTGTTGATATCCCCATTTCTGAAATGGCGGACCTAGGCAATTTCTTGCATGTGCAACATGTCTACTACATTAACTATTACAGTCAAAACACAGAAAATCCCACCAAATTATCCCGACCATGGGAAGGACTTACTGCATCAAATGAGCCAACATATGTGTCTTTATCGGGACAAAAAAGTTTGTATCTTTGTGCCTCACCTATCAGACTAACACCGATAGATGAAGGAATTGTATCCACAAACAGCGTTTTGAAATGGAACTCCAAATAAAATTTTTTGCAGCAGTCCCCACTAAAGATTCAGATAAATCAGTTGATCTCTGCTCTATGCAATCACGCATGATCAAATCTCCATTCTCTGTTCCTATACTGGAATAAAATATGGTGTTGCTGAAGTATGGAATTATGTTGTCCTTCAACCAATGATTTTCGGAAAAGTAGCACTGGAGTTTTGCAGACTCGACCACTTTTAAAGCTCTGCCAGGGGAAGCATCAGCTTCACATGGTTTTGTTCTCTAGGATAAGTTGGATAACCTATTACGACTTATTTTTATTTATTCTGCAGTCATGCTACCTTAATTAGGGCTTACTCCATCAATCAGCTTTATTCTAAAAAGTGTGACAACATGGTTTAAAGTTTAAGTATATTATAATTTATCGCTGAATCTAGTGAAAAAGTAAAACCACCCAAAGATTTAGAGAGAGTAATCACCAAACAAGTCCCAAAGATTAGTTTTTTGGCATATCCATCAGTCTAAATTGATTTTCAAATTTGTAAACTTGAATCGAAAGAAAGAAGAAAACTTTACCATTGAAGCCATAACCTGAAGGCCAGCATACTTGACATCCCAGCTGAATTCTGTAATAGCCCAACCAATCCCACCAAAGCTATGTGCATTGTTGATAACGTACTGCAAGTAATTGTCATTGTCGGTGGCCTTGTAAAGCCACATTGCTCCCCACAACAACTCATCCTTGTACCCACTCACCGACGCATAGTAGCTCTTCACCTCTCCTACACTTCCATCATATCTACCTCTATATTTATCAGCAAACTCAAATAACTACACAAACCCACCGAAAAAACTATAATTAGCAAAGAATTTTCAATAATGTAAATCCGTTAACTACTCTACTGATTTCGTCATAAAGTTAGTTGTGGCACTTTAATTCGACTAAAGTTGTTAGTGTACTTAACGGAAACCACTACAATTACTCCAATTACAAACTGAATCACAGAAATCCATCGACCCAAAGTAGAAAATTTTGTATTACCTGTTGGGCGTGGTGGAGGAGTAGGTGTGAGTAATGTGGGTTTGTTTTCTTGAACACTACTGATGCGGCAGCCATGGCTGCAGCAGTTTCTCCGGCGAGATCCGATCCGGGATTGTTCTCGTCGATCTTGTAAGCTTGTCGTGACGTTGTCATGTCCTCCGGACGTTGCCAGCAGTAGTGGTCAGTGTCTCCATTACCCACCTGTAAAAATATCAGAACAAAATCATGTTTGATATATTTTGAACCACACCGCATTAATAGCAATGCACGGAACTTGTCTGAGTACCTCTGCCCACAGCACATTTGGGCTAGTGTGTGCCTTAATGAAGTAATCGGTTCCCCATTTGATTGCCTCGAAAGCATGCTCCAATTCTCCGGCAGCAGCGATCTGTTCACGGAATTCAATAACACTCCATGAAAGCATTGTGACAGTGAACGCCATTGGCAAGCCAAATTTTACATGGTCACCGGCATCATAATATCCTCCAACCAAATCCACCTAAACATAAGAAATGAGCACAACATTCCGATCAGATCATATATCAAACACTTTATAACTTCAAACAAAAACAAAACAAAACAGAACAGGTTATACTGAGTTTACTAACTCCTTGTTCCAAGCCGTCGGTGAGGCCAGAATGATCGCGCCATATGACACGTTGGTTGTACGGCAAGCGACCGGAACGTTGTGCTTCGAAATAGAGAAGACTTTTCGATAAAGCATCAGCATAATCGAAAGCAGAAACATTAGAACTGAAAATGGTGGTTAAAATGGAAAGAAGAAGAGGAAGTGGAAAAGCAAGATCCTTGTTCTTATTCGTCCCCATGTTTATACTGTAACAGTTTCTTCCCTTCCCCTTCTAAAGAAGCAAGCTTTTTAGGGGCGAAGGGGGGTTGAAAATGAGAGATGAGAGAGTGAACAGAGCTCTCTCTGATCTCAGAGGTGGCTTGGTGGTGTTTGAAATTGAAATGTTTCGTTGCTCTGTGGTCTATCTATATGGTCTAATGTGCATGTGACGTTCACATGACATTAGAATCTGAAGTCTCTTACTCTTTACTTCCGTCCACAGAAGAGGGCGTGATTTGTGCAAGAGTTCACTGCTTTTGTTGAGCCAGATATGGAAAAGCAGTGAATTCTTACTCTGCACTAGTCCGTAGCCGCAGGACACTTGTGGGATTTTGGATTCCGCGTTCCGCTCTTTAATTCTATTATTTTATGGTATAATTTCATCTAGGCCCTTGTATTTCGTGTTTTTATAATTAAAAACCAATTTTATTAATATGTATCAAAGAAGTCCCCAGTCCCTGGTGGTCAAAATTCAATATAGTAATTTACTCTGCGTCTAAAATCATAGAATATTGCATGTTAGAAGCTTCTTCTGCGGTGTCCGAGTTTTCTCGATTTAATGCCATGGCAGGATTCCATGCTTTGTCTGTAATCCAGTTATCTAATGAACTCGTTAGACTCAGGTCATATGGTCCCCAAATCCAATGTCTTCAAGTTTATTCACTATAATTTGCCTGATTTCTGAAACTACTGCCATATAATATTATTTGACCAGTGGACCATGAAAATGCGTTGCAGATGCTGACATTACTACAATTTTAGCACCCACGAAGGCCAACAAAGAAGAAACTCGTGATTAATTTTCATGACACCAATCAAGCAAATGAATGATCAGTGATTATCATTATTGTTTGCATGAAGGTTTAATTTGATAAATGTAAACTGGGTCAAAATGATTAGTCAAAGTGTTGACTAACTTGGTTTGGTTTGTGACACCTGTTACAATACACGTGTGTTACGTGATTAAAAGCAGAAATCCACTCGTCCACCAAGTAAAAAAAAGTCGCGACCTTTCTTCCCATGACTTGATTGATAACGAAATAAAGCAGAACGGTGTCGTAGAACTAGGTTGAATTTAAGGTGAAAATACATTTTTCGTACTCCTAGGTAGCACCGTTGACTGTCGTTTCTACCTCCACGTGTAAGAAATTTAACGGTACAACTTCCCAGACCTCGGCTCGACCACTTTTGGGCGCTTGATTTGAAGCACCGACTCCTAGATTGGACCTCCCCGGTTTCCCTGGCCCTAGCCCACATTCTGCTAAATATTTTGAAATTAATGGCGAAATTGCTGTCCGTCTTAGTCGAGAAAAATTTCGGCTGAAAAACTTGAGCCTGTTAAGAATATGGCCCAGCACAGTTTATCCACTTAGCCACCTTGTTTGAGCCCAACTCACCCAATTAGTAATACTAAGAGTGCGTTTCGGAAGTGGGGGCCCGTACTTATCCAATCCAGAGTTCAAATGAGTTTGCCACGTGTATTCCCTCCGCATCCTAATCTTACACTAAATTTACGTTCCTTTTCTGGAAAGGGGCCCCACCGTGCCAAACAGTAGCCATTAACAATCGACACTGGTGACTGCGGTCGAACGCTAATCTCTCTATCCTCGAGAGACAAAAAAAAAAAAAAAAAAAACAACCGCGATCGATGGGGGTGGCTACCGTACTTCATAATCCGGTTCGTCCGGTTCCTTCGTCTCTCTTCTTGACATCTCCGCCAAATCGGGAAGTTGTTTCCTACACTTTTCCAATACTGAAAACAATCCGTTTTAACTTTTCGTATCGTTCGGTTAAGTTCAGAGTTTCGGCCGCGGCAAAGAAGCAATTTCCCGAGTTAAAGACTCAGAAGCAAAAGCAAGGTGTTTCACTTATATTTTTATAGCTCGTTTAATTAATTATTTCTCTTTATTCTTTTTAAACTTCATTATTGATGTAAAATGGATTACAGATAGTGGAAAATTGTTGATACGTGATGAGAAGGACGAAGAAGGCTTTGATTTGGGATGGTTACCTGCTTTTCCTCACGTCTTGATTGCGTCGATGTCCAATTTTCTCTTCGGTTATCACATAGGGTGAGTCTCTATTAATCTGCTAGTGCTTCTTCCATTGCCTGAAATGTTCAATTATGAGTTAATTTTAAAGAGGTAAAGGCAGATATGACCGGTCATTTCTATAAAATTGGTTGATATCTTATTGGGACAAGTTAATTTTGATATTGGAGTGCAAAGATTTTTTGGGCCACACTGTGTTACGCAGGGTAATGAATGGGCCTATTGTTTCCATTGCGCAAGAACTTGGTTTTGAAGGAAAACCAATTCTTGAGGGGCTCGTAGTGAGCATATTTATAGCAGGTGCATTTGTTGGAAGCATAAGCTCAGGTTCTCTGGTTGATAAACTTGGTTGTCGGCGGACTTTTCAAATCGACACGATACCACTGATTCTTGGTGCAGTCATAAGGTGATTCATATTCACGATGAAAGTCTTGTGTGTCCATTCCAACCATTTTGGAGTTTTACTGTTATTCTTTGACTGTGCTCTACCTCCTACACTGTTGTTCTATTGTGTTAGTCATAATGAGATATTTAGGACACTTCAAAGTATCAACTGCTAGTGCTAGCCTGTTGGGAAACTTGCATGCTTAACACTTACGCTGCGAAGTTACTGTGCTAGTTACAATTCACTTGTTTTTAAGATGTTTCTCAAAACGATTTTTAGTGGTTACAAAAGTTCATATTTCCTGAGGCATATGAGAGAAACATTAACTTTCATGAGGCTTATAGAAAAATTAAACACACAGCTGTGCTTCAAGGTAGATTTGATGGGTTTTTGGTGTTCTTCAGTTTACCCTTGTTGAAGCATTTTTAGTTTCTTTGGTATAAAATGCTTCTGTTTCTAAAAGATTTTGATCTTTGATTGCTTCCATTTTTTATCAGTGCACAAGCTCACTCCTTGAATGAAATGCTATTGGGAAGATTTCTTGTTGGCCTCGGTATTGGCGTGAACACAGTTCTTGTTCCAATTTATATTTCAGAGGTACAACTTGATAGAAATATGCTTGTTTTACAATTCTAGTCATACTACTTGCTGTCAAAAATTTCGCTCTGGTTATAATGTCTTTGATAAAATGGGAACAAGTTAAGTTTTAACTCATTCTTCTCTTTTCTTTTGGCAAGTATTCTTGTTGTTTATTCAAACTTGTCTCATGTTTGAATAGGCAACATGAAGGGTAGCAATTTGTGTTAGTAGANAAGGTGAGCATGGTTTCCACAGTGAGGTTCTCAGTTGGTGATCCCTGATGCTGATTGCAGAGTCGAGACTGGCTACTTGCAGTTTCTGGAGAGTTAAATATGCCAAAGTCACTGCAGATTACTTCACAACTTCACGGTCTCGATAGTCTACCTTCTTGCCACTGAATCCTATTACACATATTCGTTTACTCTGGGAGCTGTTAAAATTCTTGGGAGAAAGCTTGTATAATGTACATTTACAAATAAAGTTAAAAATATAATTTTAATAACTGTTTAATCTAATTCTTTGATTATGTTAATGGTCCCGGCAGACCAATATTTGGACCAACACAATCGAGGGTTCTTCTGATTTTTCAAAAGCTCTAATGGGATATCCATCACTGTGCAGTTTTATTTACTGGTACGTTTCACTTTGTATCCCTGCTTCTTGCATATGGTTGTGGATTACTATTCATTAAGTTAGGGTGAGACTGATCTGCATAAAGAAGTTGTGTTGTACAAACCAAGACAGAAGTAACAACATGAGTTCCTTGCATGATAAGATCAATTAGTTATATGTTGAAAAAATCTGTTAGGTCATAGGTGAATTTATGGATAACTTGTGCAGATGCAATGCTTCCGCTTTATGACAAGAGTTTCTGACAACCGGACGCAACTCTGGCGATCGCTGCCTGCCTTTATAGTGTGCAGTTGTCCGACATGGACCCATGATGGTCGGGGCAGAATATGTTGGTTTGGCAATGCTCTATTCATTTTTGCTCCGGAACCATAATGACGGACGCTAGCTCGTAACGCTCTCTGCATTGGCTGTAATCGGATCCTAAAACAAATTAGCAGATCAGGTATTGTGCAATCAATCTTGATTATCATAAACACTAAATAGTTGAGGAGCACCGTAAGTAGTTGAGCAGAAACTTGTAAATAGCCATTAAAAAGCCTCAACTAACGGCGTTATAATTCCATGAACCTACTTGAATAGAAGATTTATGGTTCCTCCTTTAGCTGCAATAACTTCTTCGGAAAGAAAATCCAAACTGTCCCTTGATTTGAACTTTGTCGCTGCTCAGAGCATGCATGTCAAGATGATCACCAGTCGCTGGACTTTCTTGCCATACGTGATTCACTGTCGTCATATTCTTTGGAAGAATTATCTCGCGAATATCGTCATCTTTGTTTGAAAACTCGACGGAGATCTTGGGAACTTGAAAGCTCCAATTTTCCTCCTTCAAGCGGGTAACTTAACTCGTCACCGGTGATGGATATGCACACAAGATTCCAGAATGGTTACGATAGGCTACAAGAGACTGTGAGCCAATCATTCCTTTGCCAGTACCCGCTTACAGACCATGCAACCCATCATGTCGGTTAGATTCCTACTTGACGATAAGCGATTTCGACGGTGCTGGTTTCTGCATCATAATTCCAATGAAGATAAGAATTCAAAGCTTGAAGATCACTGAATGCACACGAAGTTATTGCATGTTTGTTGGGCGAATTAGGACGAGGATGTCAACAAATAAAAAACTAGCAAAAAGAGAGAATATGATTTCATGGTTGACACAAAGAATAGTGATGGATGTTGAAGAAAGAAATCGGGCTAAACTCTTTTATACAGCCTGAATAAACTGAAAATTTTCCCCGTGGTAGAAGGAAAAGTAATTATTCTCTTGGAATAGATTATCCAATTAAAAATTTCCCGAAAACCTTTTATAATATATGAATTTTCTTAATTTCTGAAGTCTCTTGGATGATAGTAGAAGACATTGAGAACAGGGCTGAGAGCTGCTTGTTACCCTTTGATCTTACATGGAATACGCATTTGGACTGTTTAATATATGTTATGCTATAAGTGAAGTACTGATTCGAATTAGAAAATTGGGTTGTGTTATAATTATAGGCCAGATTCTGACGTCCTTCCAAAAAACGAATTGGAACCGAAAATTCAACAAGTATGGACTCTCGAGTGTCTGAATAGACTTCGAAACATATATATACAAGTTCCATGCAAAAACAGGGATACGTGAATGGTCAAATGGATAAACTTGAGCCCGTTTTCAAACATGTTACGAGAAATTTCGTTTACCCATCATACTATGACCCGTAGAAAAAGCTTTCTGTGCATTTTAACTTTTGTCATAATGCATTTCCCTTTGACGGAGTTTTGGGGTAGCTTCAAAAGGTGAAAACAAAAGGTACATATACAACTGCTACAACTGTGGCCTAGACTAAATACTGCGGTTCATATCCTGTTATAAAAATAGTTCAAACTTCAGCTTAAGCTTATAATACAGGCATCTTGGAATGCGATTATTAGCAATTTTCTGGCATCCTTTTATTTATCGGCCGAGATACTTAATTTCTGCTCAAATGAAGGGGATGGCACGTCTTCATCTTTCAGGTATTGGCCTGGAGTGAAACCACAATCCTAGAAGGAAATTAAAACCTCACTACTAGAAACTTTAATTCCTAGTTAAACACTTATTTCCTTGGCTTTACGGAAATATTTATGTTATATTGAAAGCGGGGTTTCCTATTTGCAAAACGAATTTCCTACCCATTAGAGGAATACTTGTCAAAAATGTTTCCTACCAGCGGGAGCACTACTCTGCTATAAATATGGCCTCCTAGCAACTGAAATTTTCACTCTCAAAATCCCTAGTTCTAGACACTGTAGTATAAGAGAGTTTCATTCTCAATAGCCCTAGCCCTAAACACTGTCCTCGCTTTATTTCGTAAAACAATGATGAAACATCCATGTTTCTTCGTTGTTTTGTTCTCTTTGTTTCTCACCCAGTCATTAGCGCAGAATTGCAAGACCTACGTGTTCTCCAACAACAACAGATATGCCGCATGCAACGATCTTCAAGCTTTGAACTCTTATCTTCATTGGAATTATGACGAAGGAACCAGCACCGTCGAGATCGCCTATCGTCACGCAGGAATCGAACCAACAAGATGGGTTGCATGGGCAATAAACCCTACTCGCAAAGGAATGATTGGTTCACAGTCTCTTGTGGCCTATCGTAACCCTTCCGGAATCTTGCGTGCGTACACGTCCCCTGTGACGAGTTACGGTACCCACTTGGAGAAGGGAAATCTGAGCTTCCAAGTACCCAAGATTTCTGCCGACTTTTCCAACAACGAGATGACGATATTCGCGACAATAGTTCTTCCAAAGAATATGACGACAGTGAATCACGTATGGCAAGAAGGTCCTGTGACCGGTGACCGTCTTGGCATGCATGCGCTGAGAGGCGATAACGTCAGATCAATGGGAACTGTGGATCTTCTCTCCGGGAAAGTTGTGGCAGTCAAAGGAGGGAGCCCCAATCTTCGATTCAAGCAAGTTCATGGAGTCATAAACGCGGTTAGTTGGGGTTTTTTGATGCCGGTGGGAGCTATTACTGCTAGGTACATGAAGGTGTTTGCGGATCCAGCTTGGTTTTATGCACACATCATCTGTCAGACTTCAGCCTACACACTCGGTATTGCTGGAGCAGTAACCGGAATTTATCTTGGCGGCAAATCGCATGGCACTCAACATAATACTCACAGGCAAATCGGCATACTACTACTCGTTCTGGGATTTCTTCAGGTACTTGCATTGAAATTGCGACCGAATAAGGATCACAAATACAGATTATGGTGGAATATCTACCACTATTCGGTTGGATACACTATTATTGTTCTAAGCATCTTCAACATATTTGAGGGTTTTAACATCTTGAACCCTGTGAAGACTTGGCGGTTGATATATGCTTCAATTCTCATAGTTCTGGGAGCCATCGCGGTTTTATTGGAAGCACTCACTTGGTTTATAGTGATAAGGAGGAAAAGGGAAGCACAGAAAAGCACCCTCACAACGGCATGAAGTTTTCTATTAGCAGATTATGCCGATTTACTGACAATATCCGTTCTCAATTTTGTATTTGTTTGCAGTTTGTTTGATCGAAATTTTCAAGTTACACAGAAACAAAGTTATTGTTCTTTCATCTTTCTTGTACACACACAGTATGTTTATATTGCAGGGCCTGTCACCGGAAGGTAATTACTTGGATTGTAGTACTTGGAAGCCCATTTAAGTTATATTCCAAATGATTTATTTAATTGATTATGGGCTGAAAGCAACTTCGCTCGTAATTGAATTTCATATATCATCGCCGCCACCACAACACCACCATGGGAATCCGATTTTGAGGGTAAGTCGTGATCGTGGGTGCCAAGTGCCCACTACCTTTGCGCGGCAGACTTATTCCTCCGTCCTTACCAATCTACTCCTCTTTTTCGACTAATTCACAATTTTACCCTTCTTTTTGGGCTTACGGAAAGCGAGCCACTCCCTCAACTCAACCCCACTTGTCTTTTTACTTGTTCAGCACATATTCCCCCCCTCTTTTTTCTCTTTTCACACTGCCGCGCATGATTCAAATGGCATCCACGAATCGGCGAATGATGCGCTGCGTTTTGACAGAACACAAGAAGTTACGTACAATTATGACACCAACTGCTGCTTCTGAGTGGTTCTGTTCTGATCATTTAATTCCATTCAATTTCACCTGAGAAAATATTTAACGTGGGCAGACCTACCCCCTAGCCCTTGTTTTTCTTTGTCTCCACACCGTAACCACATTTTGTTCGACCACAGAGAGAAAGTATTAAGCCGAATAGTACAAAATTATTTAATTAATAAAATAAAATAATTTTATTATTTAATTAATATATTAAAAAATTTAAAATCTTTTTATATTTTTAATTTATTATTAATAATTTTTTATATCATTAACCAAATAAAATTGTTTTATTTAAATTTTTTTTTTATTAATGGTTAAATTTTGTTGACTATAAAATTAATTGCGTGGGCCAGTCTCTCCCAACGGGACAGTTCCAAATCACTACAAATTTGCATTGAACTGTCGATAATTTATTTTACATAAAAGGACAGCATGTGTTTATATTTGTAAAATTGAAATAATTCAGGGACTCAAATGTTATTATTCAATTTGTTAAAGTTTGTAAGCACTATTTAAGTTCTGTTATCATGAAAGTAGAACATTGTTCTGATGCTGCTGTAAAAACTGGAATGTTGGGATTGACTATTGGGGAAAAGGTTGTGGGCCATAATGGTAGTTTCGTAATTAATCAAAGAACAAGGGGTAATGATTGAATCATGACTCAAATTTCGAAAAAAACATTGTTATCGACGACAGAAGGGTGGCGTCATAAGGGAGTTTGCTTTGAATATTGTTCTTTTTCGTTTTATGCCAACTTGAGTTCACTTTATCTCTGTGCTTTTACTTTGTTCTTAGTTCTCTTCCTCTTCTGCTTCCTCCTTCCTTCCTCCCTGCTTCTTCCTTCTCTTTGGTTTTATCTTTCTTCCTTCCTCTTGGAGTTAGCAGCAATGGCGGAATACACACACCCTCCCATGGACCAGCTTCAAGACCTTGAGTACTGCATAGACTCTAACCCTCCTTGGGGTACGTGTTCTTCTCTCGCTCGATAATTCATTTTTATTTTCTTTTTTTGGTTTTGCTTGATGTTTTGATGAGATTAGCATGATGTGGAATGGAAACGGGCTATTGGGTTTTGAGTAGAGTGGCTTCTGTAGTTAGTGGCACTACTGTCACTGTGAGAATCTCTGATATTTCTTCCTTTTGTTAATGTAACTTGAGGCAGTGATACTGGCATTGATTCACTCTGTTTCAGCAGAAGAAACAGGTTTTTATTTTTCTGGAAAACTGCATTTTTAGGTTTTTTTTTTAGTTATTTAGAGGTAGAAGGTGACTGAGAAGGTGCGGGATTATGCTGTAACTTCTGTCGCTCAGATTTTAAATTTATTTAAACTATTTGATTTCAAACCGAGTACTCTGTTACTGAGTAACTGCAATATCAACGAGAAGTTCTGAAATGAGTTGTTTCAAGTTGATAAAGCGACATTTCTTGCTTTTTGGTAAAGGCGGTCTGCAATTACCATTATGCCCCTGGACTCAAGCTTAACCAATTAACCTCTTGTTCTTTCCATTGACAGTAATGAATATCAGGGGCTGTAGTTGTAATGTGTGGCATTTTCTCGGTCACATTGCATTGCATTTTGTATTAGAATTTTTTGTACAGTGATCTTTGCTATCCTTTTGGACATCTGGCTCTTTTATATTATCTTATACAATTTCCAGTTGAAATGGTGAAGTTCTCCTTAGTAAAATAAATAAAAAGGCAATACCAAGAAATATAAAGTATTAAAGTTGTCGGTTGAGCTCTACTGTGACTTTGAAGTTTATTTATGTTCTCTTCCTAGCACTGAGTTCAAGGAGAATTGATAAAACCCTACTGTTAGCACTGCTAGAAGCTAAAATTTTTAGTGAATAAGACAGGTTCTGGTGAAGCACTAATAAGGGGTTGCATCAATGTCACGTAAATAAGATACAAAACTTTCATCATTTTACCATTTGTTTGTCGGCATGTTTGATCTAATTTTTTTACTTTCTCATCTTTGTTTACAATGATAGCCTTATCTTGCAGCTGAAACTATCCTGTTAGCATTTCAAAACTACATCTTGATGCTTGGCACAAGTGTGATGATTCCATCCTTGCTCGTTCCAGCAATGGGTGGAAGCGATGTAAGCTGCTGTCCCATCAAATTTTTCCCTTTAAATTCAACTCCATATTTCTTATGAGTAAATTCATTCTCGATTTAGAAGTCGGCATTCAACCTACCTAAATTAAATAAGCAGAAAACTTTGTCCTCACTAATTGTTGTGTCCCACCAATGACATTCTAGGTTAAAATTCCCCTGCTGAAAGTTCTTGAATTCCTGACCACTTTGCTTTCTTTCTTTGTCCAAAAGCATTGTATGTGATTGAATTTCAGCCTAGAAGATCTTGGTGGGACCTATCACTATGGTAGGTCTGTTGTTGGCCTTTTCGCCTATATTTCCCATCTTTTTGTTTAACATTTTGTTTCCTTGACCTATTTCTGGCTCATGCAACCAGGGGGACAAAGCACGGGTAATACAGACTCTTCTATTTGTAGCTGGCATTAATACACTTCTCCAAGCACTGTTTGGAACCAGGTTGCCGGCTGTTGTTGGAGGTTCCTTTGCTTATGTCATTCCCATAGCTTATATAATTAGTGATTCCTCGTTGCAACAGATCACAGATCATCATGAAGTAAGTTTCCCAATCTTAGAAATGAAACTCTCATTTGATACTCAATGAGATTTTCTGGTGACTGGTTTGCAGAGATTTATACAAACAATGCGAGCTATTCAAGGGGCTCTAATTGTGGCCTCAAGCATACAAATCATCCTTGGTTACAGCCAAGTTTGGGGTCTCTTTTCACGGTACATTGGTAGCTAAACTCTGACAAAAGGATTAAACTCCATATAATCATAATCATAGAACTGACTGTTACGTTGGACTTCCTTGCAGGTTTTTCAGTCCTCTTGGAATGGCACCTGTGGTTGGATTGGTTGGCTTGGGACTGTTTCAACGGGGATTTCCTTTGGTTTGTATTGCTGTAAAAAATTTCTAACATCTGACATGTCTTGTCTGTGAGTTAAAAACTGGAATTTGATGTACTTGCTGCTATTTTATTTACTGAGATACAAAAAATTTTTACATTCTGAATAATTGAAACACATTATCCTTTATAGGTTATAAGCTACCAGTGAATGCATACCTACATTCCTCTTCTCCATTTTTGGCTGATGTCTTCTTTAAAACTGGCTCTAATTTAGCATGGTGATATTTTTCTCTTTCCAGTTGGGAAATTGTGTGGAAATTGGGATACCGATGCTGTTGTTGGTTATTGGATTATCACAGGTCAGTGGTTTCTGTATCTAATGGGTAAAATCTTGTACGTGGTAATTGTATATTTCCTTCAGAGTTTATTGGTTTTTGAAATTGCAGTACTTAAAGCATGTGAGACCATTTAGGCAGATCCCAATATTTGAAAGATTTCCGGTATTAATCTGTGTTACAATCATCTGGATCTACTCTGTTATCTTAACTGCCAGTGGAGCTTATCGAGACAAGCCAAATGCAACTCAAATAAGTTGTCGTACGGACAGGGCAAATCTTATATCTACTGCTCCATGGTATAAGAATCAACTCACACTTCTCTTGGTCGTGCTCCTCGTTTTTCACTTATTCTAGAATTGTGTTATACTATTTCAGGTTTAAATTCCCATACCCTCTGCAGTGGGGGCCACCAACATTTTCAGCTGGCCATTCATTTGCTATTATGTCTGCAGTTCTTGTGTCTATGGTTGAGGTACATCCTTCATTGTTCTTAAATGCCACTGAATTACACAGTGGTCGTGGTAGTGAATTGTAATTGCTTATTTCTATGTTTGAGAAAATTGCTTCTCAACCTATGTAGTCAACCGGAGCATACAAGGCAGCATCTCGGTTGGCAATTGCTACTCCACCTCCTGCTTATGTGTTGAGTCGTGGCATAGGTTGGCAGGTGAGGTACTTGGTTATCTTGTTTGTTTACAACTTCCTTCTAGCATTTAGGAGATAATGGTGCTAACTATGCCATGGAAACGATGAACACTCCCTGATAAAACAGCCTTTCCCCCAGCTGCATGCAAGATCAATGTTGATTTATAAGCAAAGTTTTGTTTTTATTTGAATGGAAATTAAATATTGTCGTGAGGAGATAACACTCCTCACTTCATTAAAAAAATTGGAAGACTCTTATAATTCGGATTGGTTTGAATAAGAAAAAGACAACCAGTTGTTAGTGCTGCCCTATGTCGTATGCATCATGCTTCAGTTTGCTCTCAGTATATCCAATTCTCAATTTGATACCACCTGTTATAAATTGTTTTTCTAATTTATAGGTTGTATATAACAAACTGCAGAATCGTGGTTTTATCCTTTTGGCAGGGGATTGGCATCTTGCTTGATGGTCTTTTTGGGACAGGCACTGGATCTACTGTTTCTGTGTAAGATGCACTCTTCAACGAGTAATAGCTGCATGCAGCTTGCTGTATTGGCATATTGCCTTGTTCTTTCCATATAATACGATCTTACCAGAGGCATGCCTATGTTTTCAGGGAAAATGTGGGACTCCTTGGACTGACTCGAGTGGGGAGTCGACGAGTTGTTCAAATATCTGCTGGGTTCATGATATTCTTCTCTACCCTAGGTTTGTGCTGCTTTACTTCTCAGACACATGGCAACACAAGGGACTTTTTTTGATAAGTAAAATATCAGGATAATGCAATTTCTTATTACTTTGCAGGAAAATTTGGAGCTGTGTTTGCATCAATACCCTTTCCAATATTTGCTGCATTGTACTGTGTTCTCTTTGGCCTTGTTGGTATGGAATCACATGTCCAAGGCATTTTTTATTAATTTCTTTTGTTCTGTTTGTTGCCCTTACAGTAATTCCTTGCTTATTTCCAGCTTCGGTTGGCTTATCATTTCTTCAATTCACAAACATGAATTGCATGAGAAACCTCTTGATTACCGGGCTCTCCCTTTTCCTCGGTATATCCATCCCACAGTTTTTCAATGAATATTGGAATCCGCAACACCAGGGTCTTGTTCATACCAATGCGGGATGGGTGAGTAATTCTCTTAAAATAAACCTCCCCCGTCCTGTTTGAAAATCACTCAAAATTCTACAATATTTTTGCTCTTTGCAGTTCAATGCTTTCTTGAATACCATATTCTCCTCACCGCCAACAGTTGGCTTGATCGTCGCTGTGTTCCTCGACAACACATTAGAGGTTAACAAGTCAAAGAAAGATAGAGGAATGCCATGGTGGGTGAAGTTCAGAACGTTCAGGGGAGACAACAGAAACGAAGAATTCTACACTTTACCATTCAATCTCAACAGGTTTTTCCCGCCCACATAGCAAAGAATATCTCCCATCAAAATCCGGTAAAAGCTGCCAAAGCAAGCTGATTCCTTCCGAAATCCCAATTCAATTTAACAACATGGGCTAGTTTTTCTCGGAGTTAAATATCCAATATCATGCAAAGGATAGCTCCCATCAATTCATTTTTTGTTAGCAACTGCATTTCTCCATTTTCAGTAAGCCATATTAGTTTAGTTAAGATTGTAGAACATTTCATCCATTGTCTAATGTAGATGCAATAACATACGCAAATCAGTTCTTTCTGTTCTGTCGTTCGTAGAATCGAACTCAGGACAAAATCCCATTCTGCACCAATTCTCTGGCATCGGCTACAGTCAAATGCATCTTTATCTTACATTAATCCAATATTATTTATCCCACAATTTTAATTGTAACCACTAATATGTGGATTAACAGGGAATAGTTTCTTAGTGATGTTCGAAGCCTCAGACAGCCAGTCTATTTGACATCAATGCAAAATTCAGACGGTAATTCCAACTTAAAGATTAATAATCCTCATTGGCTTCTCCAACAATTTATAAGACTTTAAAAATAAAAAGGTAATCGAATTGAAAATGTAATCGCCGAAAACGGCTCCGTAGACCACAGAAATTCAGATCCACAGTTTCCTATCAGCAAGCGAAAAGGATTGCTATTGGTCCAATCATAGCATCGCCGGCCATCGCTCGTAAGCTACCGGCGACGTGGCATCGGACCTCTGATTACCAAAAAGGAAGAAAATTGTTTGAATAAAAACTAAGAGAAAAATGCCCTCAGGGTCCCGTTCCAAATCACACACACAGCGGAACAAGGAAGCCCACAATTCCCGACCAGTCACAGAACCCAAAGAGAACGAATCCTATGAGGGAGACGAATCAGAAGGCTTGTTATTGGTGGATGGAAAGTGTGGGATCCTGCAAGTCACCGCTGCTGATAAAGTGTCATACGGCACTTCCTATCGAATGGGTTTGCTTCCTCATCGGGTAATTCCAATTGAATTAAACCCTAGCCGAAAAAGAAATAATTGTTTAAAGTTTAAAACTATAAACCCTAGACAGATTGCTTTCAGTAAGTGATGAAGATAACTCAGAGAAGGGGGCTTATATAGAGGAGGGTCCGAAAAACCCTAGTTGATTGAAAATTCAGTAATTTGGTGGCGGGGCAGAAGTTATGGGCCTGACAGTGTCGGGACAACCCGGCCCAATTTTTTCCAATATTGCAGTACCCGTAAATATAATTTTTTCTAAAAATAATTAAAAAATAAATATTTTAACTACTGTGATTTCACACTTGCAATTCAACCAACACTAAAGCGAAAGGCTTTGCCGTCGATCGGCTTTCAAAATTTCAGTTTGCCGGCCGCCTATATATAGTACCGGCAAGACGGCAGAAAAATAAAGAACGTGTTTGGTTGTCGGTGAAGAATGTCAATGGGGAGTGACGCGTGTACGACATGGGTTGGGAAGAAACCTCTGAGACGCATCGGAGGCGTGTCCGATGCTCTCTCCATCGCCGCCGATCTCGGCTTCTCCGTCGCTACTCCTCCTTCTCAGGTATTTACTTCCTCAACTAATCACATTTGTTTGAACTGTATACGTTCTTTCTCAGTTTTTGAATAGTTTTTGTTTGGATTTGAGCTTGTTGCTCCAAATTAACGAAAAAAGATGCAGTTTTCTCTATTTTGTGGATTTTTTTTAGGGTTTTCTTAAGGATTTCAGTTCAATTACTATATAATTGCCCATTGTGTTGTAAATGAACGTTAACTGGTTTCGTTATTGTCACATTATGTGATGATGTTTATAGAATAAAGTGCTCATTCTATGTCAAGGAATTTAATATTTTCAAATTGGTTTGGTGATTATATATGTATGCTTTAAATTTGAACTGGTATTTTTGCGCAGGAAGAACTCCAAAACTTGCATGGTAGGGGTGAAAAAGGAGATGCATTGACAAGAGTGTTAAGGGAGCTAACAGCTGTACAAAGGAAGATGGCAGATCTGCAAGTGGAACTTCAAGGTCGAAAGGTGAAATATCTCGTTTTTATATCTCTCCTGTTTCGTCTTAAACAAAGCTAGAAAAAATTATGTAATCCGTAGTTATACTTACTGATACTTAAAGGCATCTCTGTTGCTGAAATATTTTAGGATGATAAGAATGTGGCACATTTGACTCATGTGAATGTAATGGAAAGGAAGATTGAAACTTTGCGCAGGATTACTACTATACTCAGAGATGTTATTCAGAATAAGGTAATTTATCTAATTCTCTTGCATTGCTGGCTTCTTGACTTGCACATGCCAAAGTTTCTCAGCCATTGTGATAAAGATTTTGGCTGCATTCTCAAGTTTTGGGGCAGCCATATAATAGATGAAATGAGTATGTGCAAGAACGTGCATGGTTAGCATGTAACTCAAAAATTTTATTTTGGATATTACTGATTTGCAATCTAGAGATGTGTAGAAGCTTGCTGAATGCCATCCGAAAAATCACACCTGTATATTATATATGACACGTTGGTTATGGTAGTCTAAATGCAATATTAATCTTGAAAATTGGAAATGGAAATATGGCAGTCACCATAAGTAATTTTTGCCTTGTTCAAAATTTTATCTTCTCTTGCCTGCTCATTTATTTCATTTACCTTCCTGGTATTTTTGATTATGTCAGGATCGCATTATAGCTCGTCTTCAACAACCCTATTCGCTAGATTGCATCCCAGTGGAAGCAGAATATCAGGTTGGTAATCCAGGGTAGCATACTTTATTCTCATATATAGTGGAAACTTGGTTGATAGTAAATTGACACAAGTCAGTTAAATAGCATTCTAAGAAATAGTCATATGGTTCGCCTCTTAAGTACAAAACAAATAAATTAATTAAAAAAAATCATGGGTTGATCTTGAGATATCACTTGGAATTTAGTTCTTAGAAACTGTGAATTCAATTTAAAACCTATTGATGAATGTTCCCTTTAGGCACTGTCCTTTACCATGTAGAGTTTGAGTGCAACAGACTTGCTTTATTCAACCTTATTGCTGAAGGTGGGATAAGAGTAAATTAGATAAGAAGTACAGAATTGCAGATCAAGTTACATAGTTATTGAATCGTTATGGTGGATCTTTTGCTTGTCTTTTTGCAGAAACAATTCTCTGAATTACTGATGAAAGCTGCAAGTGATTATGGAGCCTTGACGGCATCAGTTACAGATTTCCAATGGAGTCAGAACTTTAAGGAGCCTCCGTCAGTTTGGGGGGTATGTTTATGAAACATTTGTTTGTTTATATAGTTTTGAGCATATTTTTATTTCATTCTTACACCTTGCTAATTTCAAGTATCATTTATTCCCTTGATGCAGGAGATGCTTCGCCCAATTCCTGTTGCTTTAGCATCATGCACCCGATTCTTTGAAGCCATGTCTGCTATGAGAGAATCATTTTCAACCCTACAACATCTGAGGATAGGTAATTCTGCTTCATCATTGCCAACAACACCAGCTAAGGATTCCTCACAAAGAATACCAGGTGGATCCGATTGTATAACCCCTCCTCTATTGAGAAATGAATCGAGTTTTGATGACTTAGCTATCAAAAGTGTAAGAAAAGAACTTGAGCAGCAAGAAGCAGGGGATGAAAATAGTGAAGCGGGTGACTTAAATCAGTTTGATGGCACAAGCAATAGGAGATTGTCTTGGCCTCTTTCAGTTAAAAAGAGTGGTACCTCCTGATATAATATCCTCACAATTCCATTCGTGTGTGTAATATTTTTGCTGCAACGTACCTTCCATTAGCAGCATTTTATGCGTTTGAGAAAGAAACACTCATTCTTTTGTGCATACTTCACAATTATCCGCGTCTATTACTCAAAAAAGTGATTGTCAATTGGCGTGCATGCTTGTGATGAAGAACACAACACCCTCCTTTGCAGTGTGATGAATCAGTTTCATGAATATCGTTTATTGCATAGGCCCACTAACTGCTTATGGGCCTGACAATATGATCATTGACCTTCTGCTGGACCCTGATTGTTGTCATTCGGCCCATTTGTCGATCACCAATTATTGAAAGGAACTCCGGTTTCCGAAAGAGAAGGGAAGTTTGGTGGTGACAGATATTGCTATGACAGCAATAAAGCCGATGGAGTTATGACTATGGCCACTGTGCCACACATTTTTCAACATTTTCTGAGCAATTTGACGGTTTAAATGCCCTTTCTGTTATGGGAAATACAATGCTATCTACTTTCCTTCTTTTTCCTATGCATTAATGAAAGTCTCTGTTTGTTGCTCTTTCAACTTAAAGCTAAATAAAAAGAGAATAAAGGGTTAGTTGCATCATCTCTAGGCTGCCAAGCTGGCTGGCTACGTGGAGCACGATTGATATATAATGCTGCAAGTTTTCCGCAATGTGCCATGATTTCCTAGCACCTCCTCTTCCTCTTTCAAAAGGAAAAAGTCATCCCACCATTACCACCCTTAAAAGGTGCAAAAGGATTGCAAAAGCGTGCAGCATTTGAATATATATATATATATATATATATATATATAAAATTCATGCATTTATTCTCGCCTTTGCATTGGAACAAAACGACAAACACATGCCAAAGCCGTCATCGGACCAGTCATGGACCCACAAAACAATTACTCCTAAAATATACGCGTACATAATACAATATACGTACGGCAAGGCATGAAGCGAACCATTTGCATGGCCTGGCTCATGCGTCGGCCTTTGATTTTCCTCTGACACGAAACCCACTTGCCTTCCATGTTATATATATGCAGCTGACGATGTTACCACTTGCAACATCATGCGCACGCGTTCATGATTCTCTACATCTGTCCTATGCTATTATTTTATACACCCGCCCACTTCACAACGGCTCCATGGGTCCTACCATTATGTAAGATGCTTCTCTAAATCACATGCGTCCAAATATGTCGCGGGTCCTCCGATCCTATGATTGGATTTTTCCTCAGTGAAGGTGCGTAGAGGAGACCACGAAAGACAAAGTGCATGCGCTTTTCGCGTACGACGCATCTTATCCATTTCCGCAAATGTAGTGAAGACAAGTACGTGCGAATCTCGTCTCTCTTTGAAACCATTTCCGAAATCTTACTCCGTTAGTTAGCCGTTATTATTATTATTATTTTTAACCGCCTGTCTTGTTTTAACGGTGAATTTTAATATATTAATAAAATAAAACCAAAGCAACAAATGGCTTTAATGGCAACAAAGTACATATATTAGCAATAAGGAAGCATGCACATGCGCCACACCGTAGAATAACCCGTTACTTATTTCTCGGTAATTTCCCAGGTTTTATTGGCTCATATTATCAGCGCCCTCGCAAGTCTCGTGTCTATCTTCAAATCTGTGCGACTTTCTTTGTTACAGACACAACGACGATCTTCCTGGCGGGAAGAATCAGATGCCGAGATATCCAATTTACCATTCTGCCCCTCTATATTTGCATATACATCGTAGAAACTTCTTATCAGCCACCATAAGTGTCCTCGAAGTGTGGCACCGCGCCTCCTGTACGCGCCTTCGGAGCCAAGCAATCCTCAAATTCTCCTCTTCCTCGGCAGTTTCTCCTATTAAAAGACTCAGAATTGTTCCTGTCCGTTTTATTATCCGAGTTTGACTTTGTATGGAAGCTGGCTAAACTTTGTTTTTGTTCTTCGTTTCTGTTTCTGTTTTTTAAATGTTTATGTCCGGTTCTTTTTGTCCGTTGATTTCTCCACTTCCAGCCGTTGATTTGTCCACCGTGGATATTTTTGTTATGAAGTTTGGCGGTGGAATTTTCTTTTCCTTTCTCTTCCCTTCTCTTCCACTTCAACGGAATTCCTTTGATCAAGTTCAAGGTTATCCCTCTGTCTCTCTGCATCTACCTTTATATGTGTTATTATACATGCATGTATACGTATAGATAATGCATGTATTATGTGTAACTTGCATTTATTGTTATGAAATACGGCTCGTGAATGTGGTTTGTGTTGGTTGTGGCAGTGATTTCTAATGATTTGAGGTTGATGCCAGGCTTGAAGAGCAATTCCGATGGCGAATTGCTATGATGCCAAATGTGTTTTTCCTTTAACAAGTTTGCAAATTGGGTATGATTCATTTTTCCAAATTTTTTATTCTTTTTTTAACCTTTTTGGTGCATTATTTATCTTTTCTTCTGCTATGTCATCAAGAAATGAAGGGTAATTCTATTTCGGAGCATGCTATCTTCATTCTATTGTTCTTTGTCTATTAAAAATTTAACTGTTTCATTGGAAATAGATAGGTACAGAGCCCATGCAGCAATAATCCGCGTGGGATTTTGGACCTGGGAACTCTAGTTTATAGAGAGAGCATCACTCCACTTTTACTACCGAGAGCTAATTTGAGTGGAATAGGAACTAAGAAGTTGATTATTGAGGTTTCTTGTTTCAGTAAAATTTGTGGAGTTAATTAAAGCTTTTGGGAAGCTCTAAATTTAAACTGTGCCATCCCACTTGCTTATGTCACTTCCATTTCTATTAACTATGTTCTCAGAAAAATTTCCTCTGAATTCATAGATTTCTTGATAGGGTAAGTTGTTATGCATTCAAGGGCTGAGTGTTATGGGAAAGCCATGATAAGAGAGTTGCTGGATGGCTTGTCAGCATTGAAGGAATGTGATTATCTTATCCGCATTGTCAATGAGATTTATGCTTTTGGAATACGCGACTTGGGCAAAGGGTTAGAAATAATGTTTGGAGGTTTAGCGTCGATTAAGATGGAATGCAAAATTCTTGTGATGTAAGTATTATCACAATATAAATTGGGTTATTGGAACTCATAGTGATTCTCATGTATTTGTTTCTTTTGATTGAAGCATTACTTTTTCATTTAAGTTATTCACTCTTAAAAGGTTTTAGATTTTGAAAATTCTGATTTTATGGTCATGTTAAAGCTTGGGTGTCGCTAGACCTAAAAGTTTGAAGATCTTTTAAGACCATATGGTATGGTTCAGCTGTTTATCATAGTTCCCTATGATAAGGAACTATTGTTTGTGTTATTTTAAGACTATATGGTATGGTTCAGCTGTTTATAATGGAGGGATTATTAATTGATGTGATGGATGTTGTATGCTTGGCATGCCTGCAAAATTCATATATTTTTATTTATGATTGCAGAGACTTGCAGTCTTACCTTTCAGATCTTAGTCTCTTCCTGGCCATTGAAAGTAACAAATTCTACGTTTTGGTGGACAACCGACCATGGCTGAGGGATCTAGGTTCACGGCCAATGCACTTGTGGCAACTGATGGTTACCAAGGTTGCTAAATACACCCCTGCCCATCAATAATTTCATCTTTCTTTCCTTTTCCAGTGATCAAAAGAGTTAAATTGCCTTGGGTTTATTTACAGTCTAGGTTATCTCCATTTGCAAATACTAAAGCTCAGAGGGAGAGAAAGGAGGGAAAAGACACTTGCCCCAATCCTGCTGCTACTAAATCTAAAAAAGTAGAGAGATGGTTCTCATTGATTGATGCTGCCACACTGTCTCGAAAGAGGGATTTACTACCTGTAAAGACATTGCGAAGCCATTTGCTTTTTAGCAGCGAGTTGCATCGGACCTTGTATGGATTTATTGTATTTGAAGTAGCATGGTGCAACGTTCGAGGCATAAACTACTTGAATGAACTTCAGGTACCACTCCTTGTCTGTGCTCCACAGTTTGAGCATGGTGAATAATAGATGTCTTTGTTTAATGGTTTTCTTGTCATTTGCAGACTGATACATCTCTGGCTATAGAGGCTAAATTTATGCAAAGATGGGAATTCGATAGCATAGCTCAAGCTGCAAGCTGTATATCTTCATGGTTCTCGGGGACATTATATGAGCAGCAGCAATTGAAGGAGTATCTACGTTCTGCTATAGGTTTAAGTTTTGCTTCTCTTGATGTTTTAGAATTTTCTGAGCTTGTAGTTTTTGTGCTTCAACCTTTATATGTTGTCAGACACGAATGCTCTCTCAACATTGATACCATGACATAATGGCATAAGAACCTTTGTTCTTCAGCTGTATGAGCACAACACTAGCCACACAACTCCTATGTGCCTTCTTGAAGGACTAATATGCATAATTGGATGTCTCCATTGGATCTGTATTTCCCAAAACATGTCCTTCCTTTGTGGGAATTCTTGTACTCCATCTTGATATGTCTGCCACTAATCCCACAGGGATAATCTAATTGTTGATATACTCTTCCTGTATTTTTTGTGTGAAACATCCTAGGAGAATTATTTCCTTCTTGTATTTTATATGATATTTTGTTGTGCATTTAGGAATTTACTCAGCCTCTGTGCCCTATGGTATAATTTCTTGTTTGTAAAGCTCTTGCTTAGCCTTTTTGGCCTTTAAAAACACTTTTGAACATGTTCTTCTACACACAGTAGAAGTGTGGAGGATGAGATCATCTAAACTAGTGTCCACGTGGGTCCCTGTCTTTGAATATTGGACCTAATAGGTTGCACATCACAGTTTGATTAACTATAAATATGCTGCATATCACAGAACAGTTACACAAGAATTATGTAAGACTGAGGGAGCTTATAGTGACAATATCTCATTTTTCCTTTAACTTAATTAGGAGAGATATTCTATGATGCTGAAGAGGATTTTTCAACGACCACCCCTGTTGATAATGAGCAAAACTTCTGCCATGATAATCTGTGTGTTGAAGATACTTCTCTTAAATGCATTGCTAGGAGGTTTAGTGCTTGCACTGGGTCTGTAGAAGGTAGAACAAGTGAGCCACATACACCTCCTCCAACCGGGCCTTACAAGAGAAGAAAAGTAACAAGGCGCATCAGTGCTGGAGTTGAAGTTGAAATGTATGCTGAGGAGACACAAAGTGAAATTGAAGACTCATCATGCAGCTCTGAAGCCTATGCCAGTGAATATGAACTTGCACTTGAAGCTACCCAGTATCCTGATGTTTTGATTTTGTTCAGGTTCAATGACCGTGACCTCCCATTTAAATTGAGGCAAGTTATAATGTCTGATCTGCGTTTACTTACGCTTTTAGAGGCAGGGCTTCCATCTTGGGTTATATTCCTCCAATCATATCCTGGATTTTGCCATCTGTATCGACCATGGATGTGCCCTCTAGCTCGAGCTTTGTATGTGATGATCTCAGTGGTCACTGTTCTAATAGGATTTTATGATTTATACAAAAATGTCCCTGTTCTTAAAGCAACTGCTTCTCGATTGTGCGGGCCTCTTTTCGATTGGATAGAAACATGGGAGATGGTATCAAGAATCAAGTACTTAGGAACCATGCTATTTCTTCATAACTTCCAAAAGGCAGTTAAGTGGATTTTAGCAATTACACGTACCACTCGGTCCTTCTTTTCAGTTATCACATTGCCTCTGGCGGAACCTCTTATGGAGATTTTGAGCTTCCTTCTTCCGATGTGGAACATGTTCATCCAAGTAGTGGAGAGTTTCTGTTCGGTCATTTGGGCTATAATCGGATCTTCTTACAGTCTAGTGGGTGATGTAATGGAGGTTTTAGTATTGCCTATATCATTAATCATCTCAGTTATCTGGAAAATTTGTAAGTATAAACTGCTTTGCTTTGTTCGTTTTTTGATCTTTAACTTAATTTGAGTCCTCCCAGTCCTCGAGATCAAGTGTTAGTTAATTTTTGTTATTTTGATTGCTTTGTATTTCAGCAACTTCAGTTCTATATCCAGTATTTTGGGCCCTTTGGGAAATACTGTATGCGCCAGTTCGCATAGTCCTTGCACTAGGAAGTTTGTTGACTTTCACTTTTGCCTCTATATCTGAATTGCTTGGAGATATTTGGCGGACTTTAAGTAGCATGTTCCACCTTGCTACAGATCCTGAAGCTACAATGGCAACATATGAAGTTTCCATGTGGCGTACACTTTGGAATGACCTATTCTCCCAGGTTTGAAAACAACACATTACCTATGATAATTACTATAACATGATTGTGTGAGCGGTTCTTATTGTTCACCATAAACTTTTCAGGTTTTTCGTGCTGTCAGAAGCATATTAAATGGTTTTGTTGCATTCTTTACAGCCTGCAACAGACATCGTCTCAGGTATTGTAATTTTACTTTCTGTTAAAGTTGCGTTACTTGCACAACCTTTTAACTTCCTCATTTCTTGTAGTAGACTACGTCATATGAGTTTATGATGATTAGGATGGAAGTTATTAATAAAGACCGCCTTCTGTTTGTTTAAGTTAGTTTCTGCTTCTATGAATCTGTTCCTCTCTGCTGATGCAATTTAGAATCTTTGGATTCATATGGAAGCCATGAGTATTACGCATGAGTTTGCTCTGGTTCAGTCCCTAAAAGTCTCTCGTAGAAAAAGGAACACATTAGCAATCACAAAATGGCTGGTTATTGTCTGTGGAACTTGGTGATTGAACAAGTGAATGTATGCTAAAAGAAGGTAAAGAGTTGAGAGTGGAGTAGCTAAGATGCCTGTAATTGCTTGAGAGTGACTAGAGATGATATTCAGAATTGCACCATAAATGTTATTCTTCCACATTGAAATTCAGTGTTAGTTCTCGATGTTTCATAGGACTTGTTTATACTGCTATGCATTTCAGTTATGTTATTTAATTTTACAAATTTATCATTTTTTACCGGCAGCAATTATTATTTTTTAGTTTTACTAGTAATTTTCTGACATGATGGTATGCAGCATTTATAATCATATACAGGACTTTATTCAAAGACTGCTTGGTCGAACCCAGAGATCACAACCCTTGGATTCTAAACATAGTACGCTTACTCGCAGGGCTCAGAATCAAAATTTGGTGAGTCATCATGCATTTCTATTGTAGCACCTAGACGACCTGGTCTACTGTTTCAGACATGCATGTGTTATTTCAATACTACTGAATGCTGTATTTTTTTCCCTTGAGGTGATTGTATTGGTTATGGTTTTCCAGTCAGAAGTAAGGAGAATCCACATCGAGTGAAGTCCGATCATTTTTCTAGGTTAACCAAAGCAGGAAGATATCTTGGCAATCAAGAGAATATTGAAGCACATGCCTTAGGTCTAATGCCGATGAATTAGGAAACTGAATCTGCACACTACCGACTGTCATCAGTTAGAACTAAACTAGCAAAAGAAGCTTCGAGGGAGTTGCACCAGAAAACAACTAGCAAAAGAAACTTTTGAGGGAGCTCTGCTATTCGTAATACCCAGTGACCGAGGGTCCGGATGAGTATGGTATGTAATACCTTTGACAAGCCGAATAACGAGCTAATTGTAGACAAAACGATGGTGGGGCATCCTGTGTTAAGCCTATGGATTCCTAACATGTTCCCGAAATTGCCACGAGAAGTGCTTAGTCCTTCAATTCCCTTTATCATTTTTCTATATGACAACCTTTTTCTTTTTTGGTGCTGGCTTCTCACTATTCATATACCGTACTTGCTTCATTTATGTTTCAATTTCTGCTTGGCTGTACCCAATTTCTCATTTGTTTGATGTAAATACCATGTACAGACAAGTAGATTGTTAGATTCGAACCATTTTGATCAATGTCAAGAGCAGATAAGCCCAAAAAGGCAAGTCGAATTCTGCTGCAACTCTTTTGAGCCATGGCCTTTTGCCTATATAAATCTGACTTATAGCCGAACGATATATCACTTGGACGGCAATTTAGAATCAAATTGTACAAGAATTGAATACTGATGATCATAATAGACGCAACCAGTGGACGCTCTGTTAGGCAATATTCCAATTTTCACTAAAATCATAACGGAATTGTCCATGTCAAACAGAGGAAAAGTAGACACAAAATATACCCCAAAATATATTAAGAACAGTTTAGATCACGATTCTACCTGTTTTATAAAGAGACTGTTGAAGCTCTCAAATAAAGAGCTACATGCTTAAAAGCAACATCAACATAAAATGTCCATCACAAACCAATTTAAAACTCTGCATAACTTACATCCATCCATAAAATAGTTAATAGTTTTACAATAATATTAATAACTCGCTCTGGTGAGCCGAGCATCACATAACTCAGATCATCTGCATGCCTCCGGTTTGGTGCAACATGGCATCAATTTCATCCCCATCTTCCATTTCCAGCTGAAGCAAAAGCAAAAAATTGAAGTCAGTATACAGAGTACCGCATAAAATAGATCATGTCTGCAAAGAACTGCATCAAATGGTGTAAGTTTCCCAAAACATATTTTTTGAAGAGAAAAATGTATTGGGCTCGCGTCCATGCTATATGGAGAAGGTTGAACAGGCACTAGCATGTAAATATGTGTGTTTCATAGGGGAAGGGCAGAGAGCAAAGAGAGATACCTCATCAGGAGTCTGCTCTCCTCGAAGTCGACGGCCATCAAATAGAAAGGCAATTGAGCTCAGCTCCACAGACTGTCTATCACAGTATGCATTCATAAGCTTCTTTAGTTGGGTACTTCTTTTGATCCTGAAGAAAACCTCATTCCCATCCTACAATTAAACACAGAATAAACGTAATTTTTCAAATTATCGACTTCAACAGGATAGTAAACCTAACAAACTGCATGATTTTAATAGAGATGGGGATGATTTGCACTAGATGGTGAAGAAGCATATTTGAAGATGAAGTTTTCATAACCAGGTGGTCATTATAGACAGGCCATGATAATGTTAAAACTTCTGAGTGAGGATGCAGAACGCAGAGCCAGATATTTTTGATAAAGTTAAAACTTCTGATTGAGGAAGCAGAATATTCCATCAGGCAGCCCAATGTTTTGATAATGTTAAAACTTCAGAATGAGCATGCAGAATATGATCAATAACATTATGCAGCCCAGTGTTTTTGAATTTGACAGAAAAAAATTCAAGCTTCACACAAGAAATTCAAGCTTAAAATCTTTAACAAGTTTCCCAAGAGCAGACAATTGACAGTACAACAACAAAAGCATTTCAATAATATTTACAATTATCATAATAAAAGTTTTGGCCAAAATGTCTCCAATTATTCTAACTGTATCTCCAGAATTTAAAATGAATGATAGGCATACCAGCATTTATATGCAGTAATTATTAAAATGAATGCGCTAAAGTAAGTATCTGAACTAGGCATCTGTATTCCCAACTTATTACCATGTTCTATGGTTCCAGATATAGTCTATGCTTAGCATCACACAGTCTTCCAAATTTTCGAACAAGGATTACATGAAAGCAAACGTTAGACAACATTTCAGTTCAACAGGACTAAAATACTAAAGTAAAAACATATAGAAAAATATATCATTGATTGGCAAAAAAGAGAGAATGTGGGAAAAAGAATCAGAAGTATGCAACTTGTAAAAGAGAATAAAAGGAGAAACCTCATTGAAAATAGGCAAATTAATAACGCTACAGCACATAAGCACATAAGCACATAAAGATCAAACACATAATCAGACAATTGTCAACTTGGCATATGCTTTCTCTTTTCTTCCCTTCAGAAGAAATACCAAATAGTAGTAAGGGGCAAACTCTTCCCTTTTCAATTCTCTTTCGTCATATCAACCAAGCAGATGTAAGAAGACCATTCTTCTAAGTTCCCTTCCTCTCATTATTTCCTTCCAACTAAACAAATACAAATGTTTTCCCCTCTATGCTTTCCCTACCAGCTTTCTTCCATCCTACCAAACTGAGTGCGAAATAACGATGTAATTTCAGCACTTCAGTTCTCCATCAACTTCTTAACATAAGAAGCCTTATACAAACTGAGAATAAAACCATAAACTCAAAAACAAAAACATAAAGCAACATAACCCACAAATCCATAAGTACTTCCACGCAAAACAAAGCCAGAATTTAGTGACACAAATGAGCACGCACATTAACAACAAATCCCCCCCCTCCCCCATGAAAAAAGAAGATAGTACCTTTCCCCGCTTCCCCACCGAAAATAACCAAATTTAACCCTAGTTAAACCCCGTACACAGCAATCAGATGCAAAAACATTTATATCAGCAGCAACAAAACTCGGATATTTCACAAGTATCTCATGAAATTACACCCGAAGGAAGAAACCCTAAAGATAACTTTTCCCAAAAAATCGAATGAAAAAAAAATAGCAAAAGAAAACTAAATACAATATAAAGAAAACCTGGCCCTTGACTTTGAGATTGATGTGAGCCGTTTGATCGTTAGGCTTCTTGTCTTCCTCTTGCGGTGTGTTCGTCACGCCTGACATTTTCCCTTCGTCTCTGCCTCACCTTCTCCTTCTGCTTGCGTTGTGCAGAAATTAGGGGTTTTTATTTTATTAAAGCGTCTGAAGCGTAGACCAAAGGGGGTACAAAATTTAGTCTCTCTTTTCTATGCGAAAGATAAATTTATCTGCTATGGACGAATTTCGAGGAGCTCGGTGACAATGCCGTACAATACGTGGCGTCCTCTGATTGCTTGTCAAGAGAGCTGCCTCGGTAAATCATCGGATAGTACTCAATCCTGAACGCATTTTTGAGTTTTAGTTTACGTTATAAAGAATTGGATACTTCGAGATAAGAGATATCTTTTTGGACCGAAGTTTCTAGAATATCTTTTGCTGTTAGTGGGCTTGTATTCTTGGCCCAATGCTTGTCTACCGTAGGCCCATTACTGTATCCAACCGGGCTCACCTTCGCCGAAAAACGAAGGAAACCCACTTTTGTCGTATCACACCCTAACTTTTTTAACTGCTAAAACTGAGCAATGTGTCTGTGGGAAAAAAATTGAATTGTATGACCAGTCTCCGATCACGCCAATTTTGCACGGTCCGTTTAGTTCCGTCAATTCCATAATAGATTTCCTTCCTAGATCATTAATCGTTGGAAATGAACTTCACGTAATGCATTTCGTGCAGCAGGCTAAAGTTCCAAAAATGGATCTTTTATTGCCTGCATCTGCGCCAATCTAAGCTTTGCTTTCCCTTTTCATTATGATTACAATTTTTCATCCTCCGAGACGGTAGTGGCTTGTCGAGTAATGACTTTTAACCATACAGATCGCATCAGTTATTGGGCCACACCCTTTTGCCATTCCCATTATACTTGAACACTGCCGTTTCCTGTCCCCCTGGCCTAACGTTCCGGTTATAAGAATCAAGGAAGAAAAAGACCGCATCTTCACCAAATTGCCGGCGTTGTTAATTTTTAAACACTGCGCAACACTACCGCCACCATCTATGAATCTACGCCATAATCAACCATATATTTGACTTCCAGCTCATTACGGGACACGTGTCTCGGAAATCGGCCAATATTGCATTGAAGTTCATGTGCGTCTATTAAAAATTTAGATGAAGAGTTTTGGCAAGTGGCCGGCTGTACCCAATAAAACGGTCGAATTTTTGTGGGCCACGTGCTTGTTGGTCCCACGTGGCTATAGCGATAAAGCCAAACCCCAGAGTTGGTCGGTGCACCGTGCAGCTATTCTCTGCCTACTTGTTATTGTCAAAATTGTCTGACACGTGGGTCCACTGACCATCTCGATTTTCACAACGGCTTCTATCTTCTTATTTTATTGCTCAGACACCCCTGCTCTTTTATTTCTCAGTCCCACTCCCTCTCGCCTCTATTTACTCCACACATTCTCTGTTTCTCTGTACAGAACTGCAAAACTCTTTTTCACTCTCATTCATGCTCTGCTTCTTCAAGAACCAGGGCATGGATCGTCTCTTTGTTTCTTACTTTTTCTTACTGCTTTCCACTTTCGTTTTTGTAGGTAAAAATAAGAACTTTCTTTCTCACTACCCATTTATTTTCTGCTTGTATAGATGTACGAAAGTGCTGGAAAGCAAGCACATTGTTCAGCATTTTCCCGGAAAAGAAAAGGCTCTTCTTCGTGTTCTTTCTCTTATGGTTTTGTTTGGACATTTTGCAGATGCGGGTTCAATAGGGGTGAACTATGGTCGTATAGCAAACAACTTACCTTCAGCAACAAAAGTGGTTGAGCTCCTCAAGTCTCAAGGCATTGAACGTGTCAAAGTATTCGACACTGATCCTGCAGTTCTCAAAGCGCTGTCCGGATCCGGAATCAAAGTCACAGTGGACATGCCCAATGAGCTTCTCTTTGCCGCAGCCAAACGCCCGTCCTTCGCCTACACTTGGGTCCAGAAAAACGTTGCTGCTTACTACCCAGGCACCCAAATCGAAGCCATTGCAGTTGGGAATGAAGTTTTCGTCGATCCGCATAACACTACCAAGTTTCTCGTACCCGCAATGAAGAATATCCAACAAGCTCTAGTCAAGTATAACTTCCATTCTTCCATTAAAGTCTCGTCACCTATTGCTTTAAGTGCTCTACAATCTTCTTACCCGTCTTCGGCCGGATCTTTCCGAACCGAATTAGTAGAAACCGTTTTTAAACCCATGCTTGATTTCCTTCGGCAAACCGGGTCATACCTCATGGTTAACGCATACCCATTTTTTGCCTACGAGTCCAACTCCGATGTCATATCTTTGGACTACGCCTTGTTTAGAGAGAACCCGGGTGTTGTGGATGCCGGCAACGGGTTAAGGTACTTCAGCCTCTTTGACGCCCAAATCGACGCCGTTTTCGCTGCCTTGTCTGCTCTCAAGTACGACGATATCAGAATGGTCGTTACCGAAACGGGATGGCCCTCGAAGGGAGATGAAAATGAGATTGGTGCGAGTATTGAAAACGCTGCTACATACAACGGAAATATGGTCCGTAGAATCTTGACTGGTGGTGGGACCCCTTTAAGACCAAAGGCGGATCTGACCGTATATCTTTTCGCCCTTTTCAACGAGAACAAGAAAACAGGTCCCACATCGGAGAGAAATTACGGGCTCTTTTACCCAGATGAGAAGAAAGTTTACGATATCCCATTTACGATGGAGGGGTTGCAGAACTACCACGACAACCCGTCACCGGTTACCGGTGGTCAAACAGTGACCACACCAGTGAACGGCGGAGGGGGAGTGTCAAAGAGTACTTCAGGGAACACGTGGTGCGTGGCGAGTGCTGAATCTGGAAAGGAGAGACTGCAGGCAGGTTTAGATTATGCATGTGGCGAGGGAGGAGCAGACTGCCGTCCGATCCAACCGGGTTCTTCGTGTTACAGTCCCAACACACTTGAGGCTCATGCATCATTTGCGTTTAACAGTTATTATCAGAAAAAATCGCGCGCAGCTGGTAGCTGTTATTTTGGCGGGGCGGCTTACGTGGTTACGCAACCACCTAGTAAGTGTGTTGTCTCTTAATCTTAAGTTGTTCTGTTTTTTAATCTTGGTTATTGCATGTTAGAGAATCATTAAGTAAATATGCTAACATGCGCCACGGACTCTATAGCCAGTACTGAGATCGAACATGGTAGCATAGGTGAGTAGAAGGTCAAAAAGGAAACGAATAACTAGGTTCCTTGGGGGAATTTTTTGGATAACATGGCATGTGGTTATTAGTTCAGGTTCTAGTTTAGCTGGTGGAGTTCAAATTCTAGCGGGTTACAGAGGTCCGACTGTAAAATATATGCTTTAAAAAGAGAAAAGTCAAACGATAAATACTGCAAATTGGGTCATGCGTAATGACTAGTGAGAAACGACCCATTGGCAAAGTCCTTGAAAGTTTTCGACTTTCTGTGTGTTTTAGCATGTGCTGTTGGCTGCTGCTTTGCTTCTTTCATCTTTTCCTTTTTGCCTGCAAACAGTAATTCTGTCTTCCATGCAGAGTTTGGGGAGTGCGAGTTTCCGACTGGATATTGAAGAAAAGAAACGCAAGACAAGTGGTTTGGTGGGTTGATGAAGATTATTAGAAGCCGTAATTACTGTTAGTGGTAGTTGTTTTGGGGTTTTACTTCTTAATTTACCTATGTTTTTGGGGATATGGTTATGAATATGATCTGGTGTATTTATTATTATAATTCTAAAGTAGTTGGGAGATTGATAGACAATTTGCTTTTGACATCCTCGCATGTCTGTAATTAATGAAAATTCTGTAGGTGTTTGTTTCTTTGATCAATGTAATCATGTTTGTAATCTGTCTCTTATATCTTAACCTTAATGGATATTGGTTGTAACGGGAGAATGCCGATGTTAGATTCAGATTGGCATTCATTCCCTGATGAACTTCCTCACTTAGTATTCTCCAATCTACTCTTCAGCTTGAAACCCCCTTATTCTGATTAACTGGAGGAAACTCTAACTTATTTGTGAGAAAATGCGATCCCAATCTATATAATTTTGGCATTGCAGTGTTATAATATCAGTATGTTTTAAAGCGAAGAAGGGACCAAAGTGTTTTCCACTGCAAACATGACCCAGGTTTCCGTTGGATTCCCCTGAATATTGAATTCAAAAAGAAATGTACAACTTGGTAGATCTACGAGTATGAGAAGTCAGAAGCCACCGAGTCTTTGGTCGCACAAACTAATGCCTAGTGCAGGGCGGATTGAAGTGGGAGCAGTTGCAGTACTGCTTGCTCGAATTATTGCCCTGCGTAGTTAACTGTGGTTCAGACTTTATGCAAAGTTTTGGAGCAGAAAAAATATGGTATCCTTGTCAATTTCTCACCCGTGACACAGGCACAGCTAATTCCACGATGAAAGGCAAATTGGTAGGGACCTCCATGGATAACTGGCAAAAGGGATCACAATTATAACTAGCTAGATTGTAAAAAGGCTTGGTTGTGCTAATTTAGAATCAAGATATTAGCATAATATGATTGCTTAGATACAACAATCATGGGGGAATGGTGGCAGTACTGGAAATTGGAAAATCATAGTATTCAAACTTTAACCATATACCCGCAAGACAATGGTCTTTGTTAATTCCAAAAAGTGTTATCAGTTTCATTTCCAGTGAAGTGGGTTCTTCCCACGTGCACTAACTATTGCTCTACGGTACACACCCGCAACATGACTTTGTATTTTATTCAACACACCACGTCAGCACTGGGGAAGTATTGAATGGTACATCACCTGGTATGTATTTGAATTGCCGCAGCTCAGTGGAGCACAGAGATTCCCCTTGCCTCTGCTTACTTTTCCAATCAATCTCACAGTGCTTTCACATGCTCCACTCTGTACTTCCACCACTCGGCCAATTTTTGTTAATTACATCGTTGTCCGATTCTGTAAAATGCGCACAATAGGAAAGATGGGCTTGGCGTTGCAGGCCTTTTACAGTCAATAGGGAAGCGCTTGATTGAATGCCCTTGGAGTCCACGGCCTTTCATCTACAAGGCTTTCTGAAGTTTTGGTGTTCTTTCGATAGTCAAAATGTAAGAAAATCAGCTAGATATTTCCATTGACTTTGAGAGAACATTCAACGAATCTGACGGTCCCAATGCAGACTTGTGCATACTCGCAGTTGGTTAAGCCACGCGTTCATCTTCCTACCATTTGCCACACTTGCCAAAGCAGCATGCTGCAGGCGAAGGCGTAAATGAATTAAGCGGGAATCTTACATTCCCAACGCATTCATTGACTTGGTCTACGAAATTTACGATTCCTCCTCTTCACTTCCACAAGGTTAAGAGAGTCTCAAGGGCATTTACTAACAGTTTCCACCTCCACCACTCATCAAAAATCAAAGAACACCTTCCTCTCTTTTAATTTTCTCGCACTTGGTAAATTTTCCTAGAAAACTTCCCTTTTGTTTTCCATCAAAGTCACCCCGCATCGTAATAACTCACAAAAGAACGGAGAAGGTGACATAAGCTATGCCAAGCAAGCTAAAGAAAGCACTTGCGGCAGTGAAAGACCAAACGAGCATTAGCCTTGCCAAGGTTTCTAACACAAACGCTTCAAAAGTTGAAGTTTTAATCCTGAAGGCCACCAGACATGATGAAGATCCTGTTGATGATCGTTATGTAAATGAGATTCTTCAATTGATTTCTTCCAGCAAAGTTTATGCCGTGGTTTGTGCACAGGTTATTTCCAAAAGAATTGGCAAGACGAGAAATTGGATTGTTGCCCTTAAATCCCTCATGCTTGTCCTTGAAATTTTTCAAGATGGCGATCCTTATTTTCCTAGAGAAGTTGTTCATGCAATGAAAAGGGGCCATAAGGTTCTCAATCTGTCGAATTTTAGAGATGATTCCAAGTCCAGTCCGTGGGATTATACTGCATTTGTCAGGACTTTTGCGCTGTATCTTGATGAACGTTTAGATTGTTTTGTTAAGGGGAAATTTCAAAGAAGAATTGCTAATCGAGAGAGAGAAAATTGTAAAAACCGTCGAGGTTATGCAGATATTTGTGACATGAAGCCGATAATGTTGCTCGATAGAATACCGAATTGGCAAAGATTGCTCGACAGAGCAATGGGCTCAAGACCAACGGGTGCAGCCAAGCACAACAAATTGGTTCAGATTTCTCTGTATGCTGTTGTGCAAGAAAGTTTTGATCTTTACAGGGACATATCTGATGCATTGGCGCTTCTGTTAGATAGCTTCTTTCATTTAAAATATCTATCTTGTGTCAGTGCTTTCCAGGCTTGCGTCAGGGCCTCCAAACAATTTGAAGAGCTTAATTCATTTTATGACTTTTGCAAAAACGTTGGTGTTGGAAGAACTTCAGAATACCCCAGTGTGCAAAAGGTATCAGATGAGCTTATAGAAACATTACAAGAATTCCTGAAAGATCAAGCTTCTTTCCCGACAGTAAACGGAAGATCACCATTGACGCTCCCTGCGCCGCCGGTGAAGGATCCTGGTACAAGCTCTGATCATTGTGAAAGTTGGGATCAGTCGTTGGAGCCCACGGAGAGGAATTCAGAGAAAGGGTCTGAATATGGTTCGCAGTGTATATCAGCAGAGGATCTCATGAGTGGAGGAACAAGCCCATGCCCGTCTATTGAACAACTTATGCATCTGACCGAAGCAGAAAAAGGAGCAAGCCCAAGTTCGTCTACCGAACTTCTGATGAATCTGACCGAAGGAGGAGGAACAAGCCCAAGCCCATCTATTGAATATTGCTCAACATCAGAGCAAGCCGAGAAAGCCAGAAAAACAGGATCAAACCATTCTCTGCCAATTGAAAAGGGAAAGGATGCTAATGTGGATGTATTTTGGTTCGCTGAGTGGTCCCGGGGAAAACAAGATGAACAACAGCGACAACAGCAACAGCAGCAAGAAGGGGAGAAAAATTCAACCCAGGAAACCACTACTGGAGCAAGAGACGATTGGGAACTTATGATTGCTGAATGCAATACACAACCTTCAGAAACTTTGCCAGTTGCACCAAATCCTGACCATTGCGCTTCTGCGCCACGAAGACAATACAATCCATTTCTAGATGATGCAACTGATATGTCTTCACTGGCCATCATCTCTGCCGGGACCAACAAACAAACAGCGTTACCATCGGGGGGTACGTTTTCAGTGGCTCCAACATTTCAGACAGCGCCAACATTTAGCTCAGAGAGTTCTAGCGGGAGTGCAACGGGGTTTCAGAGTGAAGATGATCCTTTTGGGCCTTGCTCTGATTTGGTAGCCGACAACCATATGCCTAGTGGGTACATAGATCAACAAATGGTGTTGCAAGAACAACAGTTGTGGTTGAAGAACCAAAACAAAATAATAGCTAAACATACGTCTTGATGTATGTAGAATTTTGATTAACAAAGTTATTTAAAGCCTGTTAACTGTGAATTAAAATTGACAACACGTCAATCTAAAATACATTCCTAATCGTCTTTGGCTTTGTTTTAAAAGAAAAACACAAGGTGAGGTAGCTGGAGGAATTGGGAGGATAATACAACTAACATTACATCGTTGAGAATCATATAGGGGCATCTAGCTAGCTGGCTAACTAACTATTAAGAATGTTAGCGGAAAGAATGGGGAACCGTGAGGTGAGAGTGAAGGAAGCGGGAAGGTGAAGATTTACAGCTTCTCGATGCAGTAGCTTTAAGGCGAGATATTGACATTACAGGAAATATGAGAAGCTAGGAAAAAGTCGGAGGATACTTTTATGATACGACATCAGAAGCACCGCGCCAGTAGCAATTTACCAAACAAGAAAAAAGGCAGAAGTAGCAGTAGCATGTGAACTTGTAGACCAAGAAAATGGGCCACACATTCTATTCTATTCTATTATTTGTCATGTGAGTTCGTTTCGCTTCGATCTTCTTCTACTCGAGGACCCGCAATTCTTGTCCCACATTCTTCACTTCCCAATATCTGCGCCGAGCCTTCCTCAGTTCCTCTCCCACCCTAGTTTCTCTTTTCTTTTTTCTCATTTTTTTTCCTCCTTTTCAGATTCTGCCGTAAGGACCCACTGCCCGATGAAATCACCACCGTCTGATCTATAAATTAGTCCTTGGGGAAGTAGTCACGCAACTACTGGTCAGTGACAATACCCTTGATAAATAAATAAGTAAAAAACACATTGCATAAAATTACCCCACACCACAAAGCCTTCATTCTTCGTCTCCACAATTTGATGGGTAAAACAAAGCATGATAAAAATGGACCCACCAGACCAAAATCAGATGAAAGTGCCATACCACTATACAAAAACTAAGACTTGAATCATTACCATTGATATCATATGAAAGTGTCCATATCAATCAGCATGATTGAAATCATCATCCAAAGGAAAGCAAGAGAAAACCAGACAAAATGAGAATCAATGATATCATATGAAACCATCATCATCTACAAAAACAAATACAAACAGTCGCACTCTTTCTTTCTACAACTAGATCCATCGCTAACATAACATGTACGTTATCAAACAAAGTTCACTTACCCCAACAAAACAAAAAAAAAAAAATACAATCATCATAACCTCTGTTTCTTAACAGCTTTGCCTCAGGAATGAATCAGTTTTTCCATTTAAAGTATACTCCCTAAAAAGGGCATCCATGCCCTTTGTTATATATCATATTAAATTAAGATAATTAATTTTTTAATTAAGAATGTTATATTGAAGAACTTTATAATAATAGACAGAAAAAAAAAGAAAGAAAGAAAAGGTTAAAAAAGTATACGAGGTCGTTGCTTTGCTCGTTATTCGACGGTTAGAAAATCCCAACGGAACGGAGGTCGTCTTCCTGTATTGTAAAATATAACAATATATTTATTATCAGGAAAAAAAAAAGAAAAAAGAAAAAAGAAAATAAATACGTAATGTTAGTTTGTCACGTGTTGACAAGTCATTGGTTCAATATTTTAAAAAGACGATTTCACGTGTCACCAGTTCAAACCATGCATGTCAATGGACGGTGTTAGACTTCACCCAGCAGCTATCAATTTTATAATTTAGTACACAGGTACCGCACATCAAGACCAATAAGCGTGGTGATAAATCCGATAAAATTATCTTAGGATAGTACTATGAATCCTTTAAATCACCACGTCGAATGATTTTGGGCCCGCTGCTGATCGGTTTAGGGGGCAGCATTGTCATACAACAGTAAAAAGGCGTTAAAATATAAGAAAGCCCGATAACGCCTCGTAAACAATATGCACACCGACCGTATAATTACATTTCTACCCTTTAAAAAAATCCGTACCTGTGTTTGGCGGGGTTAGTTTGTCTTTCTATCAATTATTCCCTCCAAGTCAGGCTGAAAATACTCTTGAGCCGATTCCCGGCGAGTTTCTGCAACACTTTTTTGGCACCAGGTACCTCCATCTCCGCCAGCCTCTGCAAGTGTTGGTAAGCTCCGGCAGCCACCAGCCGCTTCCTACACCCGTTACTTCCGCCGCTTAACACCGCCGCAGCCACCATCACCGGAAATGTATTGTTCACTGCTTCATTCTTCGGATCCAACATCTGTATTAATCTCATGACGCTCTTCTCGTCCCTCACCAGCTCCTTCCGATTTGACCGAACGGTTAACACTGAAACGAGAGCTTGAGTTGCCGCCTCTTGTAGCCCCACCGGCTTCGGACATTCCATTAATTTTACCAAAGATCCCATACAGCTAGATATCGCTCGCTTGTTACCATCACTGACTGATAAGTTGCCCAGCAAAGAAGACGAAATTTGCTGTAAGACCATATTTCCCTTTTTGATAAATTGGCCCAATTGGATTATGAATGCAGTTGACGATGACAAAATTCTTGCCGCCGAATCTGACAAAGAAAGTGAACTAATTGCACGCAGAGTGTTTTCTACGGTAACTATACTTGATGAAGAATCTTGAATCAAATGCATTAATCTTTGTAACCCACGTTCTTGAATAATCAAGACACGAAAGTACTCACCGGAAGAGGCGAGTGTCGCAATACAATTCGCCGCGTTTTCTTTCGCAATAATCGAGTCTGAACCCAGCAAGTGAACCAGAACAGGCACAGCACCTTCCTCCGCCAGAGCGGTTTTAATATCTTCAACGCCTGCAACATTCTTAATCGCACCCACTGCGTGCTCTTGAGTCGTGACTGACGCAGATCGGCACGCCTCGATCAAGACTGCAACGCCGCTGTATGCTGAAATTGCCCACGCGTTTTCAGGATCGGTGGTGATGGCTTCAACCGCAACAGCCGCCTTTTCTTTCAGTGGCATAGACCCGGTTTCAAGAACTCTTAACAAAGGACCCAAGCCACCTTCTTCAAAGACTATCTTTCTCGACTCATCATTCGCTGAAACCACAATTGATAAAGCCAAAACTGCCTGTTCTCGAATCAAACCATGGTAGTGAAAATCAAGTAAGCTTATCAAGTACCCGATATTTCCTTCTTTAGCAACCAAACCGACCGATTTCTCCTCTTCGTTTAACAGTTGTAGCAGTGATTCTAGAGCTTTCTTTTTGAATTCGAGTACGCCGATTTGCAATCTTGTGAAAAGATCTTTGATAAAAAGGACCAAATCCTGCTTATCAGAGCCAGGGCCAGGCTGAGAGAGAACGATGGCGTTCGATTGATGAAGCACTCCAGATCTTAGCAGCAAATCAAGATCGCGGAGATGATTAGAGAGGGAAGTGGAAGAAATGTCAAGGTCGCTCTGCATTAAGAGCTTGCCACCGGTGAAGGAAGAGAGAGAACATTGGTCGGAGAGCGCTTTCAGACGCTGGAGGGTCGAGAGAAGTGAAGGGAGAAGTGTGTGGAGAAGCGGATTTTCGCTCCAGTGAGGGGAGTCGGAGATTGAAGAGAGAGACGACTGAAGGGAAATGAGTTTCATCCTGAGTATCTGCCACCGTCCGACGAATGATCGGACGGTGAGAGAGGACAAAAGTAGCACAGAAAGGACGTTGTTAATTAGGTCGAGGAGTGGCTGAAGCGGCGCAATGCCATCGTTTTTGGTGATACTGGCAGGGGAAGGGGAATGCATTTGATTTGACTCGGTTGAGACGCGGCCGGACTGTGTGAGGAGGGAAACGGATTGCAGATAACGCTACAAGAAGAAGGAGAGGGCATGTAAGAAAAAAGGAAATGGTAAAGCGAAGCTACCGAGGGAAACTAAATGAGTTAACAGAGAGAGTTATGACGACTGACGAGCATCGTGAAAGGCCAAGGACTGCTGCGTTTATACGGGGGGTTATTGACTCAAATTCTTCCACCTAGTCAGCTTCACCCATTTTTCACGGGCTTTATGCCACGTCATTTTCCAAGTCTAGAATGCTACTGTATTATTCTGCAACGTATTAATATACAGTGATGGACTTTTAATACTAATTCTTACTCTAGCCCAAATACAGGTAATACAGGCCCAGGTCCTAATGTGGATGGTGTGTTGGTCCATTCGTGGGCCCAAGGCAAAGCAACCCCAAACATGGATGGCCAGCGCAGCTTAGCTAACAGAAATGAGCCGGGTCTTTCTACCCACCCTTCCTGCACGCGCCAATAGCACAACACAGTTGGTTCATCTAAACCCCTAATTTTTCCAGCACGGTTACCAAAACCTCAGCAATCAAACGAGCGCACGCTCGACACAAGCACCGAGCTTCGTCTTCAGTAGAAGCAGCTGAAGAAGAAGAAGAAAGGAAATGGTGAACAAAGCATGGAAAATAATACCAAGACCGTTGCTAGAAACCGTTCTAAACAATCACGCTCAACACCACCGCGTTCCTCAACCTCTCATTGTCCATGGCCCTCGTGGCGTCGGCAAAACCACTTTATTTCTCGAAAGTAAAGCATTCTTATTTTTCTGCTGCAAAACCCCCCAAAACATCAGTAAATGATCTTTTATACAACAAATTTTTTTCTAACTTCTTCTACTTTGCAGGGCTATTGAAAGATTGGAACAAAGGACCTCACTTCACAGGCTACGTAGACTTTGCTGAATCAATAAAAGATCACCACCCACAATATAATCAGTCATTTCCTTGGTCTTCTTGGTCAAATTGCGATCCACCCACTTTATCAGACTGCAAATCCCAGCTCGAGACATGCCTCGAATCAATGGCGCAGAAGGGTGTCAAACTTGGGACAATCAGTTCGCAACAAATTTTCTCTACTCTCAACAAATGGCACGGTCTTAATACTGCCCTTCGAAGGATACTTTCTAGTAGTAACAAGAGTGGGAAAAAAGAGGTTTCAAAAAAAGTTTCTGGGTCTGTTTTGTGGGAGCGGGCGGTTTTCGCACTGTCTACTCGATTAAATTCCCCCGAGATTGATGGAGTTTTGGGGTTGGGACAGAAGGGAGAGAGTGTGTCTATTGAAGAAGAAGCGTATTTAAGAGAGGGGTTTGTGGCATTAAAATTGGCTAAGGAAGTGATAAATATGCAGCAAAAGTGGAGAGCTAATGCAATTGCTCATTTGAATAGGACCGGTGGATTTTCGAGGTCGCTGGCCAATTCCTGTACTGATTGGCCTTGTTTGTTGATTGATTTGTTGTCACAAGCTGCAGAGATTGATCACTTTCAGGTATCTTTCTACGGATTTTCAGTGTTTTGTTTTGGCATTTGGTGTCCAATTGCGCAATGACGAGAAATTTTTGGTCATGAATTTGCTAATTCCTTTAATGGGGGCTGTGGAGCTGAAGTTGTTTGTTAAACATTTTCTTGTAAATTTTCAATAAAGAGACGATTTGGTGGTTTATGAATTTGATAGGTATCTACATATACGTGAACTGGTTATATGTTTATTTTATTTTTTTAATGCATGCATTGGTTATCCATCACCTGTATGGACGGTTTGTTGGAAGAATCTTAATATGGAAAATAGTGGTGTGGTATTCATCATCATTGTGGTGATGCTGGCGGTTTTATTCATGGAAGTATTTTCTTTGTTTGGGCAGCCGAAGCTGGTTATAAACAATATTGAGGTTCTTCGCAATGCAATTCTAACAGATGATTCAGTGGTCTGTGCTTCAATGTATCATGACAGTCTGATATGGAGAATAATTGCTCTGGGTGTAAATGAGCGGTGCTTGCCTGTCATACTTGTTACTTCTGATAGGTTAGGCCATATCATCTGTATTTCTGCTTCCTGTTACTACATAAAAGCTATTCAAGTACTTTATTTGTAAAATTATAATCATCACTAAACTCTGTTCTGAAATGATTGATTATTTGTGCATCAAAGATTGGTCTGGAAAATGAGCCAAGCCAACGTCTGCACATCACATTTTACCTTGCAAAGGAGTTGGCTAGTAATATAAGCATCACTAGGTTCTATTGAGTAATGATTGATTATTTGTGTGTAAAAGATGGGTCGAGAACACGAGCCAAACCGGGTCAAGTAAACATTAGTATATTAATATTTAGAATCATATAAAATTTTGTTCTCAAGTGGTAATTGTTGTTGCTTCTTGACCATGCCAAGAAGGTTTGACTTAATCTTGTTGAAACATCAACAAAAATGAAAAATAAGAATGTTGAAAGTATTTGTTTATCATAATTAATGCCTAAAAGATGCAAGCTGACAAAGTAAATTTGACTAGGGAGTTTAACTGCCAGATGGCGTGCAGTGTCGATATTTAGACATGTTTTTCTTCATAAACTGTTGTTATGGCTGTTGTTGCAACTTAGCTTTAGTTGAGCGCATATATTCTTTATGCATGAGTGTGAAACAAATAAGGATTCTGAGAAATAACGGTGACTTATTTCTGGAAAAATTTGGCAACTTAAGTACCTAATTTGAGGTTTCATGTTTTCTACATCAATCTTAATTGCATTTTGTTTCATTGCATAGGGGAATGGCCCCAGCCTCTATTGATTTTTGTAAACTTTCATATACACATGAGAGGTTTGTGTTTGGCATTGACATTATTGATGGTTGTACATCTTTCATCTATTTTTTGAGATCCCTTTCAACTTTTTGAGATATGGCATATGTGCTGATGCATGCTGTATGCAGCAACTATTCATACCAAGCCTACATGGATTTTGGATTTCCAGACATATTCATCTCTCGTGAGGTACTCTAACTCAGTCTATGTGACTCTTGAAATATGAGTAGCTTTTCCATGCTACGTTAACTAAAATGTGGATAGTTATAACTTTATTATACCAAATACTGCTTCTGAGCAGCTGCTTTCTTTTCTTTTTTTGTCAGAAAAATCCGTATCTTAAAGAAGTATGTTATGCTATGTTGAGCTTATGAATTGTACTCTGTATCTCCTCACATACACATTAACCTATATTTATGAGAATAAGAGCAGAACGATTGTGACTTTTTCCTTTTAAAAATTGCACTAACTGAGTACACAAATTGTGAACAAAAACCCTGCTCAAATTTTATTTTTCACGCATGCATGTTTATTTCTGTTTCACTTCCATGCCTTGATATTTGCTATTTGTGGAACATGTATATATTCAAGTTGTTTTGGTACATGTTACTTCCTCAATTTGTTTGATCTGCAGACATTTGGGTGGACTCCACAGGAAGCTAAAATGCATATGGTTCCTGATTACTTCAGCCACTCAGAGGTGAGCAACTTAAATGATCCGATCTTGAACATTTGTTTGGGAATGAACTATCACTGAGGCACTACCAAATTTAGGAAAAGAGATGAGCAAAAGAAGCCAAAGCCATCAAATTCTACATTTCCTTCTCCTTAGTATTCAATGACTCCCCCGGGCCCCTGGCTTCTTTTTAAAGTTCTTATATTTGGATAACCATCTTGAATTAATGGTTTATTTTGCAAGTTTAAACATCATTCTTATTGATATTGTAGTGGACAGTGATTGTTGAGGTGCTTGGGCCTAACCCCCGCCATCTATTTGAGCTTTATGCACTCAAACAAAGCAATGATTACAAGAAGTAAGATTCATTCAACCTTTGTTTATGGTATTATCTTACAACATATATCAATGAATATTATCTTCGTTTCTTTAGCCAGAAACTGGGCTGCATTGTTATCTTGATATGGATGACGAGTGTAGCATAGTGTTTTAAAATACTCAAATAATTAGTGTCATTAATTTCCTTTTAATTCAAGATATTTCCGGGATCTAACGATTATTACTGTCATTAATATCTTTTAAATCAAGATAATTATGGCCATGTGATGGGTAGTTTGCTATGAGTTATAACTTTTGTTTTGTCCTTCTTTAGTAATCAAGCTAAGTCATACTAATTCAAAAGAAATGGTGCGAATTCTAGTATTTTGTGACCATGGTTTTTGTTGCAATGCAGGCTAATGGAAGATAAGGCTGGCACATTTGAGGACATTGTTGATGCATATTTAGCCTATTTGCAAGTAAGTTTCGTAATTATGCTAGCACTTTACATATTAATTCATTTTCAATCCTCATATTGCATTTTTTTCTGCAATTTGTTAGTTTGGTATTCCATGTGGCATTGTGTGCCATCTTATTAGTTCTTCATCAATGCTTCATTCTAGATTACTGTTGTGAATCCTGCCATGGATAAAGCTTTGAAGCTCCTGCAAAAGTTTGCCTTTGATGCAAAAAGTGGAAGAATTCCAGAAGATAAATTACGTTTTGGTGCTCCTTGGAGGCATCCTCCTCGAACCGATGACACTACTCCGCTTGCAGAGTGGGCTAAGCTTCAACTGATGGATTTTGTTCAGTCTCTAGTTCACACAGAATTTGGGGTAAGTGATTCTTTCACATGTGTTTTTCCTTTATTTTTAATTGGGATATCACCAATCTTTCTACTAAAACATGATATTTTTTATTTTGTAGATGTAATGGGTTTCTATTATTAATTTTCAACCTTAGATCAACAATCTAATAAGGGTTAGGATGGAATGAAAAAAAAATGTTGTATTAATTAGGATTATTAATATATTCTATTTTTAAATCTTCTTTCTTCTATTTTCATTTAATGGCCCCAACTAATATATCTTAAGAATTTATTTCATTCAGTCTTGACCCTAATAGATAATAGATTGTTAATCTAAGAGCTGAGAATTGATTTAAAAACTTGTGTAATTCAAAGGGGCTGTTGATCCTGCCCCATTGTTAATTATTTTAAATACAATTATTCATTCTTCTAGATTTATGTGTTCATATGGTTTTGGCCACAAGACTTATATTTTATGTATAATTGGCTTGTTTGAACTTTAATTACTGCATTTTTGTCATTAAAAAAAGGTCCGCAAGTTATAATCTGTCCATTGGGAAATTGTCCAAATTGTCTGGTCTGAAAATTTAAAATCTCTCTGGCACACTGCTCCGTGAAGTCAGGTCATGTGGGAATTATCTTTGCCTGTGTGTATAGATGATCTAACTGATTAGTATTATCATGTGAAAAATGATTATCATTGATGTTACCGTTGCTTAATTAGAGATGAGGGATTGTGAACCCATATTTTTAAGTTGCTTCCATGATTGGTGCAGGTTAATTATCTTGCGGACTGTAGCCTTGAGATTTTGGATGACCCTGCTGCTGTTGCATTGTTGGAGGTATTTGTTTGTTTCTTGATGTAATTGGGTTTCAAGGGATTTCATTAATTTTATTGCCAATTCTCCTGAATTAATTAAGTTTCTGGAACATTGTTGTCAACTTTTGCCACATCCATATTAGTTTGAACAAATATGCTTTCTGTTTGATATTATTATTCCTTTTATTGCTCAGACTAAGATATACCCTTGATTTTACTTTAATGAATTGAATTTCTTATGTTTTTCTGAAGTTTTTCTTGCAAATTATATTATAAAAGATTTGAAGAAATTTTTGTTTATCTCTGAAAATATGCTAGAAATTGGTGGTTTTCCTTTTTAGCCTATATTTTTTAATCTCAATGCCCCATCTAGATCCGAATTCTTCGAATCGCATACCTGGGGGTATCGTAAATTCATGCTTCAGTCTTTCCCTTCCATATCTTTTTCTAGGTTGGTTTGCTTTATGCTCAACGGGATCCATCCTTCATTCGCCCTGTATCTAGAGGTATTCAGAGGTGCCTTGTGAGATGGTAAGCAATCATCTTTCATCAAATTCTTGAAAAATGAGTGTTAAAGCTTACTCCTGGAGCGGGGGAAGAGCATGATTGTGTTCATACGCTTACATATATTGGATATTGGGGTTGCAGGCTTGTCCTGGAGTGGATGCAGTTGAATTCCTGGAATTATCTCCAGTTTCTCTGGCAGCGAATTATACGGGGCCGTAGCTATCGTCATCTGATGCTACAGGACAGAACATAGGAGTATGTGCTAGACCTATATTTTTTAGTTTTCATATATGCTATCTAATTGATTTTTTGTTTTTTAATCTTAGTTTTACTTTTATATTTCACCTGGTTTTGACTACAAAAGAGGATCATTTCACCTCAGAAAATATATGGGATGGGTGATTACAATCATATGGGTTAACTAGAACTTTAACTGAATGCCCTAGTTTGGGAAATCTGGTCTTTGGAGGACCTGTCTGCTTCTTTGGCACTCTCTTTTTATTTTTCACTTGGAAGTTTTAAAGTTTTTCATATTTTTTGGAGGTTATAGCCTCTCTTGATCATAGAGAAAAGCCTCTTTGCGTTGTAGTACAAATAAATAGAATCATGTGGTTCTCCTTTCAGGCCTATTGTTGCAAAGGCATGCTCGTGCGCATTCAGATTCAGTGAGACTGTTCTCTCTCTAAAATTACCTGGTATAGTAAGTTTATGAACGAGGGGTTTTTTTTTTTTAAGTTTCCAGAGTTCTCTTTATTCTGTTAGCTTGCATGTGTTCGGCTTAATTTACTGCATTGTGAAATGCTCAAAAACTTTGCAAAACTGCTTATTCCTGTCTTGAGTATTAGTTGATTTTCTAATACTTTTGTTGGTTTTTACTACATGCAGATGCCATTGAAATCTAAAATTTCTAATTTGTAAAGGAATTTTGGCAGACTAAGGTGTTTCCTTCTCCTCTTGCGTTGATTTCCATTTACATCTGTTAACTACAGTGATTCCATTGTGTAGTTAGTTGCATGACAAAATGCTAGTGATTAGTGATGCCATAATTTTTCGTCTGTGCCCTGCTGGTAACCATGACTTCCATTTCAGCCTGTTCCTGCAACAGTAAGAGCACAGCAATACACGGCAGTAATGTTGGTTTCTTGATGTGTAGGTTGGATCGGGCAAACTCTTATTTTTGTACTGACGTCCGGATCCCAATAACTAGGATACATTTCGCATTCAGAGAAGACTTTCGGTGTATAATGAGGTGAGTCTAAACTGACAACAGACCTCGCTCTACATGAAACATTTACAAATTAGACATTTCAAACCCTAAGGAATTCTGTCAACTGTTGGATGTCAAAGAAGATATAGGTAGTGTAGAAGATACATGTTTTAGCTGGAATGCGTGTATTTATTCTCTGTATCTCCATGAAATATAGACTACAATCTGCTCTTGGGGCCCTCCTTTGAGTATTTTTTTCAAATAAAATGCCTCATATTGTTCTGTAACCATGAATGATTTTCTACCAAAGACCATCCCCTGTTTACAATTTAGATTGTCGTGATGCAGGGGCATTTCACGTTAGATTTTCTAGACCACCCCCTTTTCATCTCGGCATTTCATAAGTGATCATGATTTCTACTTCATTTCGGATTATTATTATTATTATTATTATTATTATTATAACAAAAATCCGAAACCTAATTTTGAAAGATCTTATGGCTGAAATTCCTCTCGTGGGTATCATGTCATTCGACCCCTGGCATGGGGCCAGCCCCAGAGATCAAAGTCCACGAACCCGTGCTATTGGCTTGATTGCATAATGCAGCTTATCATTTATCTCCAACTTTTAAAAATTTTTCAACTGTCATAATTTGTAGCAACCACTAAAGCAAAAACAAATTTATCTATCTTATTATTGTCACATTTCAGTAAAGATGGTTGTGATCGGGGTAATGCAGTTCTCATGGCTATGATAGAAGAGTTCGTCATTAATTACTGTGGTTACTATGTGGGGTGGATGGATGTTTCCTGGTTTTTCTCCGAGGAGGTCCTAATTTCAATGCGAATTGGCATAAAAACATCCCTAATTTCATCTACCTAACTGGGACACATTGTAACTGCAAAAATGCCGGGTTTCACGGCTTTAGAAGAGTAAACTGAATCATTTGTTTTCATGGCCTAAATGACCTTTGTGTCAATCAGTCGAAGAGTGGAGTAGCTTTATAGCCCTTTTCTGCTCTGTTACACATGGTGCTTTAGCTTTGCTTTGATGCAACATTAATGGGGTCCTGCCTCTGTCTCTGCCTCTGCCTCTGCCTGCCTCGCTGATTTTTGGCGGGTTAAATTACGTACTATCTACGCATACGTTACTAAGCCGTAAATTGCCTCCAAATTCTGTGGTTATAAAACAACCATTGATTAGCTAGCTGTAAGAGAACACAAGTTCCTCAAGAATCAAACATTTTTTCACCGCAATCCTTAGCGCAAATAACCCAAAAGCCCCATGTTTTTCATGGTTGAAAGATGGAACAAGTAATATTTGGAAAAGCGTAAACTGGAATACGAAGAGAAGACCGGAGAGAGGTTTATGTTACAGTGATTGACAGCGGATTGCCCGGTAGGTTGGGTCTACTGCACACTTACTAGTTGCGTTGTTTTTTAACGTAATTACGCGTTCTTCTTTTTTAACCTCACAGCTTCGGTAGTTACCGTAACATAAAGTCAATATATTCCATTCCAGTAGCAAAAGGAGAACACTGCTTTCAATTCCTTTACAGTTTACAGTCACACTTGCTCTTTTAAGTGAGCCTAGCTAGTAAAGCTCCTTAGTTTAAACTTCGAACCCTACATTTGTTATCAGTTCCGAGTTCAGCTGAAAACTTCGCCTGTTTCCCTTCTCGAGTATCATCAGATCACTCAGAGGAATCCCAGTTGTTCAATTTCCGAGTAAGTGAAGCTATATTTACATAGCTAATAGCTGTTCTTTTTTTATTCATCACCTGGTGGCTTTATTTATTTAATGAATCATCTGCATGCATTCTGCTCTTTCTCTACTGTCATTAATCCATGTCTTCATGTTTTAATCTTCCATGCAAACTCTTTTTTCTGGTTCCGTTAACAGCATACCAATGTTGAGCTTTTTCGATGAGTAATTGCAGGAGCCAGAGAGAGAGAAAGAAGTGAACTTAAAGATGAACGGCTTAGAAAGGAGCAGGATGTGGAGGAATCTAAAACAAAGGCTAGGATGGAAGGGCATGGGCTGCTGTGGAGCCATCTGGAGCTTAAGAAATCAAACGATGACAATCATACCAGAAGAAGAAGAAGAAGAGGAAACCCACATGCAAAACCAACAGCAGCGGCAGCAGCGTCGTCAGGTGACTTCCAACACGGGGACAACTGCTTCAGGTATGAACCTGGCAATGGCATTACAAGCTGAGCGCAATCTGCGTGGGGAAGGAAATGTGGGTCCCAACAAGAATGCTGGAACTACAGTTAAGACGTTGATGATGTTGATCAAAGAAACGGACGGCGTCGATTGGAAGAAGAAAAAGAACGACTTTGGAGTTGGAGAAGGCAGCGATGCCTTGTGTTGCGTGTGCATGGAAAGAAATAAAGGTGCAGCTTTCATTCCTTGTGGCCACACTTATTGCAGGGTTTGCTCCAGGGAAATGTGGCTGGATCGAGGGTCTTGTCCTATTTGCAACCGTTCGATTCTTGAGATCCTTGATATCTTTTAAGATCATATCTACTTTTACTTCATTTATTTGTTTATTTTTGCCATAATTTCCCATATGTAAATCTAATTTAAATAAAATAAAAATTATTTTAATCATAAAATTTTATATTATTAATCTTATTACGTTGTAATAAAATTATTTAATTAATAAAATAAAAATATTAATAAAAAAATTTAAAATTTTATTATTTAATTAACATATTAATGTAATTTTTATTTACTTTTAAATTATAACGATCACCAATTTTAATGGCCAACGTAGGGATCGCGCGATATTAATAATGGGCCTGCTATCAACCAGGCCTACTAGAATCGGCCGGGCTTCTAAATTATTGGATCCTTCCCGTTTGAAATTAATAAGGGGTTTGGTGGGTCGTGGGGATTAGGTTTCTTAGACTAAAAGACTATTACAGTGTAGTTTTGACCTGCAAATATGGAAGCAAGATTTGGAAGAGTTGTGATAACTGGAGAAGAACGTTGACTGTATTTTGTTCTAACAGGAAGCTGTTACCATTCAAACAAGTTGACCGATTGTCAGTCAAATATAGAAGCAGGCAAGAGCATGTGGGTGCAATTGTCGGTCAGGTCACTTCACCTCTTCATCCTCCACCTCGTGCATTAACAATTCTAAACGTCCCCGTCACCGATATCAATTTCCCCTTGGGCTCACATGAACCGTCCTAAACCTTCCACCAAGCCATGGACAAACAATCAAATTTCCTCGGAATTTTCCTTTTGGTCCCCCTGGCCTTGCCTCATTGAATGCTATTTTGTCACAACGGTGTCAATAACAAGGATTAAGGACACCCCAAGTCTTCGTCAAATTGAGACAATGAAAATGGGACATTTTGCATGAAACTAAAAGCCAAATTGTCGTGTAATTTTCATCCACCAAAAAAAAAAAAAAATCAATATAAACATGTAAGTCAAGCCAAAATATTTAGAGAGGAGACGTCGACATTTTTTTTTTATATTTATCATGTGGGAATTTTTGTTCAAGGAAATAGCAACCACATGCTTTTTTTTTTTTTTTGGGTTAATTTAAAGGTGGGTGGTACTGAATTTTCTTTGTGAATATGTTTAAATAATGAACACACGAGAAAATTATTGATCAGCAGCCCCGAGCTATGAGGGCTGCCAATGGCGATGGATTTTAGTTTTAAATTTATGAAAAATTAGCCCAACATTACGTATGACATGACATGGGTTCTTTATGTTTGAATGCTTTTCTTTCAAATTGCAAGCCTCCACACCTTTACTAATAATAATAATAGTAAGAATTGAATAAATTTTTAAGTCAATATCTATATTAACATAGTTAATACAATAAATTTATTAAAAAAAAGTCAACAAAATTTTATAAATTTTTTTATTATATTAATTAAATAATAAATTTTTTTAATTTTTTTATTTATCATTAATAAATAAATTTTTTATTTTATTAATAATTTTATTATATCAATTATTCATAATTACGTAATAAAATTATTAAAAAACACACGAAAAAATTTTTATAAGTATTTATTAATTTAATTGATAAAATTTAATTTAATTTCTACATATCGTCATCGTCATGCGTGATGCATTTAGCATGACTTAGAAAAGAAAATCTATGCACCCAAAAAAAAAAAGAAAAATATTTAAAACATCACCTAATTTTTGAAGCAAGAATTTTCCGAGAAAAGACTGAAAAATTAGCCCAACATTACATATGACATGACATGGGTTCTTTATGTTTGAATGCTTTTCTTTCAAATTGCAAGCCTCCATGCCTTTACTAATAATAGTAAGAATTGGGTAAATTTTTAAGTCAATATCTATATTAATATAGTTAATACAGTAGATTTATTTAATCAATAAAATAAAAAATTTTTATTTATTAGTGTTGTAAAAAAAATTAAAAAATTTTATAAATTTTTTTATCACATTAATTAAATAGTAAAATTTTTTAACTTATCGTTATTTATTATTAATAAAAAATTTTTTATTTTATTAACTATCTTATTGTGTCAATTATACATGACTACGAGCGATAAAATTATTAAAAAATACATGAGGAGATTTTTATAGATATTTATTAATTTAATTGATAAAATTAAATTCAATTTCTATGTATCTATCGTCACGTGTGATGCATTTAGCATGACTTCGAAAAGAAAATCTATGCACCCAAAAAAGAAGAAAAATATTTAAAACATCACCTAATTTTTGAAGCAAGAATTTTCCGAGAAGAGACTGAAAAATTAGCCCAACATTACATATGACATGACATGGGTTCTTTATGTTTGAATGCTTTTCTTTCAAATTGCAAGCCTCCATGCCTTTACTAATAATAGTAAGAATTGGGTAAATTTTTAAGTCAATATCTATATTAATATAGTTAATACAGTAGATTTATTTAATCAATAAAATAAAAAAATTTTATTTATTAGTGTTGTAAAAAAAATTAAAAAATTTTATAAATTTTTTTATCACATTAATTAAATAGTAAAATTTTTTAACTTATCGTTATTTATTATTAATAAAAAATTTTTTATTTTATTAACTATCTTATTGTGTCAATTATACATGACTACGAGCGATAAAATTATTAAAAAATACATGAGGAGATTTTTATAGATATTTATTAATTTAATTGATAAAATTAAATTCAATTTCTATGTATCTATCGTCACGTGTGATGCATTTAGCATGACTTCGAAAAGAAAATCTATGCACCCAAAAAAGAAGAAAAATATTTAAAACATCACCTAATTTTTGAAGCAAGAATTTCCCGAGAAAAGGCAGAAACAAAATCATAAGAGAGAGCGTTTTTCTTTCTCGTTCATATTCAAGAGTTGACAAATTATTTTATTCTAATTCTCGTATCATTACTAGTGTTTGCTTTTTTTCTTTGCTTAAACTGCACGTTGTTAGCTTTTACCAATTACGATGACTTTAAGGAAGACCTGTCTGTGCTGCTGGGGGTTTAGTGGTGGTCTCCGATCAGATATGGCCTCGAACATTAGGTATTGTCTTGTAGGAGGAACCCCACAGACCAAATTATTGCTGCAGTGCTTTTCCTCCCGATTGGCTCTTGCTTCCTGCAAAACCCACTTGCTTTTTTCACTTCTACTTTTTGCAATCTTCAGCTGCATTGCTTTCACCATTATGAAGTATTAAATTAATATTTTGCTTCCTTCGTTGACTTAGTAAATGACAATAGAGAGTGCTTTTCACCCGACACCTCATCTAGTTAGCAGTACCTCCAGGCCAATTTTTTTTTTTTTTTTACTCTTTGTAATTAGTGTTAATTTAGTGTTATTTAACTTACTAAAATACCCTTTTCTCTTCCCCTTTTTTTCTCTCTGTAATTAGTGTTATTTGTGTAATATTGGTTGCTTGATTTGGACTAAACTAGCATGTTATTGAGATAATCGATGATTGATTAAAAAGGAACAGAGGTTGAGAATCTATCCAGCAACCGAAGTCAGATTCTTTTGCGGGAAATAACATCCTAGTCTTTGCATATTGCATTTTTATGAATTTTTAAAGTAGGGAAGAATTCTTTTATTTATATCAAATAAGTCCTCAGTTTATACTCAAATGATTAAATTAGTTTTATGATATTAAATTTTGACCATCGTAAATCATAAACTTATCCGATTACATTACACAACACGAAAGAGTATTTCAGTTATTTTCATAGAGTTTTAAGGACTTATTTGATACAAATTAAAAGCACACGCTTTTATTTAAGAAATTATAAAAATTTTCTCTATTAGTTTTCCAATAAATAAATAATTTGTTCATGTTTTGGAACTCATTTCTTAAATTAATATAATATAATGAATATTAAAAAATTATTAATTAATTAATATAATAATAAAATTTTTAATTTTTGAATATTAATAAATAAATTTATTTTATTATTACAGTAAAACAGCAAATTCAAAACTTTACTTTGCCAGCAAAGAAAAGCAAATCAAAGACGGCAAGAGTAGCACTAACGTAAAAAAAAAAACAATAAAAAATTAAGAATCGGATAGGATTTGAACAAACTAATGGTCCTAGTTCATTACAGCACGGTACCACGCTTAGGACCCAGAGGGGTAAGGGAGCAAGTGGAATGACTAAGCAACTTCCAATAATAACATCATTTTCAGACCAGCCAAACAAATTCCAGAAATATGGAGCAATGCAAGGAAAGTGGCAGCCTTTGTTTGGTCAAATTTTCCGAGAAAATAGTTGTTTAGCTTTGCCATCAAAGTGGGTCCAATGTAGTATAGTGCATCAAGGCAGCGACTGTTCAACTTTTATGAGAAATTTGGCCAAAAGTATGAATAATAATATCTGATGACTTTATTTATTATTTTTACGGCTTTGAAAAATATTCATTACTGCAGTTAAAATTCACTCTACCCCACTTCCTACCACCTTCTTTGCAGTGAATTACTGCTACGAACTCTCCTATAAATGCCATGCCAACCCCCACTCTTTCTGCATCAACACACACACAGACACACACAGCAGCTTGCTTGAGTCTCTAGAGAGATTGAGTAAAAAAGAATTCAGAAAAGAGGGAGAGGGAGAGAGAGAAATGGAGAAATTCCCAGTTATCAGCTTGGAGAACGTCAATGGTGGTGCTGAAAGAGCAGCCATCTTGGAGAAGATCAAAGATGCCTGTGAAAACTGGGGTTTCTTTGAGGTATATATCAGAATAATTAGTTCTTATTCTTTCTTATAAATTTGTAAACTTCCGTTTGCATTTTCTGATTTCGACATATAATATTGGTTTGTGTAGCTGGTGAATCATGGTATTTCGCCTGAGATGATGGACACACTGGAGAGATTGACAAAAGATCACTACAGAAAATGTATGGAGCAAAGGTTCAAGGAACTCGTTGCAAGCAGAGCTCTTGAAGGTGTCCAAACTGAGATCAATGATATGGATTGGGAAAGCACTTTCTACGTTCGTCATCTTCCTCAGTCGAACATCAATGAAATCCCAGATCTCGATGATGAATACAAGTAATTAACTTTTAACTACAGTTACCGCAAGTAAAAGCTTCCATTTCTACTGGCTAATCATTTACATACAGTACTTAATGACAAATATTATAATGATACTTGCAGGAAGGTGATGAAGGAATTTGCACTGAAACTAGAGAAATTGGCGGAGGAACTCTTGGATTTGTTATGTGAGAATCTTGGATTAGAGAAAGGGTATCTGAAAAAAGTGTTTTATGGAGCAAAAGGTCCAACTTTTGGCACCAAGGTCAGTAACTACCCGCCATGCCCGAAGCCAGATTTGATCAAAGGTCTCCGGGCTCACACCGACGCCGGCGGCATCATCTTGCTCTTCCAGGATGACACAGTCAGCGGCCTCCAGCTTCTTAAAGATGGCCAGTGGATTGATGTTCCTCCTATGCGCCACTCCATTGTTGTCAACCTTGGTGACCAACTTGAGGTACATTGCGTTATTACGTAATTTTATTAACATTTATATTTTGTAGTACCAAATTCAAGTACAAGATGTGACAAATTATATTTGCTCGATGAATTCATTTGCAGGTTATCACCAATGGAAAATACAGGAGTGTGGAGCACAGGGTGATTGCTCAGACAGCCGGAAACGGCCGTATGTCCATTGCTTCATTCTACAATCCTGGAAGTGATGCTGTCATCTTTCCAGCCCCGGCATTGCTGGAAAAAGAAGCAGAGGAGCAGAAACAAGTTTACCCTAAATTTGTTTTTGAGGACTACATGAAACTCTACACTGAACTGAAATTCCAGGCCAAGGAACCAAGATTTGAAGCAATGAAGGCAGTGGAAACAAGTGTCAATCTGGGTCCAATTGCTACAGCTTAAATATGTAGTGTGTTGGGAGTGGTGTGAGGAAAATATAAGAAGTTAAAGGAAAGTTTATGAGTTTGCTTCTGGAGAAGTCTCATCTTGTTATAAATAATAGCTGATATCATCAATTTATTATTTGTAGACAGTAACAGGTGTTCTTTATCATACTAAATAAACCTTCACTTCTGTATGTTGTAAATCTCAGAGACTGTTCCTTGTTTTGTGTACTTTCGGTCCATTGAACTACCATCGAAGTAGAAGAAATCATTTTATTTTCTTGAGAATCATCCTCTGATTGGATGACATTGGAGTCTACAGAAGAGTTTGTTCTCGATGGTAGCAGCAACTTGAAGTTAACCCACATAAGCATTCAACCAATCTAATTAGTGGAGAAGCTAATCATTCAAGTAGAGACATAATTAAAGAATGTTGTCCAAAGTTAAACTTAATCATAATATCTGGGTTCCTTTTGGAAAGATCGACAACCCCACAAGAGAATTAAAAGCATAAACATATCAGCAAAGCACTTTTCGTGGATCAGAAAGCACTTGCAGTCGGCCAACTTTTCTTTCATTTCATTGCTTATTGTCCGTTAGGTAAAATAACAGTGAGTCTAGTAAGGATGGAATCTCTTGAATTAAAGAGTGCTTCAAGATTTTACCAGATACATTAGAATCACAATCAAAGATCAAATCGACAAGTTATCATGATTAGATTGTACGACAGAGATTTTTCTCGACTGTGGTAGACCTATCTCATCCAAATCTCTCCAGAAAACGTTACAGCTTAGTAATATATAATTCTTTTTCTTGAAAAATTTTATTATTAAGGACAAGAAATCTGAGCGGCGAACATGTTGCAAACCAGACATGAAGATCTACAATTAATTTTGATAATTTCTAGAAAATTTAATCTGTTCAATAGTTGAATGGTTTATGCTTGTTTCAGTAATTTTGCATTCAGAATAGGGACGGGGGAGCGTGAACTCTCTGGAACTATAACTACCATGTTCTTATTTTATTTCTCCTTTCAGATTCTTGTACTTGGAGTTGTTAAAATTATGCATCGTCCTTTCCTCGGATACAACTCATAGTGTCAAGGAGTTTGGAATCTTGCATCAAATGATTCAATGATCACAGCTTACCATTTACTAGTCAAATGCATATTAAATTATGAATCGTTCTTATTTATCTTCTCAAATAGATAATGATTGTAGAACTTTACTGCACAGATTAATTTCAAAGCCCCACAAATCCAAACATCTGGTAAACAGATCCTGTATCCACAATCCGGCTGACAAGATTAGAAAAAAAAAAAAAAAAAAAAAGTTTTCAGCCCCAGCCTGGCTTTGACTGCACTATCTGTATAGGGAAGGCAAGACGTAGACTCAAGAAGCCTAAAACTTGTACGCAGAACAGAGCGGTTTATGAGTGCCATTTCTGTACACATCATAGTCCTAAGAGAAGTACTCCAGCATGCTAAGAGATATATCGTCCCTACCCAAGGCAAAACCATCTTTGAAACCAGTTTGAGGTTTACCAGAAATGGCCAGAGCAGAGAATCCCCTTCCTCCTCCGTGAAAACAAAAATTATTTGGATGAATCTGAGAGTAATTATGTCATAACTGATGCAGAAAAAACTACGAAGTGCTTCATCCAAAAGGAAGAGAAATCCTGGACTTTCAGAAAACCATGTAAAAATCGACAATATGTAATTTTTTTGCGGGACAAAAACTTGGTCGGGGAACATGCTGTAAGCTCGACATTAAGATTTACGATAAATTTTTTGATTCCTAGAATATTGATTGTTCCAAGAGTCAAGTGGTTTCTGCTTGTCGCAGTAACTTGGCTTCAGAATATAATAATAGAATTGGCAAAGGTCCGGAACTGGAATCTGGACTATCGTATTTTATATTTTATTTCTTTCTTCAGATTCTCCAACTCCACTTGTTAAAATTATCCATCTTCAGTTGTTCAGATACAATTCATAATATCAGGGGTTTGCATTAAATGACATGATAATCACAGCTTAGCAAATTGATAATCCACGCAGAATTTTGTTATGGTGTGGCTTCCGTCTAAATGTTGTCAGGACTCAGGTTGATTGAAGATGACTATTGCTTCATATTACCAACTCAAACTTACTGTTAACTTTTAATCCATGACTGTTATATATAACTAATGAGAACTTCGTATTTACCAACCAGTTTATAAGTTGTGCATTCAAAGTTAAATTGAACAGCAACAATTTCAAATGGAACATGATACATGCTTATCTGCAACTCATTGAGAAAAGGTAAGCGACAGATGCACACAACATGCATAAACTACAACAGAAAATTTGAAGTTTAACAATCAGAACCACTGTGTGGAACTTTGCTTCCAAAAGGGTTCACTAGCTCAGAGTCAAATTACAATACGAAGATCAAAAGATGGCTCTTCTACAACCAAAATTTGATTGATTATATTTTGTGCAACAATTACCAATGATCTGCAACGGTAATTGTTGCTTATGGACAGACTGTTGGGTAACAGAATATGCCAATGTATATGCTTTTTATTATATCCAGAAGAATGAAAAAAGAAGAAGAATAATTCCTCTGCCGCTGAAATGCAATCCGGGAACTCATCTCGTTTTCCTATATTATTCTGTAGCAGGACCTAAGATTCTCGTGCCTATAATGAAGAAAAAAAAAATGCAAAAGCAATAAAACACAAGTGGTTGTCTACCTCTTCAAGCACGAAAATGACATTGGTAGATGCTTCACGCTAGAGATATCAAACAACTCCATAAACCTCTGATCAGAAACTCTAGCTTTGGCAGCTGCAAATCGCTGGTACTCATCAAAGACAGACGAGAGACACCACCTTTGCAATTTTCTTAAGCATCCGACAAGACAACCAGTCCGATGCTGTACACAAAAAAAGGGGCCATGTACAACTCAGAATGTTGTCAACTCAAAGTCAGGTATGAGTAAGTATGAAAAGAATAAATTATTTGCACACCTTCCCCCGTTTACAATGAATTAAAACTGGATGATTCCTTACATCTGCATTGCAGAAATCTTACGGTGAGCATAAACAAATTCCTAAATGATACCATTCTATTTCAACAAAAAACGAGGAGTAATGATTTCGTAATACCAAGGAGAACTTTAAGTGCTTCACGAATCATATCCTCTGGGATGTTTACAAAAGGCTCCTACGTGCACAAGAATTAACATTAAAAAACCGTTCAAATTATAAATGGATTACTTTTGTTGTTCATATTATCAGATACAGTACAGCTTTTCACTACAACTCACTACCAGAATCACAAACATATCAATCTGGATCAATTAAACTTAATAACCTAGATGCAATGCCACATATAATATAATTTAACCAACTACAGGATCAAACAGCTCAATTATTGCATTCTATAATGGCCATTTCAATAGCAAATGCTTGTTGATACTGATATTCTCTATGCTCAACCAAAACTTATGTTAGAGACGAACCAGCATACTACGTTACCAACTCCAACTGTCACTACAATCTTGCTGCTTGTTTTTCAACATCAGATGATCACAAACACGCTTAATGAACAATACAGCTGGCCTCATTACAATGAAATGACATGATTCTGCATTAAAATCAGTTAGGTAACACTTCATTTCTCATGTCATTGATGCCCATGATGATCTTTTTATAAAGGTCCTTTGTCAATATCAAACCTCCCAGAACCATCCCTCAGTCTGACATTCTTGCTAGGATCATATGAAATATGAGACTTTTAGTAGGTTTCTTATAATGCTAATGCGGTTGTCCATGATCATATATATGTTGATATATATCCAGCAGAAATATACAGATTTCAATATTCTCTTTATGTAGTGTCCTCAAAGTGCAGCAAACAGAGCATGGTCTAAATAAGTGTGTTCACGTCAACCACCAGAAAAAGCAAAAACTAAGTTGTGAAATACACTATTGTTTAGAATTTTTCAAATGTATATGCATACATTTAAACACATACCAAGGCTCACACCCAGCATGAAACTCTGTCAAGCATTTAGGCCAAGTACAAAGGAGAAATATCTTAGCAAAGTCAAGAGAATCAAATTTCAAACTGGAAAGATATTTAGCTATGATCATAGCTTACCACTATGAAAGCCATCATTACTGAATCCGGATTAATAGACATAGGAAGCTACTAAAACCTCAAGTGAATGCATTATAGCTCAGATCACACGCCAATGCAATGATATTTACATGGAAATATTAACAGACCAGATTTTGAAACATGCAAATTAGGACATCGGATGTCATATTTGTCGATATCAAGGCAAAATATTTGCAACTTTCAACAAAGCAAAAGCTGCACTATATACATGTGACAAGAAGGGCGAGGAGGAATTGGATGAAATATCAGCATATGCGATAGACTAAATTCTACTTGCACCACCATGAGTCATAAAATTAAGGGTCAAAGGAGAAAATACAATTTTATTGCTTCAAAAACAATCTAGAGAGTGATCTTGTTTCCCATTCCAATTATATATAGAAATTTTTGTATCTTCGTGAAATGCATAGCTACACAAATTATAGGGGCTACCACATGTAAGCAATCAATCTGATATAAAGCGTATCAACTACAACTACCGGAGTATTGTCAAGTGTGTAATTAATGAATTGACAGAATGCAATAATAGAGGTTGTAAAGTATCCTAGTGATACTTTAATAATGCCATGACATAATAATATCAATTAAGACATAGTTAGATATTAATAAAGCAGAATTATATAACCGACCTAACTATCACCAATTGCCAACATAAACAATACCGAAAATACAGTAAAAGACCCCTAACATCATTAACCTTTCTTTTTATTGGTTAAGACCACGAAAGGATGAATCCATATAATTTTCAACACTCAAAAAGCTACACCAAATCAAGACAATTAAATCAAAAATTGGTAATTAGCAGTTAAAACATCTAAAGCTCTCTAATCATCCTAATTATCCGTACACTCAAAAATAAAAATATGTAAACTGACAATCAAAAAATGAACACAGATAGGCAAAATTTAGCCGCAAAAATTGATCTTAGTAGTAGACTAGAAACCTGAAAAAGTCTGTATATGATCAAATTATTGCCAGCAAAAACTAGCTTAGAACAATGAACCAAAGGAAAAAACAAAGAGAAAATCCTACCTTGTGACCTTCAATTCCAAACTGAAACAGCCTAATCCCATTGGACTTAAGAAACTCCATATTGGCATCTGGGTACGGCTCCGGACACAAATATCTACATCATCAAAAACCAAAACAAAACCCGACAGTTCATCAGTCTCCTTGCCAACCCCACAAAGCAGCCACGCTAATTACAGAAGCAAATCACAGAAACAAAGAGATGAAGAGAAAGAAAGCGCATGCAGCCAACTTAAGTTAGGCTGATAAAAAAGCAACTCTTTTTTCATCCATTTATCCGTTCTCTCTCAAAGTCGGAACACTATCTAAAGTTTATAACGCAAACGAAAAGCAAGCTTACATGATGGAGCGAAGACGAAGCGTTTGGAGAAAGGAGAAGTTGGCGGAGTCTGGAAAACCAGACCTGAAGATGCCATTATCAACCATCGAGAAGTTCAGCGGAGGAATAAGACTGAGGTCATCTCCGGCATGGGGTGGAGATACCGCCGGGTGGGAGGAAAGGTCAACGACGGACGCAACTTCAATGGCCCTGCACATATCTTCTTTATGTGGTTCTAGAGTTATTTGTTTGGTTGAATTGTCTACTTTCATTACTTTACGAAAGCAAGAAGAAAGAAAGAAAGATATTTGTGGGATTGGGATCAAGAAGAATGCGAAGTGGGTTCAGATACTGCAACCCTTTTGACAGTTAAAGAGAGAGAAGATGTGAGAAATGGTGGCGCTGGCAGTTAGAAGAGGTGGTGGTGATCGTGGGATTATATAGAGGCATTTTGGGTAGTAGAAAAGAAAGAGACGGCAGGCATATTTATTTTTATTTTACTAATTAAAAAATTAGGGTTGAAAAGTGAAAAGTTGGAAATTTAAAGAACTGAACTCAACTGAACTTCTCTGGTCTGGTAATGAACAAGGAGAAAGGAGACTTTCACACGCGCTCTACTTAGCGCGTCGTGACAAAACTCTTTCTCTTTCACGAGTGTGCATGACTTGGAAGCACTTTTCCTGTTTTCCATTTGTTCGGGGTTTCGAAAATTGATTTTTCTTTTTATAAAAAAATTATCATTAATTTTTGTATTAATACTAATATTTGATAATGAATTAAATATATTGAATTGAAAATTTAGTTAAATTACTAATAATAATAATAATTATTATTATTATTATTCTAATATTAATATATATATGATTAACTTGCAATTAGCATAGCAAAGCATGGAATGTTTGGGAAGAAAGGGACGTGTTCCCAAATACCTAGACCTGCGCGTGTTTCTGGCATGTCACTCGCTCACCGTCCAATTTAACGAGTAATGTTACTCTACGGCCAGCAGTCGCGTAGAACCGAACAAATCGGACAGTGGAAAAGTCGGGAGCATGAATCAGAACCGCACGTCTTGAGTACTTTGGTTTTATAACATTTTGTATTTTAAATTTGAACCTCCCTTTTCATGCTTCTTGGAATCAAGTGGGGCCCAAAGGAAAGATGGGTGGTTGTTCGGTCCACAGTAGATTTTTTTAATTATGAGAAAAAGGATAATGGAAATAAAAAAATATTAATAAAGAAAAGGTGGAAAACAGAAAGATAAAAGAGCAGAGAGCACATTCTGAAGAATATGCGGGGAGAGAATGCGACGGTGTGATTGGGATGCGAGACTCGTCACGCCACGTACTTTTTTGTACTAATTCCACGTTGGAAAGTTCATATCCCAACCCAACCCAACCCAACACGACGGAACGGCTTTTGCTTTCTTCTGTCACGCTGCTGTTAGCGTTGGCTGTCTTTCGCTCAATATTCGTCAATCCGACACGGAAATTTATAAATTTAAATTAATATAAAATAATATTATTATTAAATAAATATTATAACACAGATAATTATATAAATTTTAAATTTAAAATTTTTAATATATAAATTCATTTATAATAAATTAATTATTTAAATAATTATATTATATTAATCAATTTAAAATTTTTATTATTTAAATGTTTATTATTTGTTAAAAAAATTAAAAAATTAAAAAAATTTAGAATAAATTACTTTTAAGTCATGTATGTTTTACTTCAGTGCTTTTCACTTAAGTCAAGATTTAGTTTAATTCGTTGGAAAATTGGCTGACACCAAATTGGATTAAGTTGTCTAGGTCAAATCGGTTGGATTAGTACGGGCTTAGAGAAGGCTAGATTTACTACAGGCGGTGGTGCGTTTGGTACAGGAACAACATGGGGACTGGATTATCCTATCCGTTACACCAAACAGGCTCTAACAATGAAGAATGTGGGATGGCAGCTGCTGCTGCTGCTGCTACTCCGCTGAATTGACCCGACCATCCCATCTGTAATCAAACAAAAATTCAGAAGAGGAACATGGGCTGCCACCTGTCACTGCCAGCGCCACCGCCAGCCGCAAGGTTTGAATTTTTTGTAAACATGAAAAAAAAAAAAAGGATTCTTTATTAACTATTAATTATTAATTAATGACACGGTCAGGCAGCTTAATTGGCTCCCATACAGATTTTGCTGACGTGTAATTTCTTGTCCTACTTCAAACATGTATATGTTCCTGTCCGAATTTTGTTTTTGACGTTTCCAGGTTCTACCAAACCCCATTATCTGTGCATTATTGATTATTAATTTTGCAATTATTATGTTGGAATGGAATATGCAGATAATTAGAAGATTCGTATTCCGGATACCCAACTTTTCGGGTCTTTCTTGCTTTATAAAGGTAATTAATTATACAGACGATTAAAGTACTGAGAATGCATGCGTCTTAGTTAATATAAAGTTAGAGAGTTCGTATGCTTGTTGATTAGGCAACTAGCTAAACCATACAATGTAATCTCTTCAAAAACTATTGAGTCAGCTTCTTTTGGAAGCACTTTACAAACAGGGTTGTCATCATTCATTACTTCACAAGCACTTAATTCCACCTATGCCCGTCAATTCATCATTCAACTTTCAACTTTCAACTTTCAGCTTTCTACTTCTCGTCTTTCTTAAAGGGAAAAATATAAGATGTTCGATATTCAAATTCAATTTGGCATCTGCATGTACTGTAATTGGTCCCCTAGCTGTAGCTAGTGCACTGCGCTATTTTGTTGGCTCATATTTAATGTCGGCAACAAAGAATTTGCCGCACCACCACCACTACTAATCTTCCCTTAATTAATTAATTGATTTATAAAAGTAATTAATTAAATAATATGTGATTTGCAGATCTCATAATCTTTCTGGGTGGATCGTTTGTTCTGCTTTTGAACCCGAAATCAGAGTGAATTACCGAAAGCAAGTCAGACCGTTAAAAGCTGGAGATTAATTAATTAAATAATCAAACATCTACTTAATCCGTGGCTTGTCCTTTTCTAACAGTATGTGTATGCAGTGCTGAACCCCAAGACCTAGACTCTTGCTTCTCTTTTCGAACAGAAGGATGAAAATGGAGCCAGAACGTGGAAGGAATGGTTACCCACATGTACAACAGAACCGACCAAAGAAGATAAAAACTGAATCAGCCTCCGAAGACATGACTCTTGCAGTCTTGCTTGTCTAGTCTATTCTATTATATTCTATTCAAACAGAAGCCGATAATATTTGAATAGAGAGGAACAGCTGGCCATTGTGCTGCGTTTCGCGAGAGAAATGTCGACACTGTGTATTATTGTTACAGGCTTACCGAACAATTTTGACTCTGCATGCATGGTCAATCAAAATCTTTTATATTCATCGACTTCTTCGATAATATTATTCACAGTCAAGTGCCGCCGTTTATAATTATCTGCTTTGCTTAAGAAATTGAGGCATGACTTTAGTTTGTTGTGGAAACGGGTTACATGTGGTTTTGCACGCAAAGCCAGTCTGCATGCTTTTGACTTTGAGCAAAGACGGGGAGTGCATGTTTCATGTGAATCGCTTATTATGGAGGATTCTTGCATGAGCAATGAGTTTCGTAACAAGTTTGCCAAATGAGTCATGCTTCATCAGCTGGCTAAGCTAGCCGGACCAATTTTAATTAATTAGTTAATTAAATAGATAATGAAGAGATAACGTTGAGTTTATTTGTTGATTTCCCATAATTAGCGAACAGATTGAAGTCACTAATTTCGAGTTGTCAGTGTCATCAACGCAACGAGGAGACCATGATTTTTGGAAGCCCAATTGGGTTAGGCTGAGGTGGGGGTGTGATGTTTCAGCCTTTCAGGCCCAAATCAGATTTTAGGAAACTACGTGAATTGACCGAAAAGACAAGCACCAAATATTGGGAAAGTGGACCCGTCGGTATTAAATTGAAGGGAGTAGACGGAGACACTGACATGGGATGACGGATGAAATTCATGATGACTTGTTATAAAGGTTTAATGTCTGTGTTCTGTCCTGCTGCTGGGCTGATGGAAATGTTTTCAAGTATTTCTGTAAAATCCATTTTTAATTTATACCACAACAGAGAAGAAAAGGTAGAACTCTCAGAAGTTTCACGCCAAAATGATAAATTAAAAGTGAAAATTAATGTTTGTATGCATATACAGCTTTATGAACAGGGTGAAATGTTTCTTACCTGCAACTGCTTGCAGCATTAAATGAGGAGGAGGCCCATATCTGAGATTGACTTCACAATGCAATGCAAGGCAGGGCCCTCAAATTTCTCAGACTGCTGCCCGGACTGCATATTTCTAATTATTACACAAGACATCAATGGAAATTTATTGGGTCTTTTTTTTTTTTTTTGTTTTATATGAATTTGGGAAAATGGAGAGGGGAACAAAAGGAACAGTCAATGAAGGTTAAAACTTGTTGGCATAGACCCTTTTGTATCTAAAATCGCAGCCTAGGGTTTTGTTTATGTCATTTCCCTTTCTGACTGTTACTCATGCAGAAAACAAACAAGCTAGTTGATCAATCCCATTCGTTGCCTGCTCTCCTTTGAAATTCAATGGTCAAACAAGCCCTAAACATTGATTTCTACCTTCTTTCTTTGTTGATGATAAGAAATAATACATGCCCTGATCACCAAATTGTAAACGATTTTGGAATTCATTAACAAAAAGGAAGTTTTTACTTTCGAATGCCAAGAAAACAGAACTCTCATTATTCATCCTTCCTTCCTGCTCTCCTTGTTTGGAAAATGACATATCAACCCTCCCCTTTTGGAACAGCCAATTATACCTTAGCTTTTACTTCTTACGTACAGAAAGAGAGCGGGCTAGAACACTGCAGACTTCTGATTATAAATACCTACACCAATCCATACCATCTTCGTCATATTTTCTAGCCACTGTTCAACCAAATGGTCAAAATCCCCAGAGCCGATTTGCCTACACTGTGCTTCTCTCGTCCATTTTATTTGTCATAGCTAGCTAGCCATGGCTCGGTTGGCGCATGGAACTCTTCTTTTCGTGGTAATGTATTACTTCATTCTTCGTATAGGTCAAAAACGAAGTGCAACAGAACTCCAAGCAATGATGTAGAATTCATGGCGATATCTCTCCTGAGCTTATTCTTCTTATGTCTCTTCTTTTTTTCTTTAAATCTTACGAAAGTCGTTTGAGTTTTCTTGACCTTGCAAGTCCAAAATATAGTGATTTCGGTCCGATTACTCTCTTGACACTCTAAAGTTCGTAGGAAAAAAAGAATTTTTTTTTTTTTTTGTATTTGGTGTTGAAATTTATTCTCTATTTTCTCTTCTTTTCTCTCTGTTCTAGTCCGCATAATCAATATTTTCTCTCATTTTCTTTCTATTTCACTTTATCTTTCATCTATTTTTCATTTTTTATTGTATTTATTGTGAATATTTGATGAATAAACTTTGCTTCTCGTGGGATATATTTAATGTTTGGAATGAATAACATTTATTAGCTCGAGATATATTTATATATATTTGGTTTCTGTTTAAGATATGAGTAGTGAATAGTTTTTGTGAATATTTCTTCTTCCTCAGACTCAGACAGTTTACCTTTATATATATATATATATTTTAATATTTCATAAAGCATTAATAGGAAGCAGAGAATTACGACGTTAACGCTGTCATCTCAAAACCTACAATGGAAACTGGAGAAATGCCGCACCCAAGCCTGCGGCTTCTTTTCCTACGTCGTTCGTGCTCAGTGAGCTAAGGTTACGGAGAAATTCATTAGTTGTTTACAACAACAAACAGCCTTTCTCAGTTGAGACACACATATTAAAATTATGTACCAGAAGTAATTAACATACGATAAGAAGATTATATTGTGTATATGCATGTGTTTTAACTACTCTTAGAGGCTGAAACGAGGGTAGGAGAGGAGAGAATGTTCCAAGCAGAATTAATTATGGACTGCATTACAGTGAAGGCTAGGCTTAGGTAGGTACAACAGCAATCAACAGTTAAATGCTACAACATGCGCCTCAGCGGCCCGTGTACATTTAATACATACAAATTGTAAAATTTACAGAACCCATGGCTTACGCATCAGCTTTTAATTTCACACCTAATTGATATCTATACAAATTATAACCATCGGACTCCGACAACTCCTCGGGAGATAATTCCCAACAATTTCCTCATTTTCTGGATTATGATTTTGCTTTTCTTGCTCAAATTCACGCTGCAAGTACGAGAACTTTTATCGTTCCTTGACTGTTAGCAGTCAGCATTGTAGGACTATCACTCTTCCAACATACAGCACTGATGAAGTAAGATCCTGCATCTTCATCAGTGTCATCCACATCAGGAGAACCAAATCTATGCCACGTCACAGGCTTCGAGATCTCCTGAGTATCGGTTCAAAAACTAAGGTTAGCTTCAGGGAAAAAATACTTGGAATGTATAAAGATTGGCTACCATGAATATTCTAACCTTATGGTAGACATATACTTCATTTGTTTCACTGCCGCATGCAATGTATTCACTATTTACTGTCAGACCAACAAAGTTCTTCTCATTTGTGTGGCCTCTGAAGGTGCGAACCTGTAAACATCACTCAGAAACTGAGTTGAGTCATACAATTTAGTTTTCCCATATTCTTTGAATTCAAGCAGCAAACATTAAGAAGTGCTGCAAATCATAGCATTTAAGTTGATAAAAGGCACACGCCTAAAAGTACTCGTTCAGCAGCATGGGGAGTTTACAAATCCCTACCAGTGAACGACTAAAATTGGGTTACACATCTAATTTCCTTTTCATTAGTTGACTTACGCTCAATAGTTCGCTTCTGTTGGTTTTATTATACTCTTACTGCTTCAGAAAACCAAACTGCTAATAAGGATGCAAGCCTAAAAGCTAGTTTTTGACTCAAAATGACAAAATCATAACCCAACTGATATTGTTGTTTGAAGCATGGTGTTACTCACTGGCAAGTTATCCTTCACATTCCATAATCTTAGCGTGCTGTCTGTAGAAGCTGAAGCCAGCTCATCATTGGACAAGAATTTCACATATGAAACAGCTTTCTTGTGCCCAGTGAACACATGCAGTGGTTGGCTGATGTTTCTTAAATCATAATAGTGGATGTGATGATCGGCCGAACCAACCTGCAAAAGGCCAGATGGTTGGGAAAAGATACCACATTATTGTAACTTTCAATAATGACAAGCTACAATATAGAAGAATCTAAATAAAATGCAATTGTTTTTTCAACCTCTTCCTTTGAAAGTAAACTAGAAAGCTTTATTGTTATTTCAACAAGCTACCTACAATTATGCACTCCAATAATCACATTAAAATTTTTCAATAACAATGAACTCATGATTTGCCTTTCCCAAACACTTAGGACTCCAAGAATTGGAGAGCAATATTCATAAACAAATTTGTGTTTAGAACTAGAATCATGGTTTCTTAGGCACATGGCTGTTGCACTGCACAATTTTACATGTGAGGTACAAGTCCAGATGAGCCCCTTGATGATCAAGTATTATGTGAAATACACAATAAATAAGTGTAATTACATATGCCTAAATATTTTTGAAAAAAAGGCTCATACCGCAATGTAATTACTAGATCCAGGATTATACTTCACGCAGCAGATATTTGCTTTCAGGTCAATGTTAAGAACGCTAGCTTCCTGCTTTGTGCACCAAACTTTGGCCTGATTATTATGTAAAAGAGAAATTCAACATATAGTTAGGCATTAGATCAACCAAAACTTGATTATCCGAAAAGTTTTTAGCAACATTGACTATGCATTGAAATTCTCCGCCTAGGCCAACAAGGCAGAAGGTCAATAGTGGATGTATGGACAGATAGAAGTAGACAACCATACACTTATTATATCCCTTTGCATTTTCCTTTAAATATGATGATACTTTTGCATCTCAGAAAAAAGAAGAAATGCTTGGTTCCAGATATGGAAACTAATTGAGTACCTTACAATCATCGCTACCAGATACAAGCATTGAGGGTTCTGTGTGTGAGAAATCAACACTCCATGCACGTTTTTCATGCTCTTCATATTCCATTACACTCTGCAGAGGGGTTCACATGTGTAATATAAACTAAATGTTATTGCAAAATGCTCATAACTAGAATAGTTAAACTTGAAACATGAGAAGAATGTCCACGGAAATAACAAGATTGAAGCCCTAATCACAATAATTATCTAATATAATTACCTGCTGAGTTGTTACATCCCAAACTGTAACTATCCCTTCATAATCGCTGCTAGCTATACAATTTTTTGAAAATTTATTCCAACTCAAGCAACTAAGTTTAGAACGTGTTGACATGTCCACAACAGGACAATGTACATCTGCAGGTACGCTCACAACCTGGAAAGCAAGCATATTTGCAATGATCAGCCAACTAACTAAAGATAAATGAAGAAAGACCAATGTTATTGCATAACCACCTAGATCAAACTGAAGAGAAAAACTCCAACATGGATGTTCCACCAATCATTATGAGGGAAACACTAGTAACAGCCAGATGTTGACAACAGTTTGCACGTAAATGCAAAAGCATAAAGAAGGATCATTAAAACAAACTTTTGCCGAGGGATGACCGGATCATGCATGGGAAAGTTCCTTCAAATTGAAGTCCTATCGTATTTATAGGTATAAATGCACTCAAATTAGTTACCAAAAAGGGGGAAAAAACACTATAAGAAGGCATGTATATATTAATCAGAGAATTTTGACAATTTAAAATCAATCAAACAATATTGTTGACCCCTGTAACTGAAATATACCTTATACCTGCTTTCCCAGCCTTTTTGTGTATAATTGATGGCAAACCATTACCATATGATTAGAGAATTAGGGAAAAACTTATCTTGTGCTAAAAAGTATGACATTGGTCATGGCTCTTAAGGATGTCTTTTATCTCACTTGTGACCAGAAACCCTTAAAATAATTAAAAGAAGAAGTAATAGACCCCAGTCAATCAAGATCTTACCGAAGAGAAGTCAAAGACCTTAATACGCCGGGAAACTCCGGCAGTTGCAAACAACTGGTCATCGCGATCAAATTCTATACTGCAATACAACAGAGTAAGTTGTCCAAGATTAAGAAGACTTGATCAATGTAGGTAGAAGACAAAGTAAATGCATGCATGTAGGAAGAGACAGAAGAAAGATACATCAAATGCTCGAGGTATGCAAATTCACTGATTTGCTTAAAAGAAATAATAAAAATCCAAAGTTTTGTCATCATCAAAAGGTTGAGAAATGGCATTCCCAATATGGGGTGGAAATACCATGCAAATTCACCCTTCCATCAGTTTGGTGGGCAGATTCTATCCCACTTACGATATATTTATGATAGGATAAGTCCAATCACCACATTATCATAGTTTTTTCCCCTCAAGTATATAAAATTCAACTCCATGAAGCCTCATCCCATACTAAGATTGGCCAATCAAATACTTGCCTTTCTACTCAACATGATATCATATTGTATACCAAAACTGTAAGCTACCATGCCTTGATTACAACTTGAATTTCTTGATATGTTAGTAGAAGACAAACACCAGAGAAGTCACTTTATTGCATTGAATCTTTAACAATTACTTTGCCTCAGGACAATTTAAAGTATTATACTTTAGTTAAATAGTATACGACAACTGAAACCATATAAATTATCCTATATATTTGAAATTAGAATAGCCTACCACAATCGAAAAAGAAAACTTTTTACTCACCTTGATACAATATTGGCTGAATGAAATATATCACCATGCCTAAGTTCAGCAATAACCCTCAGTCGACTGTTTCATGTACCGAAGAAAAACAGATAAATTACAGATTACGAAAACAGAATGATAATACATAGATATTATTTCAACTATGGAATGAAAATCAGCATCTATACCTGTAGCGAGTAAAAGTAGTTAGCACAGACTGAAAATCTGCAAGACCTGCATTATAACCCTCCCTGTGTATGACGCCTTTATCACTCTCTTGTTTAAAATGTGGCTGGTTTGCCGACTGATGCCGCTTTTGCAGATAACAATCTTGTAGGTCATTGAACTGCAGCAAGGCAGAAAACAATGAATCTAATGAGGGAAAATACTCCAGCCTACAGATTCAATCAATGCATTGTGCATGTATCTACAGCACTAATTAACGCAGTATGTACATGGCCTACCAAAATTTATAACAAGTTAGAAACAACACAAGCCACAAACAATCCACAATGCCTTTTTTTCTTTTCAAGTGCAATAAGTCAACATAAAGATTGAATATTTGCATAAATATATTCATATAACCAACTAATCAAGTTGGGCAAAAATTAAATTGGCTTTCATGCACAAAAACCATTGCACATGAAGCAAATCAGCATTTTTTAAACAGTTTGTCTAATCACCCAGGGAAGTCCAAGAGTTATGAGAAACTTATAGTAGCCCAGGGAAACAACATTACTCAACATGACAATCAAGACTTTAAATGCAGATAAAAAGATTCAAGTGGTCAATCCCAACTAACCACGATGACGTGGAACTGAGTTCAGCATGACCAAAAATAACATTTATGTATAAAAACAATGCCATACAACCTGAATCTATTGACTTTTGAAGATCTAATTTTTAGTCTACGTATTGGATAACAGTGAACTCCTAGGTTATCAGCAATGAAGTATAACATACCTGTGCATGGACCCGCTTTTTTCTTACAACGGACAGACCCAACTGATTAAAACATTGGGAGTCTGACCCAGTCAAAGAATCCTTCCTTTGGTGTCCGTGAGAGCTTAATTGAGCCTTTCCGTCCACTTTCTTACTTTGAAGATTTCCTGCAGCCATTCCTCCTCTCACATTCAGAGAACCGGTGATGATGCCACTGCTGTTCTTGTTTATGGATGAAAGCCATGATTTTCTTGTACAAGAATCATCTTCAAGCATCTGCAATTTCACGGAGTAACGATCTCTTGCGCGGTACAACTCTATCCTATGTCTTTCCACAGCATTTATGTCTTCCTTGATATAGTGGAGATCAGTTTGTACCTAGAATGTTTTTATATAAAACAAAAAAGAAAATCAAATAAATCAAATTATCAATTTAGGCAACTAGTTAATCGATCTTATATATACCTTTAGACATAATGACAAATAAAATAAAATTAAAGACAAGGAGAATTAAGGGTCCCAGTGAGCAGTCAATAACAATAGGTCATTATGGTTGAATGCACCAAACCCACAAGTTACTTTCCCAAAAAAAAAAAAAAAAAATCTCAAATTAACAATATATATGGAAATCATATTCAGCAATGATGGATCCAACCCAAAAAAAGATATAGTGTTGGAAAGAGTTATAGATGAAAGTGAAAAAGCTACAATTAGCTGGTCCAAACTTATAAGGACAAACCTCATTCAGTTCATCAACTTTTTGCTTCCGTAAGCAGTGCAAGAAGTCCAGCAGTATTTGCATATTTCTTTCAGCTTCTTCTTGTTCCATTTTTCTCTTCTTCTCCGCAAGGAGGGTCATGAGGCTGTCTAGCTCCTTAACTGACACTTCACAACCCTGGATAACAAGAATCCCAAGTGAATAAGAAAATAATTTAAAAGTATGAGGCAGTGAAAATTAACTTGATCTGCACTGCATATGTTCATCCAACTGCAAGTTCAGTCAACGGCAGGGGATAGGGAACTGCTATCAGCTAGAAGTATATGAATTACTTTTAAACTTTTCTAAGTTTGGAAGTTCACAAGCTCAATGCAGACTTCTTTAATCATTATCAACAGTTTACCATGAAGAAGACTGAAAACTTATTATTGTCATTCCTTGCCTAATAGAAACCAAGCATAGTGTAGTAAAGAAGAAACAACGATTGAATTTCTAGATGATTAAACAATAGGTGAACACCTCATCTATAAGCACATGTCTTTGCCATTTTGATTCTGTCAAAATTTACATAGATTGCCTGTGAAGCATGAGGAAATTTACAATGGGAATTTTACAAACTTTATAATTATCTCCAGGCGTGATACAAGATACTTGAGGTTGTAAATTGAAGTGCCGGTGTAGAATATGTATCGCCATGAGACATTGTAAGTGAAAAAAATTGGGTAGCATAGGCATGCCTCTAAGTTAATTGCCAAGGTTGTAATTCATGTTCTACTGATAACTGACCTGTTGTAATGCCAGACGAAAATTTTCCAAAGGAGATGCAGTTTTGGATATTTGACGAGCAGAAGTCTTCTTCAATAGCTACAAATGTGGTACAGAGAAATCGTATAACAATAAGCTGCATTGCGTAGTAGATCATTTCAAAATACAAATTATGTATAAGCCTTTAAAACTATACAAATGATATTCAAATATAAAGGTAGCTATAAAGATCAAACATTATTCTGGAAAGAAAAACCGCAGTCTTAGTTAAATTTGCCAAGTAATTTCAGAACTTCCAAAGTGATTATCTTTCAACATGAGATAAATTTTTTTTTTTTTTTTGTAAAATCACTTCTCTGGCACGCAAAACATTAATTCAATTATGTTCAAAATTAAACTAAGCACCACCGCCTATCCGCTACTTCCGGAATTGACACACGACAACGAAGGAATTTTAACAAAGAAAATGAAAATTTAACTAACCTTGTCAAGCAAAAAATTAGGGAAAAGCTGATTGTTGGTGAGGTATTGCCCGCAGCAAGGGCAATCACTCTTGTTACGAAGATGAGTGATGATGCACATGTAACAGAAGCTGTGTCCACACGCGGTGAGAAACGCATCTTTTATTATCTGCATACAAATCGGACACAGCATGTCCTTGTCCAGCTCCGATACTCCTGCTTCCAACGTCGAGTCGGCGGCAACAGGTTCTGGCAGAGACGCGGTGGAGGACGGCTTCGCGTCTGGCTTCATTGCTGGAACTAGCGGCTCCGTTGAGACTTCCTCCATTTTATTTTCTCTCTCGTAGAGAGCGTGTCCGTTCTTCTCTTTCCTTTTTTTTTTTTTTTTTTTACCTTCGGTTCTCTTTAATGTTTTCAGTTCCCGTTCGTGTTTTTGGAGTCGCAGGCACGGACAGGGATCAACTGTGGGTCAGGTGGCTGTTTTGTGAGGGCGAAAACGAAACACGTGCGTAATCGTTTCTGTATGTGGTGTTGGGGGAGAACGGGGGGTGTTGAGCTCGCGTGGCTCCTGGCCGATAAGTGAAGAATCGGGATCTCGCCGTAATTAATTTCGACAGTGACGTTACATTGCCGTATTCCGCCGTCATCTAAACTTAAAAAATGCTCGCATATTAGCGCGTGATTAAAATAGCAAGTCGGTTGAAATGAAACGTTGCAATGCACGAATATATTTATCTTGTTAAACGTAGGTCAGACAATTTCTACCACAAAGGCGCTATCAGGCACTTGATCCTGTCGAAAAAAATTTAGTTTGTCTTAATCAATTTAGAAAAAAATATATTTATTATGAAAATTTTAGTATCATTTTTATGTTAAATCATTATAAATTGGAACAGTCTTAAATTTATAATTTTAATTAAATAAATTAAAAATTAAAAATTAAATATGCATTAAAATAAATTTAATAATAAAATACTAAATTTGTTGAGTTTAAGGAGAGTTTGTCATCCTAATTAAATGTAATGCATTAAAACTAAAACTGAAGATATTAAATGAGTCAGGTTTGGTTAATTCAGTTTGTATAAACATAATGAGGCTGGGGCCTTTACGAGCCAATTAGTAACGAATTTTTATTTTTAACCCCGATCAACGATGAATCATATTGTGCCGTACTTTTATCGTTCGTGGGCTGACTGTAAGTTGGATTTAAACCACCTAATCCGTTTGCCAACGCCGAATAATACAAATATAATTTGTTTTTTCTGACAGAAAACGTATATTATGGGTAATCGTCCTATTGGGCCTTAGCCCAAAATTTATATGGCTGCTTAGGCCTGGCATCATTATTACTCTCTTCTAACTTGCTTTTTTATTGTTCACAACTTTTTTGTCCTGGAGCCATGTACTGTTCCTTCCCCCCTGTCAAATAACGGGCAAGGTGAAATCTTCGATTCATCCATCCGTGCACCGCATGTTTACCTTCACGCGGATTTGGGGAGTAACAACTATTGTTTATTATGCAACAAGTACCGTGCCAGCAGGCAAAGCGAAGCCGTTTGGCATGGAAATGATACTGTGCAACGCAGCACCATGAAAGCATCTCATTATTTAATATCTTTTTAAAAATCCATCGTCATCATTTGTTCGAAGGTTATTGGCTCAATTATAATTTTAGCAATCCTTCGTGGTTTATAGAATTAGAATCGAACGGTTGTTGACGAAGAAGAGTCCATCAAACCAGCTGGCTCGTTAGTGTACGCAGCAAAACCCCATTTTCGTCTCCTACTACTTAAGGCGCCATTCCCTCCATTGTTCAGTTTAACACTCGTCACTCTCCACAGCCAATAAGAGGCAAACGCAGAAACAGTCTCTCCGTTCCTCTGCATGGTTTTCTCCCATTCAAAATTCCGGCGAATAGTTCAAATACTAATCTCTCGGTACGATTTAACTCCATTTTACTTAATTTTTCCTCTATTATCGATTATATTGCTCTGCTTAAATTAGCGTCGTCTCAAGTTCTGAAGCTCTTTAATCGATCCTTAATCGTTGTGTTGAGAGCTTGTTTCCTGTGTATATTACTCCATTGATACTATTTTTCGGTACTTTGTACGACATTTGCAATATTTTGTGTTTATGTTTTATATGATCTCCCGCATTTTTTAAATTTATATTCGTTCACGTGTTCATCAAATTTATGGTCTCTTGCTATGGGCTCTTCTGGCGGTGTATATTTTCCTAAAGCATTATTACACTCAATTTTTTTGCATGAGGTTTTTCTTCAGTATTCTGTGTTTTTTGTTCTTTGGAATTTTCAAGTTTATTTTATAATTGAGACTCGAATTTTGAGCCAAGGCATGCATGTATCTGTGGAGAATTTATTTCTTACTTGAAGGAGCGTGATGAGATTTCCTTTTTGTGATCTTCTATTTTATATTTCCTTTTTCTAGTCTGTTTTTGTTTACTTATGTATTTTTTGCCTGCGTATTTTGTCTATGGCAATCCATTTGTCATTCGCACTTCTGTGCATGCTCCCATCTCTGCTTTCTACAGCTAAATGATGGTCCCGTTGGACTGAGCTGTTACTGTCTCATGGACTTCATTCTTTTGTCTCGTTTTTGAAATTTTTGTTTGCTTCAACTTTGGCTATTTTAGTGGATCATTTATATATGTATGTTTGTCTATTTGCTTGTGTATGTATATCGACGCACATAACTGCGCCTAGTTCTTTTGAGGCTTCTTCTTATTGGGCTGTTTCTTTGCTATTTCATTGAATGATCTCCTTCTTGTTTTAACCTTTGCCCGTACCTCCTGTTATACCACCAAATGTGAAGCCAGAACATGTTGACCGTCCCATTCCCAAACATTCTATCAGGAACAGGTGTGGGGTTGGGAATCATGGGTGTCGCATAAATTTGCTCACCAATCACTTTAAAGTTTCTGTCAATGTTCCCGATTCAGTATTTTATCAGTATACTGTATGCTTGCTTTGTGCTCTTTTCTGTTTTCATGGTGTTTAATTGTATTTCATAATGGATTTTATTTAACATACCACTTGCAGATTGCCATTTCTGCAGAGGATAAGCGAAGTGTGGAAGGCAAGGGAATTGGGATAAAAGTGGTAGATAGGCTTTACCAAACATACTCTTCTGAACTTGCTGGTAAAAGGTTTGCATATGATGGAGAAAAGAGTTTCTACACTGCGGGTCCTCTGCTGCAGAACAAGTTTGAGTTCGCGGCGGTGCTTGAGGAGTCATGCCCAAAACAGTATGTTCTTTTGCCATTCCCTTTTGAAATTAATGATTTAGGATATTCTTAAAAACTTATGTTGCATCTTTGGAGCAATATGCAAAGTGGAAGCCCTAGTGGTGGAGGCGGCCCCATTGGTGGCAGTAAGAGGTCTAAGCATTTGTTTCATTCGAAGACTTTCATGGTTGAAATTAGCTATGCTGCTAAAATACCCTTGAAGTCAACAACTATTGCCCTTAAAGGAAATGAGGTAGATAATAGCGCCCAGGACGCATTGAGAGTGCTGGATATTGTGCTGAGGCAGCAAGCAGCTAATCGGTATATGTTTTCTTTTTCATTTATTTTTGAGTTTTTTCATGTCTCAAGTACATTGTTTTATTCTAAATTGCCTTTCTCTTAAGTATAGTCATCTTTGGTTGTTAGGTGAGCAGGGGGCATAAGGAACTTTGTCGATGTTGGAAGAGGTGTATCTGGTGTTCGGGGATTTCATTCCAGCTTCCATCCCACTCACAGTGGTTTGTCCCTTAATATGGGTACAAAACTCTTTTATTTTCATTTTTTTTGGGTTCCTGTAATACCTCTTTGATGCCACTTGTTTGTTAATATTGTCGCCTTCATTTCTTCATGCAGATGTATCTACGACAATGATCCTTAAACCTGGACCTGTAATTGATTATTTGATAGCTGATCAGAATGCGTGTGAGCCTCACTATATTGTATGGGCAAAGGTAAGAAATTCCTTAACTGCATTCCTCAGATTCTACATAGGTTCTCCTACAACACATCAATTTTCTTGTGATTTGCTGGCCAAGAAGATGCTGAAAAATTTGAGGGTGAAGCCAAGGCACCGCAACATGGAGTTTAAAATCATAGGTCTGAGTGTGAAGCCATGCAAATGAAAAATACTGATAGTACAAATGAAGGGCAGACTGTGGAGATTACTGTGTATGAGTATTTTACTAAACACCGTGGCCTAGAGCTCACATTTTTGGCTTCCCTGCCATGCCTTGATGTCAGCAAACCAAAACGACTCAATTATCTACCACTGGAGGTATGCAAATCCCCTTTGCTTTACTACAGTTGAGATTTTAGTTCTTTTTTATTGAAATCATTCTCTCACTTTCTAAGATTTCTGATATTTTCCACCTCACTTTTCCAGCTTTGTTCCCTTGTTTCACTTCAGCGTTGTACAAAATCATTATCCTCAATGCAAAGGGCATCCTTGGTTGAAAAATCAAGGCAGAAGTCTCAGGAGAGGATGACAACTCTCACAAATGTGAGTTTTCCACGTTGCATCTACTTATATTTTGGTTATCTTGGATGGTCCAACATCTTTGCTTTTGTAATCTGGCAGGCTATGAGAAGCTACAGTTATGCTGAGGACCCTGTGCTTGAAGCATGTGGCATTTCTATAGAGAAACAACTGAAGCAGGTTGATGGTCACGTCCTTGACATGCCAAAGGTAAATATGATCTTCTTTTTTGTGTGTGAAAAAGGAGACTGAGGAGGGCATCTTTTTTCATTCAAACAATTGTTAGTGTGCACCGTAATTTATTTTCTCTTTAATTCATAGTTGAAGGTTGGTAACAGTGAGGATTGCATCCCTTGTAATGGATGCTGGAACTTTAACGACAAGGAACTGTCTTGCTATTTAGAATGTAAAGCGGATAACCATCAATTCCTTGTATTGCGAAGTGTCTCTTTTGTCCCCTCTGTAGCATGACACAGGAGTTGCATAACCTTATTCAGCAGTTTCTGCTCCTCCTTGTCGCCTTCTTTTGCAGAGACTTTTAAATCCCCTCTGCATCGACGGTTGGATTGTTGTTAACTTTTCTGCTCACTATAGTACTAGTCATATCTCGTGAGCTTATCAAATGTGGGAGGAATAAGCATTGTAGGTTATCGTATGCTGATTGTGATGCTTGGATCTTATTGTCCTACTAAATTTTCTAAATTTATTCTCTTTGTCACCAAGTCACCTACCCTTGCTCTATTTTTGCATCCATGAAGCGTATTGAACGCCCTTTTAACTTAATCGAGGAAGATCAACAATCTAGAAGGGCCAGTCCTCTTGTGAGAGTGGAAAGAATGTTTGAGCAGATTACAGAAAAGCTTCCGTGAGCTCCACAATTCATTCTTTGTGTCTTGCCAGAGAAGAAAAATTCTGATGTATACAGTATGCCTTCATCTCTTTTTTTTAAGAGATTTTTATTTTTGGTTATAGCACTGACTGATGTTTCTTCACATTGTCCAGGACCTTGGAAGAAGAAAAGTTGCAGTGATTTTGGAATTGCCACACAATGCATTTCTCCACCAAGATTAATGATCAATATCTTACAAATGTACTGCTTAAGATAAATTCTAAGGTAAGTCCAGAAACTAGATGCTTGAAGAATCTTTACATACTTGAATTCTGCTTATATTGGTTGTCTCCTTTTAGCTCGGAGGAATAAATTCTTTGTTGGCAATAGAGCACTCCTCACTTGTCCCCCTGATAAAAGATACACCTACAATGATTTTGGGAATGGATGTCTCGCATGGATCTCCCGGTCGATCAGATGTTCCATCAATAGCTGCTGTAATCAATCTATTTTCATATTTTACCCTATTATATTGTCATGTTGCTGATGTGCTGAACAACTCTAAATTTCAGGTTGTTGGTTCTCAATATTGGTCTCAGATTTCAAGGTATAGGACATCTGTAAGATCACAATCTTCTAAGGTAGAGATGATTGATCCATTGTACAAGCCTTTAGCAAATGGTAATGATGTTGGTATCATCGGGTATCTACACAAAGCAATATTATATCACTGCTTGTAGCCTTTGTGTGTAATTTACTTGCATATCAATCTCTAGGACTATATTTAAACATTGGTTTCAGGCTGTCAAAAAAATTCTAAGATACTAGAGTATTTTTAAATTTAGTTATATGTTATGATAATTAATATTGTTGAGATATAGATTCTCATGAATGTCATTAACATGTCTTTTTAGAACCTTATGGGTTGCTTTCTGATCTTCGTATGATTCATCTGAGAGATTTTGTTTATTTACATGTTTTTGATAAATAAGACCTTATGTGAACAACGTAGTGTCTAGAAATTTTCTGTTCTCTTGCAATTTTACTTGAAAGCGAATATGTAAAAGATTTATGAGTAATGAGATCTTCTAAGAATGGTTTCAACTGTGATATGCTTATATGATGCAGTTGAACCTGTTGGCATTGCATCATGCTTTTTGCTAAGTTCCCATATCTTTATTTTGTTTTACAATATTGTTATGCTAGAGTTCTTTGAACTCTACCTATTTTTTGTCAATATTTGGCATTCACAAAAATTTGTGGTAATATTATAATTTGATAGTTCCATGTATTGTTAGCGAGACCCATTCTCTAATCTTCCCTCTTTTTCCATTTTTTTTTGGTTCCCAAAAATATTACAAGAAACAAACCAAACCCCTCCCCAACCCGGTTTGATGGGGGTTTGAACCCCAGACCTATTATACAACCCCAAGAGACTTACTATTCTCTAGTCTTGTTGACCATGTTATCATACGTAAGATGCTAAAAGGAAATAATGACACTTCTCAGCTTCCAGTATTGAAAACGTAGATGCTCTATTCTGCTTAAGATGTATAACTGTTTCTTGTATTACAGGGAGTTGCTCCTGGATTTCTACTGGACAAGTAATACGGCGCAAACCCGAACATATTATTGTCTTCAGGTATTGCTGCATTATGTAGTGGGATTTTCATTTATGTCAATTGATTATGAAAAAGAAGCTATAGATGATTTGAAACTAAATATCTTTTCTGATACTATTTATTAATGTTATCACATGGACTTTTTCTAAATCACATTGTATGCTATGAAGCGTGAATACCCAAATTTAATGTCAGAATATAGATGACCTTTCTGGTCTAATAGCTATCTTTATTGTGTTTACTGCTTATAAAAGAAGTTGAATTCATTGGTTGTCTGAAGTTATATGGATGAATGGATGCTAGTCTTGTTTCTATATTGAGAGACTGTATATAAAACTGTTTTTCACAATGAAGTTGAAGGTCTTCTGTGGCCTTGTGGAAATGAAACTATAGCCTTCATTACAGAATGCCATTCATATATTCATTTTAGTTCCAATACATAATCAATAATATTTTCTCTCTGATTAATTGTTGGAGTGTTGTATGGGTATGCATGTCAAAGAGAGCTACAAAGAGTTTAATAATTCATGCCCTTTTTGTATGAACTGCTATGATGTTCAATTTAGGAATATAAATAGCTTTAATTATTTGTCCAAACAAGATAAATTTAGGAACCCTGCAGCAAATGGTTTATTTGTAATGTTTGGTTTAAGATTTTGTTCATTGATCTGTTTGTGCAATTGCATCAGACCTGAACTCTTTGCAATTGAAGAAATTTGTACTGCTCTTGGGTTCTCTGCATTTTTATTTTCAATCTGCTGTTGAATACTATGTTTCTTGTGATTAACAATGCTGCTTTTGTTGTTAGGGATGGAGTGAGTGAATCTCAATTTAATCTGGTTTGGAACATTGAACTGGAACAAATCATAAAGGTACCATTTGCAAAATATATTGATTGTACTGTGTATTCCAACAACTGTTAGTGCTTAAATGCCCCCTGTTTTCATTTTTCACATAAGTAGAGTCCACCAAAAGTTGAATAATTGTCGTTTCATACTTATAAACATGGCTTCCTGTTGCAAGCCTGTATCAGTTTCATGGTATGCCATTAGGACTTCTGACTCTGGTAAACAGGTAGATAATCAACTTGTGTTATCATAGGCCTACCAGCATTTTGGCGAGTCTGACATGCCCAAGTTCACACTGATTGTGGCTCAGAAGAATCACCACACAAAGCTATTCCAAGCTAGTGGTCCTGAAAATGTTCCCCCTGGTGTGTTGGTCTCCCATGCTGTTCTTTTATTTTATTTAACACATTCTTAGATTTATAGATTTAACACTATTTAATCTCACCTTCCCTGCCTTTCTACACCCCTCTACAGGGACGGTTGTGGACACAAAAATTGTGCATCCAAGAAATTACAATTTCTACTTGTGTGCTCATGCTCGGATGATTGTAAGTTCTTTCTTTTGGAATGATCATTTGAACTTTCTTTTAAATGGCAAGTAGCCTCACTGTAGATCATAATAATCAGGCATTTTATTGCCTCATTTATTCATGATCTATTGTGGGATTGAATGTTAGTGCCCAATTGTGTCTGTTGTGGCAACTTGGTTATTTATAAGGTTGAAGTTTTTCTATGATTTGCCACGTCCAAGAATGAGAAGTTTTAAGTAATGCATTTGCTACTCGTATTGCATACCTGCTGTTTTTGATCCCATGCTCTAGCTTTCATCATTTTCCCTCTCTACAATAGGGAACTTCAAGACCAGCTCACTATCATGTCTTGCTGGATGAGATTGGTTTCTCTCCTGATGACTTGCAAAACCTTACCCACTCCCTATCATATGCGTAAGTACTGAAGCTCTGATTTGCTTCTCATTTTTCATTGCAATTTTTTCACCTTTCTGTTGATAGTATCATTTCTTTCCACTCAATCCAGCTATCAAAGGAGTACAACTGCAATCTCAATCAGTAAGTTTACCATACGGCTTCACTTTTCCAACTACTAGTATTTCTCCTGCTCACTGTTATGATCACTCTACTTTTTCCAGTTGCTCCAATATGTTACGCCCACCTTGCTGCTGCACAAATGGGGCAGTTTATTAAGTTTGAGGATTCATCCAGCATCTCTTCAGAACAAAGAAGCTTTGCATCGGCAGGACCTATTCCTGTTCCTGAGCTTCTAGGCTTCATAAAAACTTTGAGAGTTTGATGTTTTTCTGCCGAGATATTGTGGTGGCTTTCGTAAATACACATCTGATTTCGTTCAGTTTTTCTTACTGTAAATACTTGGGAAGCTAAGGATGATACAAATATGCAGGCGTGCAACCTATAGTAATTATATAGCAGTTGGAGACATAGATGCACAAATTAAGTTTTACTTTAGTATTGTTTAATATAGACGTACAAATTATGTCTTACTTTAGTATTGGTTAATTTTAGATGCAAGTTATATGCATGATCATATTGAAGAGTTGACCATTTCAGGTTTTGAGCTGCCCTTCCTGATATGACAAAGTGTGTTAGTATTCAGGATTTACAGCGTTTCCAGTAAAAAACTCTTGCTTGCTATGGTTGGGCATTTCGTAATGATCTAACTTGATCTCTTCTTTATTGTTTTATGATCATTATGCAGCCCATTATCTTCGAATTATTTCTGATGGTATTGTTAGTTCATGGGCACTTTAATTTTGTCATTGCTTGCTTGTAAATATTGGTGCATTTTTTTTTTTATCCCAAGCTCCAAGTGTGTCTCATTCGTAGAAACTGCTACTCTGTTTAATTTTCAGGGTGCTGAAATATATAAATGGGAAACTGCTCTTTGAAACTTGGTGTCTTGGGTCTCGCTCACTCAGTAGGCCGATTCCACACTCTCCTCTAAAAAGAACCATTGACCGTTTGTCTATAATTGGCCTGCAAAACTGCCTGGTACATGCCTCTGCTTAAGAAACGTACCTAGTATTTTCTTGCCGAAACAAACGCACCGAGTCTGGTTTAAATAGAAATTGATATCCTAGTATGTACTGCTAGAATCTATGGCTTATCTCATGTTGTAATATTTGACTATTTCAGCCATAGATTC